>OX578142.1:8874148-9409148 GCA_951213105.1 Amaurobius ferox
TATACCAGCATAGCGGGATTAGTAACATTTTAATTTTTTATAGCATTACAAGTGCTTACTTTGCAGTATACAGTATAGTTTAATAGAACCTTATCATTTTGATTTTGATTTTTTTAAGTGCAACTATTATTGTTAGATTTTCACCAAAAATCAAATCAGCTCGAAAGAATAACGCCTAACCAATATAGCTACCAAATTTCAAGCAATTTTGTGAATATCTTTTGAACTACAGTTAATATAATTTCCAATAACACCAATAACAACAATCCACCAATATAACGTTGCTAAAACTAAGACATTTTTGTTTCATAGCTAATTCTTGTATTCTAATTTACTTTTATAATTACATTAGGAGAATCCTAACATGATTCAAAACTTATTCATTATGTCCATAATATATTTCTTCCAAAATGTATGAATTCTGATGTTTATGAGATAAAATGTCAAACACGTATCCAGAATTATTTTTCGAAGGAGTGGAGTCACACAAACTGTTAAAGCCACACAACACCATTTATATGTACAAAAGATCCCATCTAATAATTTTTTTTTAAATTAGGATTTCGAGAGAGGGAGTAGACCCCCAAATCTCCGCCGTCCTGTCCTAGATACGCCTTGCCAAAATGTAACATATAATAGAAAATGTATGAATTTTCTCTTTCAATGAGTACAGTTTCTACTAATTACCAAGTTCAGCATAAAATCATACAATATAAAGTTTAAAAAAGCATTATAAGCACTAAAGCCTTCATATTCTTTTAATAATTCAATATATTGCATGAAATTTTGTAAATATTTAACTATAGTTGTTTTAAAGAAATAAATTTACAAAGCAGTATAGAAATGCAATAAAATAAATTTAATTTATTCTAGGATTTACTTTATTTCAAGATTAAGATATTTAAAAATAATATTTGAAAAATATAAGAAAATTATTTTGAACATACCTTAAATTTTAGATGGCAGCATTGGGATCAATATTTCCTCTTTAATCTGTTGTTGCAGCGAATAATTTTTTGTTAGATTTAGTCGCATGTTGGGAGATGCACTAGCACTGATAACACATATAATATTATTCTATTATTGTATGAGAAATTAAAATAAATTTGCTTTTCGCAATTTCTTTAAAGAAATTTCAGTTATTACATCACTGAAATGAATGTGGGTGGAAAATTCATGCCTTCGCGGAGAAATGCTCTTTGGTTCATACTGAGGTTGTCGAAAGAAACTGGAATTTTCCTTACGAGAGCTGTGCATGCAGTTGGACTCCAGGACACCCTGTTGCGTTAATTGGTTTACGAGAAGATCGCCCTTTCCCAAACTTAGAATTTCACAAAAGGAATCTGGAGACAAGGATCGTCTCAGTAGACAGCTGGATGGGATTGATATGAGAAATGCTCTTTGGTTCATACCGAGGTTGTAGAAAGAAACTAGAATTTTCCTTTCTAGAGCTGTGCATACAGTTGGACTCCAGGACACCCTGTTGCGTTAATTGGTTTACGAGAAGATCGCCCTTTCCCAAACTTAGAATTTCACAAAAGGAATCTGGAGACAAGGATCGTCTCAGTAGACAGCTGGATGGGATTGATATAAGAAATGCTCTTTGGTTCATACCGAGGTTGTAGAAAGAAACTAGAATTTTCCTTTCTAGAGCTGCGCATACAGTTGGACTCCAGGACACCCTGTTGCGTTAATTGGTTTACGAGAAGATCGCCTTTTCCCAAACTTAGAATTTCACAAAAGGAATCTGGAGACAAGGATCGTCTCAGTAGACAGCTGGATGGGATTGATATGAGAAATGCTCTTTGGTTCATACCGAGGTTGTAGAAAGAAACTGTTGGAAACTTGGTTCTGTTTTCGTCGCGATTCTCGTTATCGCGAGAACGTGTTTACATTTTTAGAATGGTTCTACCGTTCTCGTGAACGACTCGTGACGGGAACAGAACATGCCATTCATGCAAATCGCCATCTCGCCGCGCGCGCATTCTGATTTGCATAGAGTGAGGGCGCTGCCGTCAACGGTTGTGTTCCGGAGCGTACCCATCACAGTGTATATATGATAGGACACATTCTCAGTTATTCAGAGACTTTACAGACCTTGACTGACCATGTAGTAGACGTGGGAGACTTTTCAGAGTTTAAGATCTTGTAGTTATGCAGACTTAAGACTCGACGTATAGTCAGATCGATCAGACGGTGATCGACGGTGAAAGACCTTGTATGGAAGGCAGACCTTGATCGGTAGAGAGTAGTCTAACTTCTAAAGCCATGACGTGTGACCTGATGATGGTGGCTTCATTAACGTGCACGACATGAGTGGTACAGTAGCTGTTTTTTCTACTTACCGATGTTATAATAACTGAGAGTGTGTGCCTAGTCATAGACTGTTTAAAACCTTTTTCATGAGCTTGCTAGCTCATTGTATATAGTTTTGCTTTGCAACGAATGTTACAGTGTTTTATTTTGTAACTTCATCTCAAAATATCCCATACAGAAGTTTGATAGGATGTTTAGCCTTTTTGTCAAGTAGAACTAGACCAGATATATGTTACGCTGTAAATATTCTGTCTCAATTCCAAGAGAATCCTGGCATGAAACATTGGGACGCATTACTTAAACTTTTAGGATATCTTGAGAAAACAAAGAATTACATGTTAAACTTATCAGGCATTGGTAACTTAAATTTAAATTGCTACTCGGATTCGGATTTTGCCGCCAATAGGGATGACAGGGTGTCACTCGGGGGTATGTTATTTCTTATAGATAGAGTACCCGTTTCTTGGCGTACATTTAAACACAAGTGTGTTAGTCTGTCAACGATGGAAGCGGAATATGTTTCATTGACAGAAGCTGCGAAAGAAGTTATTTGGCTACAAAATATCATTGAGGAATGTATGAAGCTAGGGTTAAAATTTAACAGAAATAATAGCATAATCTACTGTGATAACCAAGCTGCAATTAATTTTTCAAATTCCCCAATAGAGAATAACCGAACCAAACATATTGATATAAAGTACCATTTCCTGAGGAATTTAGTTGAGAATGAATCTTTTAAAATCATCTTTGTAAATACCAAGGAAAATGTAGCAGATTACTTTACAAAACCAATGACCAAAGATAGAGCATTAAACTTTTGTAATCAAATTTTCAAAAGGGGGCCGATTGTTGGAAACTTGGTTCTGTTTTCGTCGCGATTCTCGTTATCGCGAGAACGTGTTTACATTTTTAGAATGGTTCTACCGTTCTCGTGAACGACTCGTGACGGGAACAGAACATGCCATTCATGCAAATCGCCATCTCGCCGCGCGCGCATTCTGATTTGCATAGAGTGAGGGCGCTGCCGTCAACGGTTGTGTTCCGGAGCGTACCCATCACAGTGTATATATGATAGGACACATTCTCAGTTATTCAGAGACTTTACAGACCTTGACTGACCATGTAGTAGACGTGGGAGACTTTTCAGAGTTTAAGATCTTGTAGTTATGCAGACTTAAGACTCGACGTATAGTCAGATCGATCAGACGGTGATCGACGGTGAAAGACCTTGTATGGAAGGCAGACCTTGATCGGTAGAGAGTAGTCTAACTTCTAAAGCCATGACGTGTGACCTGATGATGGTGGCTTCATTAACGTGCACGACATGAGTGGTACAGTAGCTGTTTTTTCTACTTACCGATGTTATAATAACTGAGAGTGTGTGCCTAGTCATAGACTGTTTAAAACCTTTTTCATGAGCTTGCTAGCTCATTGTATATAGTTTTGCTTTGCAACGAATGTTACAGTGTTTTATTTTGTAACTTCATCTGATGCAATGGATCTCACAACAAATAAATTGTGTTTGTGTTTAACGAGCTTGCTTTCTTGAGAAAACACATCACTACTGCGTATCATCTGCTACAAAAATTTTCTACCAGCACTTCGGATAGGGATATGACCAACACTGCTAAATCTGCAAATGACTTTCAAATTTTTTCTAGTCAAGTCGCTCAGCTAACACAGCAATAGCCGCCGACATTTGGTTATGGGCCGTAGTATGTCAAGGCCATAACTTTTATCCGTGATAAAGCAGCAGTGAAGAGTTGTGAATTCCATCGACGGGGGCCGCGACCGGCGCCATTTGCATCAAGCAGAAAGGTAAACAACGCACTCTAGTCACAGTTAAAGACTATGGAGGTGAGCAACGGCATAGAAGCGTTAAACAGGGACAATTACGTCACCTGGCGTAATGAAATTTCATTTATCCTGAAAGGAGAAGGATGTTACGGCCACATCAACCGTACTGCATTACCAGTCGACGAATCTACGTCACGCCGCGAGCGAGAGGAGTACATGCGCAGTAGCGACCGCGCACTTTCCATCCTGTTTCGAAATATCTCGGCGGAGTACAGAGAACTGCTCGACATCGACGACAGCCCGGCGGATGCGTGGGAGAAGTTGGAGGCGCATTTTGAGGCCCCAACGCGCGCCAATCTAGTTCATCTGTTGGACGAGTTTTTCAGTCTACGCCCGGAAATCGAGGAGCCCATCGACATATTCTGTACGAGGATAAGGAAAGCTGTCACCAAGCTCAAGAACGTGAATCACCCCGTGGAGGATGTGTACGTGGCATTCCAAGCCATCCGGTATCTCCCAGCCCAGTACCAGAGTATCATCCAAATCATTTATCGCTGGAGCGATACTGATTTTAAATTGGATAAAATTCAGAAAGAACTTTCTCTGGAGGAGGGCAGGATTAGACAGTTGAGGAAGGATCATGACAATAATAATGTAAGTTCCAATTCATCTGTATATTTTTCAAATGTTAACGCTAAATGCAAAAATGTTACCAAAGTTAAAAAGTCTATTAAGGTCATAGGACCATGTTTTATGTGTAATAAAAATGGTCATGTAAAGGCACAATGCCCAAAATTGAAAAAGATGACTAGCTCTAGTATTATTGAAGTATTTTCAAATATAAATGTAGAAGCTAATATTGTTGATAATCCTGACAATAGGCTCAGCTGGGTGATTGACACCGCTGCTACGCGACACTTTTGTAATGATGTTAAAATGTTTTCAAAATTTGATAAATGTAAGGATACATCTATGTCGCTAGCAGTGGGTGATATGGAAAGCCCAGTTGAGGCTATTGGAACGGTGAACATGTATGTTAAATTTAAAGATCATACAAATAATATTGTGCTACAAAATGTTATGTATTCACCAAAATTACGGCGTAACTTGTTGGCCGCATCTGTATTAGAAGAGCAGGGCTATTCTTTTAGTGCAGCCAAAGGTGTTCTATGGTTTAAGACTCCTGAGGGAGAAAATTTCTTTTACGCTAAACGTAAAGAAGGATTGTATTTCTTAAAACCACAGTACTCAACTAAAAGTTTAAATAGTAGTGTTGAGGGCCGTAAAGGAGATCAGGATAGGGACAAAAATTCTAAACAGGTTAGAAAAACCCCTGCAACAAATAGTCAAAGTCAAAACAAAATTAAGCCTAACTTGAATAAAAGGAAAAACAAATCTGATTTAAAATCAAAGTCAAATAAAATTAGTGGTTCAACAGTTGAAATTCTGAACAAAACTGAATTATGGCATAGAAGATATGGCCATATTAACTCAGACTACTTGCACCAAACAAGTAAAGTTTCCGCGGCAAACGGACTCCCAAAATTAAAATATGCAAAAGTAAATTGCATTCATTGCAAACTTGCAAAATCTAAAAGAGTTTCGTACAAACCAATAGGCAGGATTAGATCTACAGAACCTTTGCAATTACTGCACATGGACGTTTGTGGTCCAATGCCTGTAGCTTCATTGGGGGGAAACAAATACTTCTTGACTATTACAGACGATTTTAGCCGCAAGGTGTTTGTTTTTATTTTAAAACAAAAATCAGATGTGTTCAAAGTTTTTCAGGATTTTCAAGCTTGTCAGGAGAGACAATTAGGCAAAAAGATTTTGTGCATCCGTACTGATAACGGCATGGAATTTTGTCACGGTCAATTTAAAGCTTTTTTGAAAAAGTTAGGGATTAAGCATGAACGATCTAACACTTATACACCCGAACAAAACGGGGTATCTGAAAGATTCAACCTGACAGCGTTAGATTGTGTCAAGGCAATGCTTAATCAAAGCAAAGTTGGTGACAAAATGTGGGCAGAGGCAATCCTATGTTTTACTTATACAAAGAACAGGATTTGCCATAAATTTAAAGTTAAAACTCCACACGAATTGTACTATGGGAAGAAGCCTGCTGTATCCCATCTCAGAGTTTTTGGATGTAAGGCTTATGCTGGTATAGCAAAACAGCTTAGGAAGAAGCTAGACCTAAGAGCTCAACTGGGAGTTATGGTAGGATATGCGGAAAATACCAGGGGCTATAGAATTCTTCTTGTGAAAGAAGGAAAAATATTAGAAATAAGCAATGTCCTTTTTGAGGAGATGGAAGCAGCGGAAGGCGTCCTGGACCCCATTCGACCTAGAAACTTCACCCAAAAGAAATCGGGTTTTACTCGAACATCAGATTCAGGATCGGGATGTTTGGATAGTGAGTCAGAGGAAGAAGCAGGTGAGAGCCATGACACTAGTCATACTAGTGAGGAAGAGGACTCTCCTGCTGATTCCGATCTGACCCCCTGTTCAAACATAGATTGGGAAAGGAAAGCTGTGCCCAGGCCTGATGGAACTCGAACTGATGTTTACTACTCAGTGAGGGGTGATAAACATAGGCTGAGAAGTCATAATGATGTTAAAAAATTCTGTGCTAAGGCTAACATACATTATGACCAAAATTTGTTTAACTTCAGAGAAAAGAGGGATATCAAATCCAGGCCAGAGGCAAGCAACATAGAAATAATAGGTGATATTGATCATGTAGTTTCTTTGCTAAAGGGAGAATTTGATATCAAATCTCTAGGGAAGGTCCAAAAACTGTTAGGTGTGGAATTTGCTGAAATCAATAACAAAATTTTTATACATCATAGGCAGTACATTAATAAGATTTGCCAAATGTTTGAGGAATTTTTAGCATTAAATTTTTGTAATCAAATTTCCAAAAACAAAAATGATTAAATTTGTAACTTCTAAATTTTTTTTTCTTTCTTTTACAAAATATGGTTAGGATATCGTATAAATTACTCCTCCCTCTGTGATGCAGCAAATTGTATCTAGAGTATATATATGTGTATTGTTTACAATGAACTTTCTAAAATTTTTCACATTACACTGAATGTATATATATATCCATGTTTTCAATTCCCGCATAAGACAGTTATGCTTATGTGTATTATCTTTGTGTGTTTACTCCTTGTTATCATACACTTGGTTATGATTCATTGAAGACAAACCACTTCTTTAAATTTATATATGAATACAATACAGAAAGAAAAATCTTTTCATTATCTGTGTCACTGCTATTAGTATTAATTATGTATACTGGTCTTGGACAGAGATAATGAACAGCCATAATTGAATTTGATATTTATAGTGAAATTTTTAATCTTAAATGTTAAATTTAATAATTATACATAAAATTTTCTACATAATTGAATTTGATATTTATAGTAAAATTTTTAATCTTAAATGTTAAATTTAATAGTTATACATGAAATTTTCTACAAATTGAATTTAATATTTATAGTAAATTTTTTTTTTATCTTAAATGTTAAATTTAATAATTATACATAAAATTTTCTACATACTTGAATTTAATATTTATAGTGAAATTTTTTAATCTTAAATGTTAAATTTAATAATTATACATAAAATTTTCTACATAATTGAATTTGATATTTAAAGTGAAATTTTTTTTTAATCTTAAATGTTAAATTTAATAATTATACATAAAATTTTCTACATAATTGAATTTGATATTTATAGTGAAATTTTTAATCTTAAATGTTAAATTTAAATTATTATACTTAAATTTCTTGAAAACTTAAATTTTGACTTAAATTAAATTTTTGGAACTTAGTGTTTCAATGATATCTAAAATTTTCTTTCAATGATAAATTTTTTTTGCTTAACATGAAAAGTAATATATATACTTTATGTTTTTGCTGGATACTAAAGAACTTGACATTTTTGCTGTTATGTTTTTTAGAATAATTTCATTGATTGATAGCACGTGCGCCGAGATTTGGGGTTTTGCATGAGGGGGCCGATTGTTGGAAACTTGGTTCTGTTTTCGTCGCGATTCTCGTTATCGCGAGAACGTGTTTACATTTTTAGAATGGTTCTACCGTTCTCGTGAACGACTCGTGACGGGAACAGAACATGCCATTCATGCAAATCGCCATCTCGCCGCGCGCGCATTCTGATTTGCATAGAGTGAGGGCGCTGCCGTCAACGGTTGTGTTCCGGAGCGTACCCATCACAGTGTATATATGATAGGACACATTCTCAGTTATTCAGAGACTTTACAGACCTTGACTGACCATGTAGTAGACGTGGGAGACTTTTCAGAGTTTAAGATCTTGTAGTTATGCAGACTTAAGACTCGACGTATAGTCAGATCGATCAGACGGTGATCGACGGTGAAAGACCTTGTATGGAAGGCAGACCTTGATCGGTAGAGAGTAGTCTAACTTCTAAAGCCATGACGTGTGACCTGATGATGGTGGCTTCATTAACGTGCACGACATGAGTGGTACAGTAGCTGTTTTTTCTACTTACCGATGTTATAATAACTGAGAGTGTGTGCCTAGTCATAGACTGTTTAAAACCTTTTTCATGAGCTTGCTAGCTCATTGTATATAGTTTTGCTTTGCAACGAATGTTACAGTGTTTTATTTTGTAACTTCATCTGATGCAATGGATCTCACAACAAATAAATTGTGTTTGTGTTTAACGAGCTTGCTTTCTTGAGAAAACACATCACTACTGCGTATCATCTGCTACAAAAATTTTCTACCAGCACTTCGGATAGGGATATGACCAACACTGCTAAATCTGCAAATGACTTTCAAATTTTTTCTAGTCAAGTCGCTCAGCTAACACAGCAATAGCCGCCGACAGAAACTAGAATTTTCCTTTCTAGAGCTGCGCATACAGTTGGACTCCAGGACACCCTGTTGCGTTAATTGGTTTACGAGAAGATCGCCCTTTCCCAAACTTAGAATTTCACAAAAGGAATCTGGAGACAAGGAACGTCTCAATAGACTGCTGGATGGGATTGATATGAGAAATGCTCTTTGGTTCATACCGAGGTTGTAGAAAGAAACTAGAATTTTCCTTTCTAGAGCTGTGCATACAGTTGAACTCCAGGACACCCTGTTGCGTTAATTGGTTTACGAGAAGATCGCCCTTTCCCAAACTTAGAATTTCACAAAAGGAATCTGGAGACAAGGATCGTCTCTGTAGACTGCTGGATGGGATTGATATGAGAAATACTCTTTGGTTCATACCGAGGTTGTAGAAAGAAACTAGAATTTTCCTTTCTAGAGCTGTGCATACAGTTGGACTCCAGGACACCCTGTTGCGTTAATTGGTTTACGAGAAGATCGCCCTTTCCCAAACTTAGAATTTCACAAAAGGAATCTGGAGACAAGCATCGTCTCTGTAGACTGCTGGATGGGATTGATATGAGAAATGCTCTTTGGTTCATACCGAGGTTGTAGAAAGAAACTAGAATTTTCCTTTCTAGAGCTGTGCATACCGTTGGACTCCAGGACACCCTGTTGCGTTAATTGGTTTACGAGAAGATCGCCCTTTCCCAAACTTAGAATTTCACAAAAGGAATCTGGAGACAAAGATCGTCTCAGTAGACTGCTGGATGGGATTGATATGAGAAATGCTCTTTGGTTCATACCGAGGTTGTAGAAAGAAACTAGAATTTTCCTTTCTAAAGCTGTGCATACAGTTGGACTCCAGGACACCCTGTTGCGTTAATTGGTTTACGAGAAAATCGCCCTTTCCCAAACTTAGAATTTCACAAAAGGAATCTGGAGACAAGCATCGTCTCTGTAGACTGCTGGATGGGATTGATATGAGAAATGCTCTTTGGTTCATACCGAGGTTGTAGAAAGAAACTAGAATTTTCCTTTCTAGAGCTGTGCATACCGTTGGACTCCAGGACACCCTGTTGCGTTAATTGGTTTACGAGAAGATCGCCCTTTCCCAAACTTAGAATTTCACAAAAGGAATCTGGAGACAAGGATCGTCTCAGTAGACAGCTGGATGGGATTGATATGAGAAATGCTCTTTGGTTCATACCGAGGTTGTAGAAAGAAACTAGAATTTTCCTTTCTAGAGCTGTGCATACAGTTGGACTCCAGGACACCCTGTTGCGTTAATTGGTTTACGAGAAAATCGCCCTTTCCCAAACTTAGAATTTCACAAAAGGAATCTGGAGACATGGATCGTCTCAGTAGACAGCTGGATGAGATTGATATGAGCTGTAAACTTAAATGAATGAGGGAGAGCAAACTTACCCACAAGGAGAATAAAAGTGTCTATTTTATGAGTGCAATTCTAGAAAATTGCTCCCTGCTTTCCCTGTAGTGATCGGTCCTTTTTATTGCTTTGCAGACATTGCTTTCCTTAACAACAAAAATAATGGACAGATTCTGCAGTTAAACACAATGACACAATGAAATTATCTCTATTCAGACGACGTGTATTGAACTAAGGATACCTTCTTTGAGCTGTTTACTATTTCGGAAATCAAACAATCTTCAAGTAATTTAGGAAAATACGAAATTATACATTCATACACAGATGTGCTATAATAAATAGTTTATCCTCAGCAATGTTCACGGGCCCCTAATAGTTGCCGTACCCCAGTACCATGGTACCAACTGACCCCCCCTTTGTGGGGGTCCTGGTGGCAGTACAATTAGAAATGATACCATCATGCTTAAATACACTTTAGTACTTTCAAGAAAAATTTGCATGTCATGAAATTGTCAGTTATACAAAAAGGTGGGTTATGAGTCAGATTATAATTTATACAAAGCTCAAGAGCAAATACTCCAAAAAGGTTTAAAAATATATGATTTTTAAAAAACACACAATAATTATAAATCAATGTAGCTATGCAACTGCAACCGAGAATGAGTCGTCAATCTTAACTTCAGACCCGTATAGGATCCAAATTACAAATAGAAGAATGGTATAAATAAATAAAAAGGGATTCATAAAGCAAGATCGAACGGGGGCTAACTAAAAGAAAAGTTTTTCAAAAAGAGGGCAAAAATTATCTTTATTCACGATCTGGGCAAGGGCATTTGTTAATTTACCATTTTTATGTCTCTTGCATGTGCGGACAAACGGATACCAACGGATACGTTTAGTACTACCGATATCAAATTTATAGATATTATCCAGACCAACCTACATCCCAGCAAGATTTTTAAAGTTAATATTATCCTTAAACTTATCAGTTGGAATGCGATTGAATAAAGTGGTAATAGCCGAATGTCAATTTAAATTCAGTACAGAAATTAATAAGGGGGCGAAAAAGTTTAGGATGGTAAGGACAACTAGCTTGAAACTGTAAATGATCGTTAATAGGAATAAGACTAGAAAAGGGTTGTAAAAACTTTTGGCGGATCTTAATGTAAATATTATGGATAAACTCATAAGATTAGCCAGCACACGTGCATTCCGGCAAATTCTTTTCACCCTATTTCTTCTAAAAAGGCTTCCTTTATCGCATATTTCAATGGCGCTTTTAATGTTAGTTCAACTATTATTTCTTTGGATAATGAAATTGATTTAATTTTAAAACTCGGTCAAGGTGATATGATATTATTTAGTTATTTATTTGCTATTTATAGTATGTAAATATGGCTTTCTAAAGCCAAAAGGCAAAATATACAGTCGATTTCAAGCTGACACATTCGACGAGAATGAAAAAATCATCAGATATCGGGAGGAGGCAAAACAGAATACATTAAAGAATAGAATTCGTACTACGAAGTGAACAAAATAAATTTCCGTGAGTGTTAATATGAGTTCTCGGGATTTTTAGATTTAATTGAACAATCTGTGATAAAATGTTACGATAACGTTTTAAAGTGTTTAATATTAAAAATTACATTGTTTAAGAAAAGTGTCTTTTTCAATAATCAGAAAAATTCCGTATTTAAGTAACGATGTATATTTTACGCGAAATAATTGATCGGGAGTTGAATAAGGGGGAGAAGGGATTAACGCTAACAACGTAATTCACGCTCCATCTAAACTTTCGTTTCATTTCCGGGTTCAGAAAGTCGACCAGAAAATACGGTATTTGTTTATAAAATATAATTCCATATAAATAATCTTACCCTGTTGTTTTAAATCTGTGACTCCGTCAGTCTGGGGGGAAAAAAACACCCGAAAATTTGGAAAACGTTTTGGAGGTTTCCGGATTTTGGATGTCCGGATTTTCGAGGTTGTACTGTATTTAAAAATCTTTCTGCTCTATGCTGAAATTGTTTAAATCTATCAAAAACATCTGACTTTCTTTTCATAGGATAAACTGTTACTTTATGCGAAAAATCATCGGTTATGCTAAGGAAGTACCTAGCTCCTCCACGTGATGATTTTGGCATAGGTCCACAAACATCCATATGGATTAGTTCCAATGGTTTATCATATCTAATTCTTCCTATGGGTTTAAAAGAAGTTCTTCTCGTTTTTGCTAATTTGCACCATTTGCAATTGATTTTTCTAACACTGATGTTTGGCAATCCTTTAACAGCAGATACTTTATATGTATAGTATAAATAGTCAAAGTTAATGTGACAGTACCTTTTATGCCACAGCTTTGTATTTCCCCCAGCTTCAATGGGTGATTTTACATGATTAGAACTTTTAAATACATCATATTTACAAGGCTTGTTAGGTTTAAAAACACTAACACTAGAATTTACAACTTTACTTTTAAAAACTTTACTGGTATTACTGCAGTAAAGTTTTTAAAAGTAAAGTTGTAAATTCTAGTGTTACAGTTCTAGTGTCATTACTTTTTGCAGGTTTATAAGTCTTAAAATTACTATTCACTTATAGATTTTTAAAAGAAGTGCAAGAATTTTTAAAATCATGATTAACATTTTTAGCTTTACAAGCACATGAATCATTAACTTTAAAAAATCACTAGAAGTTTTAGACTTTACATTTTTAGTTTTAGGCTGAGTAATTTTACTTCCTGTTGACTTTTCAACTTTAAAATTCTTGGCTTTAATCTCATATTGAGGCCTGAGGAAATACAAGCCATTCTGCCTTTTGGCATAAAACCATTTACTACCATCTGGTTTGTAAAAAGTAATTATACGATTTGCACCTGTGAAATTGCAATTTTGCTCTTCTAAAATTGAAGCTGAAATTAAGTTTCTCCTCAATTTAGGTGAATACATAACCTCAGTTAAGTGAATTAAATTTTTAACATTATTCATTTTGACATACATACTGATCGATCCGACACCTTCAATTGGACTTTCTTGATCACCGGCAGCTCTTTAAGCTCTTTAAATTTGTCGAAGAATTCCAAATTGTTGCAAAAATGCCTAGTTGCTGCCATGTTAACAACCCAACTGAATTTGTTGATCGATTTAGTATTACAATTTTCAATGCTTGATTGAATTTCACTTAATTTTACATGATACAGTTTGCAGTCTGATTTTAGATGACCCTATGCCTTGCATACATGCCAAGGGCCTACCCATTTGTTTAAATTTAAATTTTTAGAAATTACATTTTTAAAGTTATATACTTTTGCATTTTTAGATACATTTTTAGATTGTTCAGATTTAGGCACTCAGTAAGCTCAAGTTTTACTTCCATTTTGTTGCTCATCATATCTTTGCTGGGTAATCCGGTCCTCCAACGCAATCAACTCAGCTTCGATGTGCTTTAAGGTAAATTGGTCATCTGGTAGTCTATATAGAGTCTGTACTATCCCTCTGAATGCATCACTTAGATGACGTATTGTCTGGAATGAGATCAAGACCTCAGCCATTGGGTGGCTGGCATCCTTCAGTTTGAACACTAATCTTTTACCCTTGATATAAAGAGTCCAATTGGTTCACCTGGGATTGGTTTTTATTAAAAAAGTTATCAAACTGTCTCATTAGACCAACCCTGGACTTGGGTTCAAAATGTTCTTTTAAAATTTCCCATGCTGCGAATCGTTCCTCTACTGCAGAAATCAAGTCACGATTTTTCTATTTCCAGACTGTAGTACAGTGTTGACAATGTCTTTTCCTTCCTTCTCTGGTACTCCAGTTTTTCCTTTCTGGTGGCTTCCTCACCCTATTTTTCCTCTGCTCCAGTAATAAATCCATATAGGCCATCATTCACCAGTGCAAATTTGATGTCTACTATCCATGTTGAAAAATTGTCTCTATTCAATTTCTCCATTTTGTGCATCGCCATATTTTGTTTTTATGCAGCTGCGGCCCCCATCTCGGATCTGGTTTAAACTTTTCCTGGCCCATAACCACTTGGTGGCATGCAAAAATTTAAAAAATTAAAATCAGTTTAAAAGATTCTATATTGCACGTCGCCATAAAGATTTAACAGAAGGTTCATCTAGAAATATCATTGAAGAGACCATACGTGAGAAATAATTATGTATATTTTCACAAAAGTAACATAAAGGATAACATAAACACTATGCGTATCATTTACTTTGATACGGTATTTACAAAAGTTGAAACAACATCGTCTTGCAAATTTACATCAGACAGAAAACTAGGCCTAACAAAACCGGCAATCATGTTTGAAAACTTGTATAACATCGTTTATAACACAAGAATATTCCAGAAACAGGAAGAATATAAACAGTAACATCACGATATCAGACAACAGATATCAACGAACTGACCAACAGATCATGAGAAGATCAGACAATATTTAAATAATACATTTACAGATAACACTACTCAATTTTCAAATCCTAAGCCAATGCCAAATTACCAGTACGCTATCCGCAAAGCAAAAAGAAAATACTCGCTCTCCGTAATGCAAAAAATAAATAAATGAAAGATTAATAACCTCTAGTAGATGAACGTGGCATTAGATTGTTACGGTATCTGTTAAATCGTATGAGTAGCTGTTAGATCATATCGATGACTGCCCAGGTAACACACATACGGTATTATAACCGTTGATAAACCGTTTATACGTTATATTTTCGTATGTGTTATACGATAAACGGTAATACATCGGTTATAATACCGTTATGAGTAAACGGTATATAAAAATACCGTATATCATACGTATGAATTACCGTGTATGAACATACCGTATGTAGAAATACCGTTTTAAATACGTATGTATTACTGTTTATTTTACATTAAAATAACCGTTTTCATTACGTTAAAAATACCAATTTATCATACGTAAAAATAACCATTAACGCTCCCCTCTCGCTCAAATCCTCTTTCAGCTTTGTTCTCGAACCCTTTTCTCAAAGGCATTTTTATGTATTACCGTTTAAAATACATTATAAATACCGTTTATCATACGTTATAAATACCGTTTATATTACATTAAAATTACCATTTTTCATACGTAAAAATAACCATTAACGCTCCCCCTTGCTCAAATCCTCTTTCAGCTTTGTTCTCGAACCCTTTTCCCCAAGGCAGTTTCATGTATCCCTTCTTGTTTATCTTCACCCTCCCAAGCTCTAACCCCGCCGTGACGTCACGCAGTTCTGGAAGCTTCCAGAACGGACTCATTTCTACCTCAGGGGACGAAGCCATAAGCTTTGTGCATCTGGCAACACTGAGTGCAGTAATCATTCTTTACGTTTCCCACCATGGTTTGTAGCACAGAAAGGTTTGTATCTTGAACTTTATTTTCCCGTGTTAGGTTAGTGTTAGGTTAACATGTTGCTTAATTTATATAACTTATTTAATTATATTTAGCTTTAACTTTTATTTTATTTTATATATCTTCCTAGCTTTGTTGTATGTATGCACATATTGCTTTAAAAGCAAACGGGAAAAGTGCATGCATCGTGGTATGTGCATCCATGCTCGCATTTAATACTATCTAAGCGGAGATTAAATGAAAACGTGGTCCGAGATTGCATTTGTTGTCATGCATGCATGTTTATTTCAAATATTGTAAAATCAGAAATTATTCTTTTACATGTTTTTATGTATTTTAAACTTAAGAGTGTATTTTAAACTTATGTATTTTAAACTTTTAAGATGGTATAACTTAAATTTTAAACTTAACTTAGATTTTAAACTTAAAGATGGTAATAGGCTGCAACCTGAAAATGCAGAACGCTTAATTTTCCTGTACCGTAACTTACCTCTAACTTTGATTACAAAGAATAATTAGTTTGTTTTTAAACAATATTTCATATATGGTGTAAAACTTAAGAAATTAAAATACTGCCAAATTGAATATTCATCCAAGGGTCATTCCGTGTCAAATCAACCAATGATCTGAACCTTGACATCATGGAAAATGATAATTTTTGGTACAATAGTAGTACCAGTGAAGCTGACAAAAACTGTAAATATTAGATTTTTTGGGCTCTTAGTTTTCAGTTATTGACTTTCTTAAAAGCGAAATTTGGCAAAAAAAAAAAAAGTATTTAACCTAGAGATCTCAAATTGGTGTCATTTTTTTTTTCTTTTAATGGGTCTTAATTTGATATGACTATGCTATTCTCTAAAAACAATTTCTCTTTTAGTTTGTAATTATTTTAGAAACTCCAATTTTAAAAAAGAGTTAAATACCATAATCATGTTGTATATCAAATTAAGGTCCATCGAAAACAAAAGACTGCACTAATTTGAACTCTCTTGGTCAAATAGTTTTTGATCTACCACTGTTTAAAGATTTCAAAACTTTACCAGATTTGGCTTTTTTAAAAAAGTGAATAACTGAAAATCTAAAAGCGCAAAAAATATGAAATTTTACGGTGTTTTTAAACTTTACTGGTACTATCACTGTACCAAAAATGATCAATTTTTTAGATATCAAGGTTCAAACCATTAAGTGATTTGACACAAAATGACATACATTTAGTACATAACTCATTAGCCAGTTTTTTCATACATTCAGCCCACATATGTTCTCAATTTTTACAATTTGCTACACACTTAATATTCAGGATGGCCACTCAACCGGGAAAAGTCAGGGAATTTTGTGAAAATTCTGTTTTTTTTTTTTTTTTTTTTAATTCTAGTTGTCCTTATAAAAACAGGACTGCCCAGTTTGTATGCCATTTTCGAAAAATTTCGCCAAGTATTATGCTGTACTCGTAACTTCTAAATAAAGGCTGCCATGTGTCCATTTGATTCCGTATAAAAACAAAAATGCAGAGTTTGTGCTCCATTTTGGACAACTGTTGCCAAGAATATTATATACATTTTACAATATTTTTTCTATTTTAATGACATTCTTTTGACATTGCTGAATTGACATTAATTATTCAATGGCTGTAGCTTGTTACAGTGTAGTTTTTGCATATCTTTAATGTCTGTCATTGTGAACAATTTGCAATGCCCATATTTAAGGACATCAGTTTAGACTATTTCTTTTTATTTCTTCAGGGAAAAAAAACATTAAATTCTTTTAAATATTTCAGTAGTTCAATTTTGCTGCATTTACATGTATTTTTTATTAAAAATGTCAAAATTTATTTGTAAAAACAAAAAATGTGTATTTTTTTCTCCTGATTTAATATAACTTTTTTTTAATAGTGGAGTAATTGTTAAGATTCTTTAATCAAATTTGTAACTAAATAGGGATGTGCACGCATTTTATGTTAAAATTACTGGTCTGGAATTTCTTTTCAATTCACCTGGAAAAGTCAGGGAATTTCAATGTGTCTGAAGAGTGGCCACCCTGATATTTCACATGCCACTCAATATAATTTTATATTTACAATTATAATTACAAAACGTTCAAGAACTTTTAAAATAAGTTCTTCTCCAAACTGAGTGAAGATAATTTCATTTCTTCCTTGCTCAAGAGTACAAACTCTCCCAGTTGCAGTAACAGGCTCTACTTTTTGCAAAATGGTCTCACCTGGCACATTCAATACGTCACTCGGTTGAGGATGAAAGTAAGAAAAGGTCCCTTAGGATGTAGGAAGCTTACTTTATAGTCGCTCGTAACATTATTCTTCTCAAGAATACATGCAAGCCACAAAGATCCTTTATAGACTATATAGTGCCAAATCCAGATTCAATTTTTACTAAATTAGTTTGTGTAATATAGTCGAATGCTGTCACACGTTCAGTAAACCGGTGTTCACTACAGTAATAATGCTTAACAAGAAGCCAATTTTCAGAAATTGGGTAAAAAGAATGAAGTTTTTGAGTACAGCACAGTTGATGAGTATGAAGAAGTTAAAGAAATACTGTCGCCACAGTTGAATGACTTTAAGGCAATCATGGGTACTCAAAAACTTCATTCTTTCTACCCAATTTCTGAAAATATACTTCATGTTAAGCATAATTACTGTAGTGAACACCAATTTACTGAACGTGTGACAGCATTAGACTATATTACACCAACTAATTAAGCAAAAATTGAATCTGGATTTGTCACTATACTCTATAAAGGATCTTGGTAGCTTGCATGTATTCTTGAAAAGACGAGCGACTATATAGTTAGCTTCCTACATCCTAAAGGACCTTCTTCTTTCTTTTATCCTCAACCAAGTGACGTATTGAATATTTGAATGTGCTAGGTGAGACCATTTCGCAAAAAGTAGAGCCTGATACTGCAACTGGGAGAGTTTGTACTCTTGAGCAAGGAAGAGATGAAATTGTCTTCACTTGTTTGGAGAAGTACTTATTTTAAAAGTTCTTGAAAAGTAACGTTTTGTAACTGATTGTAAATACAAAATTAAATTTTGAGTGACATATGTGAAATATTAAGTGTGTAGCAAATTGTTAAAATTGAAAAGAACATATGTGGGCTGAATGTTTGAAACAACTGGTTAATGAGTTATGTACTAAGTATATGTTATTCCGTGTCAAATCAATTAATGGTTTGAACCTTGATACCTCAGAAATCGATCATTTTTGGTACAGTGATAGTACCAGTAAAGTTTACAAAAACTGTAAAATTTCAGATTTTGGGGGCTTTTAGATTTTCAGTTATTTACTTTTATTAAAGACATTAAGGGACTATTTGTGTGCCAAATTTCATAGTCGGTCGTTAAGGGGTTCCTATGGAAATTAAATTTTTTGTAATTTAGCTAATTTCACTTATAGTTTAATACAAAAAAAAAATAATTTTCATAGGAACCCATTGGCTTCCCATTATGAAACTTGGCATACAAGTAGTCCATAAAGCATATATTTTTTTTTCAAAAAAATTAAAAGGGGTGTTTTTGAGATTTAAAAAAAAAAAATTTGAAGCTTTTCAAAAAATTCAAATTTGAAATAGCATAGTCATGTTATATATCAAATTAAGACTCATTAAAAGCAAAAGAAAATAACACTAATTTAAGCTCTCTAGGTTAAATAGTAAGTCTCATTTATAAGCATTTAAAAAACGATATTTCGGTATAATTTTTTTAAATACATGATTTGGAAGAATTAAAAAAAAATATATACTAGGAAGAAATTTTAAAATAATATGCTACTTAGGACAAATTTTAAAAAAAAGTTGATACTGGGGTGAAATGTTAAAAAACACAATACTAAATTAAAATAATTTGATACTTTTAAGAAAATAAAAAAAAATACCTGGAAGAAGTTAAAAAAGCCTTATACTTAAAAGAAAATAAACATGATACGTACAAGAAATAAAAACACAATTCTGGGAATTTTTTTAAAAACATTAAACACAATATTATATTTCATAATGTAGTAGATTATAATTTTTGCAATTTTTAGAAATAATTGTGAAACAGTTTGTGTTCTGTGTATCTAGAAACATGTTCTACTTGGGCTCTGTGCCCTTACTCACTGTTTTCACTCTTAAAAATCATCACAGTTGCATGATACCACCATTGATCAGAGATGTGTAGTTTTAGCATGCTAAATTAAAATTTAAAATAGCCTATAAACTTAATTACAATATTATTAATATTGTTTTTTTTATATATTTTTAGTATTGAAGTTTACTTTTAAAAAATTAACTCTTTAAAAATTGCAAAAATGTTTTAAGTATTATGTGTTTTAATATATCCCAAAATTTTATTCTGTATTTTTAAGTTATTTTCAATTTAAAATAGCTTATCTTTTAGATTTAAAATTATATTTCATAATGTAGTAGATTATAATTTTTGCAATATTTACAAAAAATTAGAATTAAAAATATATTTAAATATAAACTGAAAATAAAGGAAAAAAACATTTTTGCATTAAAATTATTGTATTAACAATATATAATATAAATTAAAATAAAAATTTTATTACATATGAACAGAGTGATTCTATAGTATTGTGAATTTTGCATATATGACACATTTGATATATCGTATCTTTGTAAAAATATGATTTAGATGAATGTATTTTAAATTTTAAAGATACTGTTTCAGATTGTGTTGATTTCAAATTTATAAATTCAAGTACATTATTGAAATCAACACAATCTGAAAATTTGACATCTATTATAAAAATATATTCACCTGACTCAATATGTTTGTTTTACAAAGATGCATAAAACTTTGTAAATATCATGTCTGCAACATGCACTATTCTGTAGAGTTGTCCAATGTGTGATAAATATGTATATAAACACGTAATAAATACGTGTAGAAACACAATATAAACACGTAATAAATACGTGTAGAAACACAATATAAACATGTAATAAATACATGTAGAAACACAATATAAATATGTATGGGAATACATTATAAATGCGTATGGGAACGCATAAATACATATGGGAACACGTTATAAACATGTATGTGGATATACGTAAGAAACACGTATGTGAATATACGTAATATACACGTATATGATATGTAATAAACATGTATCTGGATACGTAATAATAACGTATGTGGATATACGTAATATACACGTATGTGATACGTAATTAACATGTATCTGGATACGTAATAATAACACATGTGGATATACATAATAATAACGTATGTGGATACATAATATACACGTATGTAGATACGTAATAATAATGTATGTGGGTATACGTAATAATAACGTATGTGGATATACGTAATAATAACGTATATGGATACGTAATAAACACGTATGTGCATATACGTAATAATAACGTATGTGAATATACGTAATATTAACGTATAAGGATACGTAATAATAATGTATAAGGATACGTAATAATAAACTTTTTTATAACGGTTGGTATACCGTATTCTAACGTACCATTTTTGCGTAATAATTACGTATGGCCTGACACGTAAAGATTACGTATTGCTTGATACGTAAGAATTACGTATTTGTGCTACCTGGGTGGAGGTTCTGTAACTGTTAAATCGTGAATGTAGCTGGTAGGTCATATCGGTAGCTAGAGATTAACTGATTTTAGAATTTAAAAATTCGTTAAAAAATCTAATTTAAATTTTTAAAAAGGCCTTCGAGACGCATTAGTTCAGGTATAGATGCGACTGTCTTGCTGTTGAAATCCAGACCGTCCGACCTACTAGAAAGGTGTAAGGTAACTGTTTGGACGGTCGGGAAGTGCCACCCAATTTAGACCGGAAGCCAGTGGGGGAGGCATCCACAAGGACCGTACCCTCCTTCTCCTACCACTGTTGTACTTAGATTCAGAGATTTTCATTATCTAAGGTTTTTAAGGCTCAAAATTCATAATTTTCCCCCTTCCCTTCAAAATTAATTTATGGTTATTGAATATTTCGGCGATTTATCTCGTATTAACGTTTATTTATTATCCCTTTCATACATTTTTATATTCCAAATTACACATGCGAAGTATCTACAAACGCTAAATGTATTCATAGAATCCTTTACTTATTTGCCTGTGCCCCTGTAATTTTCCTTTTCGGCCTTACGCCTTCACTTTCGAACAGCAATTATATTCCTCTGAAAGCGAAAAATAACACTCCTTTTTGACCATTTCATTGCTTATCGGCTGAGTTGATGCTTTTGCCAGATGTTTTGGGGTGCCTAGAAATTCCGTAGGGTTGGCTCAACGAAGCAATGAACTTTGGCCGGAAAACGTGGTAGCTAGCTTGGCGGCATTTTCGTGCCGTGCGGTTCGTTGCGAAGTGTCCCTTTTTTTTTATTCCCCGGGGTATGTGAGGCGCTCTGTGTGCGGCGCAAGTTTTTTCACTCGCCAAGATTGACGTCTCCTGGGAAGCGAAAATTTGGTTGGCAAAGGAGTTCGATTCTGAGATTAGAGCAGAGAGGTTGGATAAAAATTTTAGGGGCCGAGCCTGGCGCTCGCGCCCCGGGTCGCCGGTAGCTAACGAATTTGGATACTGAGCATCTTGGCATTCCTGAAACTGACTACAGCGTATTAGTAAAAATGCCTGCCTCTGAGTCCAGCGCCTTTGCAGGGAACTACGTCAAATTGGCGATTCTGTTTCTGCACAAGTTCAACTGTCTTTGTCACCGGATGTTCCATTAGTTATTGAATACAACGTTGAGAAAAATCGGCCAATGATTCATCATCAATCGTCATGCCAACAAAGATTGTCCAACAACAATGTTTTTGGGAAGCCTTTCATACTTCAGAACTCTCATCTCGTCATCTATTCATCCAATATTTACGTCATTCCAGTGATAAGTGCATCGGTGATCCCTCTCCACACTTTTCAGTGCTCCTCAAGTGTTTTGCCTTATGAGCTCCCCATAAGACCTACTGTCCTTATTGCCGGCCAACTCAAGTGTTTACTGTCATCAATTCATCCCATAAATACGTCATTACAGTGATAAATGCATCAGTGATCCCTCTCCACATTTTTCAGTGTTCCTCAAGTGTTTTGCGGGCCCACACTCGAGAGCTCCGCCGTTATGAGCTGTATTTTATTTTACCGGCCAACTCGAAGCGTTTTGATTTCAACCGTGTCATTAAATTTCACCAAGTTACATGTGAGAAAGTATTAGCATGTTCCAGAAAGAAAAATGTAAATTTCAATGTAGTTCTGGAAAAAGTTTCAATAGTAAAGATAGAAAGAGTTACATGTTTTTGCAAGGCAACAAATAATAAGTATATTTTTATAAAAAGGTGTATGTAGCTTTGTGAGTTTTATCGTTTATGGTGCTGACATCTAGTGAGAGTGTTTTTAAATATTTCTCTATGATAGAAATTTCACGCAGTAAATGGAGAAACAGTGTTTTCGGTTTACGCTTCCTTTTAAAGATGTGAACATATATGTAGAAGGTTTTGTCATTTACAATTTGTATTTGTTTCTATTATTTTGGGGGTTAATGTTTAACATTTTGTGGACAGCTCAGGCAGACCAAACTCTGGTCTTCAGACCAGAGTGGAATCTGAACCTGGGATTTAAAATTGATAACTGGGTTATTTAATTTGGGTTTTAATATTTCTTTTCTTATCATCGCAATGTACTTTAACTATCCACTATACGAATTATTAGTATTAACAATTTGGAAGATGTTTTTTGTTCGTAAATTTAAAGTGTTAATAAAGAAGGTTTTAGTTTAACATATAATTGAGTTGAGTTTTTCTTTTGTGTTTCTTTGTTGGCTGTGCTCTATTTAATTCTGGGTTAAAGGCAAGTGAAGTTTTAGAGAATTTGCTGATTGTTGATGATAATTATAAAAGGTAAACGACCAAGAATTATGCACAGGCCACACTGTAGGAAAAGCAATTAGAAAAAGAAACATTAGAATAAGTTAGAAACAAGGAATATTAATACGTTCAAAAGAAACTTTATTAACATAGAAGATAAAATTAAAATAAAATAGTAAACTTATTTATTGACGTAGAAGATATGAAAAATAAAAAATAAGTTTTTTTTTCTTCACAACATTTGGTGCCGTTCACCTTTTTGGTTCTGTCTGAGTTGTCTACGGTAGTTTTATATGGGCTGTCCACCCATAATTTTACCAAAAAAATTTTTATTTACATTTTATTACCTTTATATATGTGTTATATTGGTAGTGTGGAGGTTGGCACCTGATCTGGGAAAAATTTACTTGGTTAAGAAAATTTTTTTTTTTCTGTTTAGGGAGTGTTAAAATTGTTTGAAATTTTAAGGTTTTTATTTCACCTAGTATTTTTTTTTTTGAGCATAAGTAACAATGTGTAGAGGTAATTTCTTTTTATGAGTAAATTTTAAGTTTTCAGTTTCATTTAGTATTTTTCAAGTGAAATTAACTGTGTCTTGATTTTTTTTACTTGATGCATAGGTAATTTATTTTAATAAGAGTAAATTTTAAGGTTTCTGTTTCATCTAGTATTTTTTTTTTTGTTGTGAAAGTAACAACCTGTTGTTTAGAGGTAATTTTTTTATTAAGAGTGATTTTTGTTAAAATTATTTGAAATTTTAAAGTTTCCGTTACATCTAGTATTTTCTTTTGTGAAATTAATGTATTATGTAAAGGTAGGGCTATCGGGGGTATTCAGTGGGAGAATCATTTAGGCATTAGGTATGCCTTGACCTGAAATAGTCTAAATTTACCCTCAGCTTCATTGAGCAGTAAAGGAATTTTCACATTGGATGCAACTGTGGCTTGCCCTTTGCTAGGTACTTTGAAGGTTTAAATTTTTTTTTATGATAAGTAGTAATCATGATTTAGGGGGATTGTTTCAGAATTCGGGTTCAGGTAAAATTTTTACACTCACTTGGAGTAGTAACAAAATTATTAAACTGAATCACATACTTTTGAGAAGGTTCTCGTTTAGTTATGGAATAACTTGGTTTGTTAGGAGCTAAATTTTTTTTTGTGGAATGTTTTTATTGATTTTTGGTGTTTTGCCCCAGTTTAGTTTGGGAAAAATTTTAATGGGAATTTACGTACTAAATTTTTGGTGCTCCTCTGAGACTTTGTTTACAAATTTTTGATCTATTGGCTCTTAGTGATTTTCAAATGGGTGGCTGATAAGTTAGTTGTTTGTTATGGGGAGACTGGGAATTTCAGGTACATTAGGGAAGCCTTGCTGAAAGCTAAAAATTTCCTTCTCACCTTTTTAGTGTGGTAAAAAGTTTTCCATCTGCCCATGGCTGCTACTTCACTTAGGTGCTTTTATGCTTCACATTTCAAGGTGTTCAGTGGGGAATGCACCTTTTCCTTTATGGGAAAATTACTTGCCCACCACTTTCAGATTAAAGGATTCACGACCCTTTAACCACTGTCAGATTTTTTTTCTTCTTTTGTATTGATGATAAGGAATAAAGGTTGCAAAGAGAGATATGAATAATAAAGGTTGCAAAGAGATATAGAGAGTAATGAATAGAAAAGGTTGCAACGAGAGATAAGAGTGCTGAGTATAGCAAAGACGCGATTATTATTATTATTTTTTTTAAACGATGCATAATGTCGTTTTGAGTATACTTTATTGTGTGTAAATGATCTAAAAGCCAAAGAGATCTGCGTGTAGTCCTACTTTTTAGGAAATTTAGATTTTTATGGGGGGGGGGGGAGTAAATATTCCACAGGAAGATTTCTTACTTTATGCATATTTGTATTGAACTTCTGTTCCACTGTTATTTATCTTTTCCAGCGGTAAAATTTTTGTTTTCGAGACCTTTAATAGTTTCATGTAGGGAGGTGTACTGCAACAGCACTACAATAGTTCTATTAGGATTTCGCTTGCTCGAATCCTTCAGCTTTTAAAAGTTAATTTTCCTCATTTGTTTGCTTGTTGACATGTTGACTTGTTGTTTGCTTGTTGCTTTGTTCTATTTGCTAAATTTTGAACTCTTTTACGTTTATTTCGGAACTGCGCATTCCAGCCTGTTTGGATTTAGAGCGTGATGGTGGGACATGTGTTCTTTAACGTAAATTTTATAGAATGGTTAGTGATATGAAACTCAGTTTTTTTTTCTTCTGTGCTGCTTACTAGTTGCACATGTCACAGGCATATCTAGGCAAAATTATTTAAATAAGAAATAGATGTTATATTTATAATTTACAGTTGAATGAATTTTATAATTTATAGTTAAATGAATAAGAAAAGTCATGTTTGGATGAAACGGATACTAAATTTTGAATTTCTTTTATGAAGTTATTGAGGTTAGCTTTATTTAGATTTCAATATTTTTAACTACTCGAAGTTTCTCAATTAATTTAAATTTTAAGTTGAGTTATGTAAATTTTTTTTTCGGAAGTAGTTTAGTAAATAATCGTTGGGTTTATTCTTTTGTTTGGAAAAAGGGAGTGCACCTGTTCTTAGAAAAGATGATTAGAAATGTTTTATTATTTTGGGGAAGTATTTGTTTAATTAATAGGCTCCAAGAAAATTAGGGAGTCTGCGCTGGTATATAGGAGTTCCGGTTCACTACAGTTTGGTTCAGTTTGAGTATTCCACAAGCAGTTATGGTAGTTTTCCTTGTGGCAGAGATGAGTTATTGTATTTATATGTAACTAGGGGATTGGAACATTCATTATACCAGGCATTAGCTATATTGAGGAATCTTTCACAAGGAAAGACAGAGAGAGGGAAGTTTGATTGATATTAATATATAGTAGGTAGCAGACCCCAGAGTAGTGTTGGTAGTGCAGCCTGAAAGTTGGCGCACTGGGTAAGACATGGTATTCCCACAGATGGGCAGTTTTCCTCGGAAAGGGTTTATTTAGTGTTTTTTTTATATGTCACATTGCTCTCGTACTACTTTACACCAAAAGAGTTTGAAATGTTTAAGGGTTTTCTTCTTTGGGGGAATGAGTTTAAAAATTTTCTTTGGTGAGCGGTGTACTTCCCGGTTTTAAGGTATGATGATTTAAATTTTAGTGTACTTAAGACTGCAGTTTTTGTGAATTTTCTTTTTGGAAAAGTTCAGTTTTATTGGTTCAACAATTTTAAGGGTATGATTTGAAATTTTTTTGATACTTAAGATAGCAGTTTTTATGAGGAAATTTTTTTTTCTTTCGAAAGTTTAGTTTGATATGTTCAGTAATTTTATTTAAAGTTGAGGTTTAAATGATTTTTTTTTTCTTACAGGGTGTTTTCCCTGTTGATAAATTTGACTTGCATCTTATTGAGTCTCAAATTTGGATAGAAATTTTTTTTGGGGAAAAGTCCTTGACATTTACTGTGAGGTTTAATATTATATGGAATTTGTTTTTGTAATGTTTACAGTATTATTTTTTTTTACTTTTCATGGTACTTAAGTTAGAATGGTTTTATTCCAGATCAGTGTGCCTTCCTTGAGTAACAATATGTTTTGCCAACATTTTCAACATGTGATCCCAGGAGTCGTCAGGCAAGCGAGCATTTACCGTCTGGTTTCAGATTCACCCCGCTCGGGGAGAGTTTTTCTTTTTGGCTGTTTTGGGGCTTTTATTTAAAAAAATTTATTCTGAATTTTTTTTTTCCGAGGCATAATGGTATTTGTTGTGCTTATCAGAGATTTTCATTATCTAAGGTTTTTAAGGCTCAAAATTCATAATTTTCCCCCTTCCCTTCAAAATTCAAAATTAATTTATGGTTATTGAATATTTCGGCGATTTATCTCGTATTAACGTTTATTTATTATCCCTTTCATACATTTTTATATTCCAAATTACACATGCGAAGTATCTACAAACGCTAAATGTATTCATAGAATCCTTTACTTATTCGCCTGTGCCCCTGTAATTTTCCTTTTCGGCCTTACGCCTTCACTTTCGAACAGCAATTATATTCCTCTGAAAGCGAAAAATAACGCTCCTTTTTGACCATTTCATTGCTTATCGGCTGAGTTGATGCTTTTTCCAGATGTTTTGGGGTGCCTAGAAATTCCGTAGGGTTGTCGCAACGGAGCAATGAACTTTGGCGGGAAAACGTGGTAGCTAGCTTGGCGGAATTTTCGTGCCGCGCGGTTCGTTGCGAAGTGTCCCTTTTTTTTATTCCCCGGGGTATGTGAGGCGCTCTGTGTGCGGCGCAAGTTTTTTCACTCGCCAAGATTGGCGTCACCTGGGAAGCGAAAATTTGGTTGGCAAAGCAGTTCGATTCTGAGATTAGAGCAGAGAGGTTGGATAAAAATTTTAGGGGCCGAGCCTGGCGCTCGCGCCCCGGGTCGCCGGTAGCTAACGAATTTGGATACTGAGCATCTTGGCATTCCTGAAACTGACTACAGCGTATTAGTAAAAATGCCTGCCTCTGAGTCCAGCGCCTTTGCAGGGAACTACGTCAAATTGGCGATTCTGTTTCTGCACAAGTTCAACTGTCTTTGTCACCGGATGTTCCATTAGTTATTGAATACAACGTTGAGAAAAATCGGCCAATGATTCATCATCAATCGTCATGCCAACAAAGATTGTCCAACAACAATGTTTTTGGGAAGCCTTTCATACTTCAGAACTCTCATCTCGTCATCTATTCATCCAATATTTACGTCATTCCAGTGATAAGTGCATCGGTGATCCCTCTCCACATTTTTCAGTGCTCCTCAAGTGTTTTGCCTTATGAGCTCCCCATAAGACCTACTGTCCTTATTGCCGGCCAACTCAAGTGTTTACTGTCATCAATTCATCCCATAAATACGTCATTACAGTGATAAATGCATCAGTGACCCCTCTCCACATTTTTCAGTGTTCCTCAAGTGTTTTGCGGGCCCACACTCGAGAGCTCCGCCGTTATGAGCTGTATTTTATTTTACCAGCCAACTCGAAGCGTTTTGATTTCAACCGTGTCATTAAATTTCACCAAGTTACATGTGAGAAAGTATTAGCATGTTCCAGAAAGAAAAATGTAAATTTCAATGTAGTTCTGGAAAAAGTTTCAATAGTAAAGATAGAAAGAGTTACATGTTTTTGCAAGACAACAAATAATAAGTATATTTTTATAAAAAGGTGTATGTAGCTTTGTGAGTTTTATCGTTTATGGTGCTGAGATCTAGTGAGAGTGTTTTTAAATATTTCTCTATGATAGAAATTTCACGCAGTAAATGGAGAAACAGTGTTTTCGGTTTACTCTTCCTTTTAAAGATGTGAACATATATGTAGAAGGTTTTGTCATTTACAATTTGTATTTGTTTCTATTATTTTGGGGGTTAACGTTTAACATTTTGTGGACAGCTCAGGCAGACCAAACTCTGGTCTTCAGACCAGAGTGGAATCTGAACCTGGGATTTTAAATTGATAACTGGGTTATTTAATTTGGGTTTTAATATTTCTTTTCTTATCATCGCAATGTACTTTAACTATCCACTATACGAATTATTAGTATTAACAATTTGGAAGATGTTTTTTGTTCGTAAATTTAAAGTGTTAATAAAGAAGGTTTTAGTTTAACATATAATTGAGTTGAGTTTTTCTTTTGTGCTTCTTTGTTGGCTGTGCTCTATTTAATTCTGGGTTAAAGGTAAGTGAAGTTTTAGAGAATTTGCTGATTGTTGATGATAA
Source organism: Amaurobius ferox (assembly GCA_951213105.1). Taxonomy (NCBI): domain Eukaryota; kingdom Metazoa; phylum Arthropoda; class Arachnida; order Araneae; family Amaurobiidae; genus Amaurobius; species Amaurobius ferox. The sequence goes on from OX578142.1 coordinate 8,903,515, forward strand.
TTATAAAAGGTAAACGACCAAGAATTATGCACAGGCCACACTGTAGGAAATGCAATTGGTAAAAGAAACATTAGAATAAATTAGAAACTCTAATATGAAGTGTAATATGCAATGTAATATTAAATGGTAAAAAGGAAACAAAGAATATTAATACAACAAAAAAAAGAAACCTTTAATAACTTACATTAAAAGAAAAATAAATCTTGGAAGTGAAAGATATGAAAGATAAGTAGTAACTATATTTATTTATTTTAAAATATACGAAAAATGAAGATAAGCGCTTTTTTCATTCACAACACCACCAACGTCTCGGAAGGACTTACGGACCCACATGTTTAACGTGATCGTACTCCGCGTTAACATGGCGGCAGTTTTGGCAGTGGTTGGAATCGAACTCGGGCCTAAATTGAAACCGAGTGCAACTCCAGCGCGCTAACCACAGGGCTACCGCGCCCAAGATGCGACTGTGTAGAAGACCCAGACCACACGACCAACCCAGGGGTTTATGGTAACCAATTGTGTGGCCGAGATGCGACTGTGTGAAAAAATTGAAAAAAATGTTGAAAAAAAACAGACAAATTCTTCTTTTTATTATAGATTCACTGGAGTGAAGACGATAGAAATATAATGTTTAAAATGTCCCTGGGTTTGTGACAAGTGAATGAAAGTATATAAGAAATGTTAGAAGATACAAAACCTAATCCAAAGGCACAGAAAATGCTTAGAATAGAAAAGGGGATAACAATTAGGAAGGAAAGGCGGAGGAGGGTAAAAATGAAAAATACTCTATTTTTCTGCCAAAAGATAAAGTGCATCATAAAACTAAGAGGGGGGGGGGGAGAATCATATTTGCAATTATTGGAGGACAAGGTGGTAAAAACTCAATATTTTATTTAGTAATTTTATAAAAAATAATAAACGAAAACATATGGAAAAAATTTAGAGATACATGGGCCCAACGGAAACACAGGGAAATACCCAAATGCTTCCAAATTAATTCAAAAAGAGGGGGGTAGAAATTAAGAAATGTGAATTTCGAGTGGGGTAATAAAAAATTTCCATTCGTTGGAAAAGAGGAACGGCAATATTTCATTTTTTCTGGGTTTTGAAAAAAATGGACAAAAAAACGCCACATATCATACAATAAAACTTTATATAAGAATAATAATAACTCGAATGTTTTAAGTTGACTGGAACATGGGGATAGGGGTAATGAATTGTGTGAGTAGAAATAAAAAAAATCACAATATCAAAATATATATTACAAATTTTAAGATTGTTTACTTAACATTTTACCTAAAAGTGTGTTACATTATAATTATAACTAAAAGTGTAATTATTCAAAAATAAAATAATATTTACAGATTATTGAACGTATATCTAGTCAGAAATTTGTATGTATGAGCAAAAGAATCTGTCAAATTCGCAGACTGGGTCTATAGAATAAATTTATTAATTTATAAAACAGCTCTAACAATTTAGAAACAACTTTTCCACTTATATATAAATATTCATAAAGGAATATTTTGCTTTGCAAAAATCTTTTATACCAATTTTTTTTTTTTCGTTTTGCAATGAAACTGAAAAAATTACAAAATTAAGATCATTTTACACCATTGCTTAATTATTTGCATCTGAAAATTCTTCATAGAACAGCCACGGGGTCTATAGATATTATTTTGGATAAAAACGTGAAAAAATTATTGTTTTATCAATATTATTCTGGGGCTAATGCCATAGACTAAATTCAGCATCCAATTTATTTTATTTGTTAAAACACATTAATAATATAGTCAATTAAGAAAGTTTAGGAAAATATTTTAAATAATTGCAAAAAAAAGTTACCCGAATACTTAAAAGAAGCCATATTTGACGAAGATGAATTTGTGAATCTTGCACAGCAGCAGAACACAACACTCTGAATACTAAGAAGTAGCTTTTTACTTCTAGTCACTGTGTTATCTGCAACTGCAATGGCTTCCTGCTAGGATCAATGCCAAAATCAGCTAAAATGGTAGATGACCAAAATAATGAGCATCTGGACCACAGAATACTATATTCAGAAGGTTCACTCCCATAGGACCCTATGGCAACATTTTTAACATGGGATGTCGCATAGACACTAGAGCTCGTGAGTTGGACCCAAGGTAAATGAAAGTACGAGAGTCGTTTCTGGCAACCTACTCTTGTCCAGAGTTCTTGGAATTACTGACGTCACTGGTCCCTAGCCGGACCTTTCCGAAGCATGGGGAAATGGGTCGATGTTTTTAACTCTCGCTTTCCTAATGATTAAAATAAATCAAAGCGCTTAGCTTTTGGAAATAATATAAATGACCAAAATGCAAATTCTGAGTCAAATGCATGCGGATATTACGGAACTCCGAGTCATTTCTAAAACTTCAATACTGCCTTTCCAAAAAGGCATTTTTGTTTCAATAGCAAGCTTAAAAGGACTTTATGATGACATGAAAGAAAATAATATTAAACACATAATGACAAGTAGAGTCAATCAAGATGCTTCAGAAAATATATTTTCCCAAATTAGAGGTCTTGGACGATTTTATAACCACCCTCTTGCTACTGATTTCAAATCCCGACTTAAAACATTATTGCTTGGGTCTAAGCTTCCTATGCCAATATATACAAATGTGGAAAATGACCAAGATCAAACACTAACTGCGACTTTATTTTTCAAATTAGAAGAAAAAGACGATGCAGTCAGCATCACTGCAGATATTGAGCCTCAACATGACATTCATTTCAGTCCTGATGTAAATGAAAAAGAAGCCTTGCGTTTTTTTTTTTTGCAGGATATTTGGCATATCGTCACAAAGAAGCGCAGTTAGGAACTTATTCATATCTAGTGGAATCAACATCCGAAAATGACAAAAAATGGATTGAATCTTTATCAAGAGGTGGTTTAATTGTTCCACATGATACCTGGGTAGAAACAGTCACCAAATTATAAGATATTTTTTTTAAACTACATGGATATTTTATTTCTAATTGAAGAAATATTTTAGAGAACCTCCAACTGAAAATAAAAGAACAATTTCCTGAAATAGCTCTTGATGTTGTAAGAACATATACCAGAACCACAGAACCTTCTTTCGAATAAGGCACATAAATGAACAGATGAAAAGAAAAGCTGAAAGAATTTCTGGTCATTCACGTGAAGAAATGAAAAATAAGCAATGGAGAGAGAGCTTTAAATTTTAAGGTTTACTCATGACCTAGTAGTTAGGAATTGACGGGCTGAGTGTGTTAGGTTTTCATGGTTTTCCTAACATGTAACATTAATGTGACGCAGCTTCCCTTAAAAAGTCCTCCATGAAAGCATTTCTCCTTTATAGAATGGCCATTTTTAAAATTATCCTTCTCTCCCATAGGGAAAAATCCGTAATCCAGTCATTTGATCACTGCCCTTTGTAACACCAGAATTAGTTGAAAGATCGTGAGATCAAATCTATTAAAGTCACCAAAGAGGTATTGGAAGGGAGATATACCCCCCCCCCTCAGAAACCTATCAAAAACTGTTGAAGTTAGAAGGAAGGATATTAGAAGAAATAGGAAGCAACTCATTTCATTATCGCCCCCCCCCCCCATTTTTTCTGTCGACGTAATTGATTAAAACCTACTGACTGGTTGGACGTGTTAGATTTTCATTGATTTTCAAACATATAGCGTAAATAAGACACAATTTCGGTAGATGTTCCTTTATGAAAGGCATTTTCAAAATCTGGTCACAACTGAACTTATCTAATCAATATCTCGTCCTATCTCTTCACTTTTTTTAATTTTTAATTTTTTTTTATCATGAAGTACCCATATTCAAAAATTGCCTATCGTTATATGAAATTCAGTGCTAATTTAATTTCTTGAATAATTCGAATTTTTGACCATCATGAAAAAATAATAATACATAATTAAAGAAAACAATTATACTGATCTTTTGTATCGTACAAAATATGATTTCCACATATGTTCGCATTCGGAGAAGTCTTGAAATAATTGGATTTCGTACACATATAAATTTCATTATGAAAAAAATATATAATACGAGCATTTTTCTGCCTGAAATCTTTAAGGACGTCACATATTTATTTATTTCTATAATTCTGAAAACTATTTTTGAATTACATTCAGCAAGTCATTCACTGTCTTCTAATTTATTTTATCATCTCAAGTCTACAAACATGATATTTTAAAGCAGTTCGATAAAAATGAACAGGTTTTGTTGGCTTATTATTCTAGTCTCAGATAGAATAATAGTGCCTTGTATTTTAGCTAAATCCTCCGATATTTTACTATGCACTTATTAAAGAAAAACTAATAACACAATTTTAAAATGCAAAAAATATTTTATCATAGTTTAAACAGCTCAATTGCTAATGTCATCGTTAGAGATGCTTAAAAACAAATCTAACAATACAGTCCTAAATAAAATTTACCATAACTAGTTTAATTTAATATTATATTCTTATATATGAATAATGAAATCTAATCTATCATTTACTCGGTAGAAATTTCAATATTCTATATAATGTATATTTAAATTAAGAAAATTGCTGCGGTACTCAATGTATTTCTTGTGACAGCAACAGGCTACGGACCTGTCTTTGGGACCAGTGACGTCAGTCGCGAAGGGAGGGGAGAATTCCAGCTGTTGGCGTACAATCTTTGGCTAACCTTACCTTGCAATAGACCTTGGTTTTGGTTTATCTCTAATGGTCGCCGCGAAAACGAAACTATCGAGAGTGGCAGGTCTGTATATTAGTCTGTGATCTGGACTAATCTCCTCCCTTCCTTTTACTAGAACTCCGAGTTTACGTCCTTTTACTTTTTAGTAGAAGTGCGATCATGATGTTGTGATCCATGATCCATGTGTTTACAATTTGGATTTGGAAGCAGGAACAAATTCTGAGAATCGCCCCTTGGGTTTTTCCAGTATTTGGGGGAAACAAGGTCGTCAGCCTCAGGGATTGCAGGCTGCACCCAGCTGCAAGTCGTATAAAATCTAGTAATCTCCTAAGTGTTTGAGCTTAGTACTTTCAAGCAGAACTATACATTGCTTCAAAAAAGATATAATTATGGGAGAAAAACGATTTTATCCTTTTAATGTTTTAATACTATCTAAAAGAGTGTATAATTCATTTATATTAAAGTAGTACAAAATAGGCTCAATTTCAAAAAAAATTTTTAATGCGACCAAAAAGTCATTCTTACTATACCTAATTTCACTTCCAAATGGCCGCCCCTAATTCGGCAGCCGTGGGCAATTACCCACGCCGCCCACGCCTTAAACCGGGCCTGGATCAATGTGTTTTGAATTTAGGAAATGTAAGTTTTAAAGTGTTTGAATTTAACAAATGTAAGTTTTAAAGTGTTTTGAACTTTTCAAAAAACAACAAATATCGTTGATTATCTAAAACAGAGGTGTATACATCGTTAACATTTTAAATGGGAATACCTTAATGCAACTATATGGTGTCTTATACATTTCTAAAATAGAGGTGTAAACATTCTAGTTACTAATTATTTAAATCCCGTTATTCTTAATTATTTATTTAAATCCCATAATGCAGCTATATGCTGTATACATCTTAGTTCTTAATTATTTTTTTAAATCCCAATAATGCAGCTATATGCTGTATACATTCTAGTTGTTAACATTTTAAATGGGAATACCATAATGCAGCTATATGGTGTCTGCAACCTTTGTTTTATATCCCTAAAATAGAGGTGCCTTAGAGATTTTTTAAATGCGGGTGTTTGTAATGAAGGTGGTTTTAATTTGCAATGTTTACTTTAAATCCTAAAATAATCTTAGTTCATAATTATTTATTAATGCCAGCTCCGCCAATGTACACTGAATTAAAAACAGCATGTGTAATAATGAAAAACATTGTAAGGGAGTGCTTAAGGCTCCTCATCACACAAAAAATATCCAGATTCTGCTCGGTCCGAGATCGGACCAACTGCTTTGCTTTCCCCCACAACAGGACCGACAGCTTCCAGGAGGGTCGAATTCCCACCCCCAGAGATCTTCCCCTTACCACTGTATGTGTCCGCAGAGTACTATATCACTTTGAGCGTGTCTTCACCCGTCACCTCCGATAATGAGACCAAAGAGTCTGGAAGAATGAGACCAACACGGAAGGCTATTTAAAGGGAAACGAAAAATGCAGTCAGCAAGGTGGGGTAATATTGAATAAAAATGCTTGATTATTGCTCAAAGTAGTGAAATATTTGTCTTAAAAACAACAGAGGAAACAATTATTTTTTATTACAAATATCTTAAATTTATAGTTTGTAATCCCTTTTGAACATGTAACAGAATAATGATAAATAATAATAATAATAACAATAACTTCTTACATGTATGCTTTCATGCATTTAGGGATTGCAATCTCGGATGTTTTTACAATCTCGGGATTAAACTTTTTAATTCCAATATTTCACAGGATTGGGAATTTAATTTTACTTTTAAAGAAAACCCTATTTTATATTCTTACAAAGTTTTATCTATAAATATTATATATATGTGAACAATAATACCATGCTGAAATTAGCGTTTAAACTATGTTACTTTTTTAACATTTTGCTTAAAAAATCTTGTTTTGCTAAAACATTTTAGACCATTTCATGTAAAAATCTAACATGAATAAGTCTTAGGATTCAGAATATAACAGACTTCGAACAAAAATAATTTTATCTATGCATGGAAGTACAAATGATGTGATAAATTCTCCCATACTATTCTCCGTTTGCAAATTTTATAATTTGGTAAATTGGTCATGATGGAAAGAGAAGGATATTGAGGATTAGTGCCATGTATATCGAGCTGAGAAATCATCGAATTATCATTGATTTAAAATCATCATTGCCGCAGCCAAGGGGAGTTACACACACCGTTTAAATTTTTTTCGATTCTTAATTAAATATTTAACTTTAGGTATGATACATACGACAGAAGAAATATAAGGAATATTTTTATTTTGCTAATAATAGTAAAATAAATCATACCATTCAACTTTAACACTATTGAAATTTATTACAAACAGGGATCACATTTGATAAAATGTGCCAAACAAATCATATATTTCTTTTTTCTTTTTTTCCTTCTTCTTTTTTTTTTTATAAATCAATCGTTTAAATTTCTTTTAATTATCTATTACACAAAATACAGTCTTAGACCATTTTAAACACTTTACAACATAGTTGAAAAGTGCTTATGACTTTGTTCATTCTGTCTGTCTGTCTGTCTGTCCGTTCGCATGATAGCTGCATAAAAATGACTTTACCAAAATTAAATTTTTGTATGTCGATGAGACAGTTTGTGGGATATACGGGAATGTAAATGAATATCATCCCCCAATTAGTTTTGGATTGAACCCAGGTTGAAAAAATGAAATACATTGAACTCTATGGGACCTAATTTTGAAATATTTTGTAAGCGAAGTTAAAATTCACAAATTGCTTCGAAAATTTTAAGAAATATTCAAAGTATCCCATAAAATACATTAAAAAAATTCAGCAAAACATGTTCGGTAGTTTTTTTCTAAATAAAAAGTTAAACAATAATTACATAAATATAATATGAAGAGATCACGTGACCAACTTCAAAATAAAATATGGTACCCATCTGTTTTTTCAGAGTAAAGATCGTGTCTTTAAAGTTCTTTTCAATTTATATTTAGTGTTGCATTAATCTTAAAACCGCTTTATTTTTGCGTATTTTCTGTGCATCACATATTTTGCACCACCGCAATTACAATGTTTTTGAGTTTAAATGATCAAACTTTGATTATTTATACAACGAAGTCTAATTTTAATGGTTGCAGAATGTAAACAGGTGATTGTAAGAGGAGTTGTATAAGAATTGTCGAAATTTTTTCACGCAAAATTATTTAACTCTGGAGTTTGGAATAAAAGAGAATGAATGAAATATTCACTGCTTTTACATAGAGAGCCAGACGATTTATATTTCGATGACGTCATTTGAATAAAGTTCATTTTTTTTCGATGAGGTTTTCATTTTAAGTAAAATAAATTATTGCAATTCTGTGATAATTAAAAAAATATCACCCATGAATGTATAGCATTTTAGCGATGTTTAAATAAAATTGCATTTCAGTTGGAAAGTATTTCGTAATCAATGCTTTATGCATGATTGATCTTTCTTGTTAAATATTTCCAACATAGTTGTAAAATGTTTATGACTTTGTTCATTCTGTCTGTCTGTCCGTTTGCACGATAACTGCCGTAAAAATGACTTTATCAAAATGAAATTTTGTTATTGAGACGATCTGTGGGACATATGGGAATGTAAAAGAATAATATCACACAATTATGTTTGGATTTAACCCGGGTTGAAAAAATGAAATACATTGAACCCTATGGGACCTAATTTTTCAAACATTTTTTAAACGGAGTTAAATTTCACATATTGCTCTGAAAATTTCAGGAAATATTTAAATTATCACGTAAAATGTGCAAAAAATTTCATCGAAATACTTAAAATAGTTTTTTAAATAAAAATTGAAATAATAATTGTACCCATATTATATGAAGAGACACATGACTCATTTTTTCTTTCGCTTAGTCAAAATCGTGATTTTTAAGGAAATGCTTACATTCATATTTAATGTTGTATCCGTTCTAAAACTACTTTATTTTTGCATATTATCTGTGTATCTAAATTCTGTGCTTACGCAATTACACTATTTTTTATTTTAAAGGATCATCAATCTTTGACTATTTCTATAACGAAGCGGAATTTTAACGTATTCAGAATGTAAACAAACCAAGCTGTAAGATGGGTTGTATAAGAATTGCTGCATTTTTTTAGTGCAAAATTATTTAGATCTGGAATATAAGCGATATGAATGAAATATTCATTGATTTTACATAGAGAAGTAGACGATTTTATAGCAAATTTTGTTTGAGTAAGCATAAAATGGAATGGATCTTATAAGCAGAAAATGGTTGCCAAAATAGACTCTACTCCTATAATGGCTGATTTAGTGCTTTTTAGTAGCAAAATTTGGTACACTTTTCGACATAAAATATATCAAAATATTGATATTGCTTAGTAAAGAAATAAATTATATAAATAGTGTTACGATTTGCATATCAAATAACATTATAATAGAAAATCTGTTAATTGGTAATAGTAGTCATAAACTTCTTTTTAAACAAACACCCTGTATTGTTGTTTTTAAAAGTGAGTTTAGACAAACACACTCTATCAAATAAATGGGGGTCTACAATGTTCGATTTTGAAATTTCAACAATACTTTAATTATATACAGATACATAAGCATAAACATGGTCTTGGAAAAAGGAGGGGGGGGGGGGGGGGGGTAATCGAAAAAAAAAACGAAAATCGAAAAAAGTTTTAAGTTCTTTATTTTAAGGTGCTATAGCACCAATTATAATTTTTTTCTCTTTGCTTTGATGCCATATTATAAAAGTAAGATCATGTCTATAGCGTTCTTGGGGGGTTGAGATACAGATTCCTAAAATCGGGTTTGGTCACGTCACGTATAATATACACTTGACAGCTACGGATTCAGACATGCCAACTTGGAGGGACGTAACGCTGTGACGTTTCTAAAATAAAGGCGACGTATTAAAGATTTAACATGATGAATAATTTCACATAGGAATTACCTGTTTAGCGCAACGATAAGCTATGTAATTTGACTCATGTATTAAATGTAAAAGTTTGTCAAATTTTGGTTATTATACCGACCATTCATTACTTCAGTCAACGGAATATTGAGTGTTTGAAGAAAATCCACCAAAATGCACCTGCGTATCTTCTACTTCTTCGACCCAGACCGTCCGACCTACCAGAAAGGTGTAAGGTATCTGTTTGGACGGCCGGGAAGTGCCATCCAATTTAGACCGGAACCCAGTGGGGGAGGCATCCACAGGGACCATACCCTCCTTCCCCTACCACCAACCTCTCGGAAGGACTTACGGACCCACATGTTTAACGTGATCGTACTCCGCGTGAACACGGCGGCAGTTTAGGCAGCGGCGGGAATCGAACCCGGGACTACCGAGTGCAACCTCCGCGCGCTAACCACAGGTCTACCGCGCCCCTGCACTTGCGTATCTGTAGCAATTGATTGAAAACGAACTGACGAGTCAGGTAATACCATTTCATACATACAGGAGGAAGAACATTCATAATTCTATAAGACTAGCAGTATACCCGTTCTTCGTACGGAGTATATAATATAAAGAAACTTACAATTCACGATCATGTGCAAATTCCTATAGTAAATGACATTGTTAATCAAACTATTCTATTAAAATATTTAATTTAATGCTCTTAAAATAAATTTAAGAATATCTGTTCTCGATATACAAAATTATATTCACGGACAGATATGAAGAATAAAACATCCTAGTCCCAATATGAAATTGAACCAATATATGCAAAACAAAAGCACTAAAATTGTATGGGACCCGTACTACTTATATTCGCGATTATTAGAAGATATACAAGTGCATTAGTAGAAAATTACACGTACTATAACATATGTTGTGCTTAGATTCAGAGATTTTCATTACCTAAGGTTTTTAAGGTTCAAAATTCATGATTTTCCCCCTTCCCTTCAAAATTCAAAATTAATTTATGGTTATTGAATATTTCGGCGATTTATCTCGTATTAACGTTTATTTATTATCCCTTTCATACATTTTTATATTCCAAATTACGCACACGAAGTATCTACAAACGCTAAAAGTATTCATAGAATCCTTTACTTATTCGCCTGTGCCCCTGTAATTTTCCTTTTCGGCCTTACGCCTTCACTTTTCGAACAGCAATTATATTACTCTGAAAGCGAAAAATAACGCTCCTTTTTGACCATTTCATTGCTTATCAGTTGAGTTGATGTTTATTCCAGATCTTTTGGGGTGCCTAAAATTCCGTAGGGTTGGCGCCGCGGAGCAATGAACTTTGGCGGGAAAAACGGGGTAGCTAGCTTGGCGGCATTTTCGTGCCGCACGGTTCATTGCGAAGTGTCCCATTTTTTAATTCCCCAGCGTATGTGAGGCGCTCTGTGTGCGGCGCAAGTTTTTTCACTCGCCAAGATTGGCGTCTCCTGGGAAGCGAAAATTTGGTTGGCAAGTGAGGAGTTCGGTCTCTGAGATTAGAGCAGAGAGGTTGGACAAAGATTTTGGGGCCGCGGCCGGACCTCACGCTGAGGGGCCGCGGTCGCCGTAAGAATGTTTTGAGTTCGATTCTGATCAGCGGAGCAGAGAGGTTGAAGGATTTTTAAGTCCCGCGTCCAGGGCTCATGATGAGCTCCTGGGACGCTCACCGAAAGGGTGTTTTGGAGATCATGGTCAATCCTCACGTAAGCTTAGTTTCTTTGAATGGCTTGAATAAATTCCGATACAACGGAAATCTTCGATGGGAATGAACTTTGACTAAGATATTGAAATGAGCTTCCAATAATGACGTTGTGACTATCCAAGCCCAAGTCAATGCAGATTCAGCTACCTTTGAGTTTGAATATCTTTATTTTTCATCAGAGTGTAGCCTTGTTCAAGGCAGGCCTTTTCCTCCCAACCGTGATCTTCATCAAACTGGCGATTCTGTTATATTGCCGGTATTAAAGATGGTGTTCGGTTTTCAGAAATATTATTGTACCAAAAGTAAAATTCTTGCACAGAAGTTAAATTCTGTTCTACTGCCAGCGTTGATCAAAAGTGAAATTCCGTCCTACTGCCAGCGTTGATCAAAAGTGAAATTCCGTCCTACTGCCAGCATTGATCAAAAGTGGTATTCGACTGCCGTCTATGTGCCCGACTACAATTCATCGGTGTGTTTATGTACAGCCTTCAGGTTCCTGAAGGGATTGGAACCTAGGTGTTTCCTTGCCTCCTTCATGAGTGCTTTTTCCATGCAACCAGTCTCCTTTGGTTTTAAATGTGTTGTACAAATGCATCTTGTTTGCACACTGTTATTGGGTTTGGTGCTGCCATCTATATTCACCAACTAGAATCTTTGCTGCTCAAATGATAATTATTGTTATAGTAAGAGCTGCGACTGAGAATCTGATCGGCATTTTAATCATTTTATCTGTGGTGAATTCCTTTTGATACGGACAGCTTCGTTTTCCTTTTTTTGTACCTTTGAGAATAATAATTTTGATACATGTACCAATTGGGAGTTTACATTTTACCATTTAGAGTTTGCTCTTATTATTCTGAATTTTAATCATTTGTAATTTTATCATTCACAATTTGTGTTTGTTTTTATTAATATGAGATATTCATTAAGCATTTTTAGTGGTGGACAGCTCAGGCAGACCAAACTCTGGTCTTCAGACCAGAGTGGAATCTGAACCTGGGATTTAATCTGATAACTGGGAATTATATTAATAACTGGGATTTAAAATTGATAACTGGGTTATTTAATCTGGGTTTTAATATTTCTTTTCTTATCATCGCAATGTACTAACTTTAATTTTCCACTATACGATACTTTAAATTTAGCAAATTGGAAGGTGTTTAAATTTTGTAACTTTTGTTTGTTTTTGAAAGTTGTTAATAAAGCAAGTTTTAGTTTAACATAGGAAAAGAAACATTAGAATAAATTAGAAGCAAAGAATATTAATACATATTTAGAAACTTTATTATCTTATATTAAAAGAAAAAGAAATCTTTAACTTATATAAAAAAGAAACCTAAATCAACTTATATTTACTTTAGAAGCAAATAAAGAAAAATAAATAAAATAATGTTTCTTCCTCATAACATTTCCTACAGTTTGGCCTGTGCATATTTCTTGGTTGTTTACCTTTTATAATTATCATCAACAATCAACAAATTCTCTCAAAACTTCACTTACCTTTAACCCAGAATTAAATAGAGCACAGCCAACAAGGAAACTCAACTCATTTATATGTTAAACTAAAACTTGCTTTATTAACAACTTTCAAAAACAAACAAAAGTTACAAAATTTAAACACCTTCCAATTTGCTAAATTTAAAGTATCGTATAGTGGAAAATTAAAGTTAGTACATTGCGATGATAAGAAAAGAAATATTAAAACCCAGATTAAATAACCCAGTTATCAATTTTAAATCCCAGTTATTAATATAATTCCCAGTTATCAGATTAAATCCCAGGTTCAGATTCCACTCTGGTCTGAAGACCAGAGTTTGGTCTGCCTGAGCTGTCCACCACTAAAAATGCTTAATGAATATCTCATATTAATAAAAACAAACACAAATTGTGAATGATAAAATTACAAATGATTAAAATTCAGAATAATAAGAGCAAACTCTAAATGGTAAAATGTAAACTCCCAATTGGTACATGTATCAAAATTATTATTCTCAAAGGTACAAAAAAAGGAAAACGAAGCTGTCCGTATCAAAAGGAATTCACCACAGATAAAATGATTAAAATGCCGATCAGATTCTCAGTCGCAGCTCTTACTATAACAATAATTATCATTTGAGCAGCAAAGATTCTAGTTGGTGAATATAGATGGCAGCACCAAACCCAATAACAGTGTGCAAACAAGATGCATTTGTACAACACATTTAAAACCAAAGGAGACTGGTTGCATGGAAAAAGCACTCATGAAGGAGGCAAGGAAACACCTAGGTTCCAATCCCTTCAGGAACCTGAAGGCTGTACGTAAACACACCGATGAATTGTAGTCGGGCACATAGACGGCAGTCGAATACCACTTTTGATCAATGCTGGCAGTAGGACGGAATTTCACTTTTGATCAACGCTGGCAGTAGGACGGAATTTCACTTTTGATCAACGCTGGCAGTAGAACAGAATTTAACTTCTGTGCAAGAATTTTACTTTTGGTACAATAATATTTCTGAAAACCGAACACCATCTTTAATACCGGCAATATAACAGAATCGCCAGTTTGACGAAGATCACGGTTGGGAGGAAAAGGCCTGCCTTGAACAAGGCTACACTCTGATGAAAAATGAAGATATTCAAACTCAAAGGTAGCTGAATCTGCATTGACTTGGGCTTGGATAGTCACAACGTCATTATTGGAAGCTCATTTCAATATCTTAGTCAAAGTTCATTCCCATCGAAGATTTCCGTTGTATCGGAATTTATTCAAGCCATTCAAAGAAACTAAGCTTACGTGAGGATTGACCATGATCTCCAAAACACCCTTTCGGTGAGCGTCCCAGGAGCTCATCATGAGCGCGGGACTTAAAAATCCTTCAACCTCTCTGCTCCACTGATCAGAATCGAACTCAAAACATTCTTACGGCGACCGCGGCCCCTCAGCGTGAGGTCCGGCCGCGGCCCCAAAATCTTTGTCCAACCTCTCTGCTCTAATCTCAGAGACCGAACTCCTCACTTGCCAACCAAATTTTCGCTTCCCAGGAGACGCCAATCTTGGCGAGTGAAAAAACTTGCGCCGCACACAGAGCGCCTCACATACGCTGGGGAATTAAAAAATGGGACACTTCGCAATGAACCGCGCGGCACGAAAATGCCGCCAAGCTAGCTACCCCGTTTTTCCCGCCAAAGTTCATTGCTCCGCGGCGCCAACCCTACGGAATTTTAGGCACCCCAAAAGATCTGGAATAAACATCAACTCAACTGATAAGCAATGAAATGGTCAAAAAGGAGCGTTATTTTTCGCTTTCAGAGTAATATAATTGCTGTTCGAAAAGTGAAGGCGTAAGGCCGAAAAGGAAAATTACAGGGGCACAGGCGAATAAGTAAAGGATTCTATGAATACTTTTAGCGTTTGTAGATACTTCGTGTACGTAATTTGGAATATAAAAATGTGGGAAAGGGATAATAAATAAACGTTAATACGAGATAAATCGCCGAAATATTCAATAACCATAAATTAATTTTGAATTTTGAAGGGAAGGGGGAAAATCATGAATTTTGAACCTTAAAAACCTTAGGTAATGAAAATCTCTGAATCTAAGCACAACAAATACCATTACGCCTCGGGAAAAAAAATTTTAGAATAAAATTTTTTAAATAAAAGCCCCAAAACAGCCAAAAAGAAAAACTCTCCCCAAGCGGGGTGAATCTGAAACCAGACGGTAAATGCTCGCTTGCCTGACGACTCCTGGGATCACATGTTGAAAATGTTGGCAAACCATATTGTTACTCAAGGAAGGCACACTGATCTGGAATAAAACCATTCTAAACTTAAGTACCATGAAAAGTAAAAAAAAATAATACTGTAAACCTTATAAAAACAAATTCCATGTAATATTAAACCTCACAGTAAATGTCAAGGACTTTTCCCCCAAAAAAAATTTCTATCCAAATTTGAGACTCAATAAGATGCAAGTCAAATTTATCAACAGGGAAAACACCCTGTAAGAAAAAGATTTCATTTAAACCTCAACCTTAAATAAAATTACTGAACATAGGAAACTAAACTTTCGAAAAGAAAAAAAAAATTCCTCATAAAAACTTCTATCTTAAGTATCTAAAAAATTTCAAATTATACCCTTAAAATTGTTGAACCAATAAAACTGAACTTTTCCAAAAAAAATTTCACAAAAACTGCAGTCTTAAGTACACTAAAATTTAAATCATACCTTAAAACCGGGAAGTACACTGTTCACCAAAGAAAATTTTTAAACTCATTCCCCCAAAGAAGAAAACCCTTAAACATTTCAAACTCTCTTAGTGTAACGTAGTACCAGAGCAATGTTACAGAAAAAAAATACACTAAATAAACCCTTTCCGAGGATAACTGTCCATCTGTGGCAATACCATATCTTATACCCAGTGCGCCAACTTTCAGGCTGCACCACCAACACTACTCTGGGGTCTGCTACCTACTACATATTAATATAAATCATATTTTCCTGTCTTTCGTTGTGAAAGAATCCTCAATATAACTAATGCCTGGTATAATGAATGTTCCAGTCCCCTAATTACATATAAATACAATAACTCATCTCTGCCACAAGGAAAACTACCATAACTGCTTGTGGAATACTCAAACTGAACTAAACTGTAGTGAACCGGAACTCCTATATACCAGCGCAGACTCCCCTAATTTTCTTGGAGCTTATTAATTAAACAAATACTTCCCCAAAATAATAAAACATTTCTAATCATCTTTTCTAAGAACAGGTGCACTCCCTTTTTCCAAACGAAAGAATAAACCCAACGATTATTTACTAAACTACTTCCGAAAAAAAAAAATTTATATACCTCAACTTAAAATTTAAATTAATTGAAAAACTTCGAGTAGTTAAAAATTCTGAATATGAATTACTGAAATCTAAATAAAGCTAACCACAATCACTTCATAAAAGAAATTCAAAATTTAGTATCCGTTTCATCCAAACATGACTTTTCTTATTCATTTAACTATAAATTATAAAATTCATTCAACTGTAAATTATAAATATAATATCTATTTCTCATTTAAATAATTTCGACTAGATTTGCCGGTGACATGTGCAACTAGTAAGCAGCACAGAAGAAAAAAAAATTTGAGTTTCATATCACTAACCATTCTATAAAATTTACGTTAAAGAACACATGTCCCACCATCACGCTCTAAATCCAAACAGGCTGGAATGCGCAGTTCCGAAATAAACGTAAAAGAGTTCAAAATTTAGCAAATAGAACAAATAAGGTGTAGTACCCAACAAGCAAATAAATGAGGAAAATTAACTTTTAAAAGCTGAAGGATTCGAGCCAGCGAAATCCTAACAGAACTATTGTAGTGCTGTTGCAGTACACCTCCCTACATGAAACTATTAAAGGTCTCGAAAACAAAAATTTTACCGCTGGAAAAGATAAACAACAGTGGAACAGAAGTTCAATACAAATATGCAAAAAGTAAGAAATCTTCCTGTGGAATATTTACCCCCCCATAAAAATCAAAAATTCCCTAACAAGTAGGACTATACGCAGATCTCTTTGGCTTTTAGATCATTTACACAATAAAATACACTCAAAACGACATTATGCATCGTTTAAAAATAATAATCGCGTCTTTGCTATACTCAGCATTCTCTTATCTCTCGTTGCAACCTTTTCTATTCATTACTCTCTATATCTCTTTGCAACCTTTATTCCTTATCATCAATACAAAAACAAAAAAAATCTGACAGTGGTTAAAGGGTCGTGAATCCTTTAATCTGACAGTGGTGGGCAAGTAATTTTTCCATAAAGGAAAAGGTGCATTCCCCACTGAACACCTTGAAATGTGAAGCATCAAAGCACCTAAGTGAAGTAGCAGCCATGGGCAGATGGAAAACTTTTTACCACACTAAAAAGGCGAGAAGGAAATTTTTAGCTTTCAGCAAGGTTTCCCTAATGTACCTGAAATTCCCAGTCTCCCCATAACAAACAACTAACTTATCAGCCACCCATTTGAAAATCACTAAGAGCCAATAGATCAAAAATTTGTAAACAAAGTCTCAGAAGAGAACCAAAAATTTAGTACTTAAATTCCCATTAAAATTTTTCCCAAACTAAACTGGGGCAAAACCCCAAAAATCAATAAAAGCATTCCACAAAAAAAAAAGATTTAGCTCCTAACAAACTAAGTTATTTCATAACTAAACGAGAACCTTCTCAAAAGTATGTGATTCAGTTTAATAATTTTGTTACTACTCCAAATGAGTGTAAAAATTTTACCTGAACCCGAATTCTGAAACAATCCCCCTAAATCATGATTACAACTTATCATAAAAAAAATTTTAAACCTTCAAAGTACCTAGCAAAGGGCAAGCCACAGTTGCATCCAATGTGAAAATTCCTTTACAGCTCAATGAAGCTGAGGGTAAATTTAGACTATTTCAGGTCAAGGCATACCTAATGCCTAAATGATTCTCCCACTGAATACCCCCGATAGCCCTACCTTTACATAATACATTAATTTCACAAAAAAAAATACTAGATGTAACAGAAACTTAAAAAAATTTCAAATAATTTTAACAAAAATCACTCTTAATAAAAAAAATTACCTCTAAACAACAGGTTGTTACTTTCATAACAAAAAAAAATACTAGATGAAACAGAAACCTTAAAATTTACTCTTATTAAAATAAATTACCTATGCATCAAGTAAAAAAAATCAAGACACTGTTAATTTCATTTGAAAAATACTAGATGAAAATGAAAACTTAACATTTACTCATAAAAAACAAATTACCTTTACACATTGTTACTTACGCACAAAAGAAAAATACTAGGTGAAATAAAACCCTTAAAATTTCAAACAATTTTAACACTCCCCAAACAGAAAAAAAATTTTCTTAACCAAGTAAATTTTTCCCAGATCAGGTGCCAACCTCCACACTACCAATGTAAAATACACAAAAACTTATCACATATATAAAAGTAATAAAATGTAAATATCTTTTTGTTAAAATTATGGGTGGACAGCCCATATAAAACTACAGTGGACAACCCAGACAGAACCAAAAAGGTGAACGGCACCAAATGTTGTGAGGAAGAAATCTTTATGCTTTATTTTTTTATTTTTCATATCTTCTACGTCAATAAATAAGTTTACTATTTTATTTTAATTTTATCTTCTATGATAATAAAGTTTCTAAATTTGTTGTATTAATATTCTTTGCTTCTAATTTATTCTAATGTTTCTTTTCCTAATTGCATTTCCTACAGTTTGGCCTGTGCATATTTCTTGGTTGTTTACCTTTTATAATTATCATCAACAATCAACAAATTCTCTCAAAACTTCACTTACCTTTAACCCAGAATTAAATAGAGCACAGCCAACAAGGAAACTCAACTCATTTATATGTTAAACTAAAACTTGCTTTATTAACAACTTTCAAAAACAAACAAAAGTTACAAAATTTAAACACCTTCCAATTTGCTAAATTTAAAGTATCGTATAGTGGAAAATTAAAGTTAGTACATTGCGATGATAAGAAAAGAAATATTAAAACCCAGATTAAATAACCCAGTTATCAATTTTAAATCCCAGTTATTAATATAATTCCCAGTTATCAGATTAAATCCCAGGTTCAGATTCCACTCTGGTCTGAAGACCAGAGTTTGGTCTGCCTGAGCTGTCCACCACTAAAAATGCTTAATGAATATCTCATATTAATAAAAACAAACACAAATTGTGAATGATAAAATTACAAATGATTAAAATTCAGAATAATAAGAGCAAACTCTAAATGGTAAAATGTAAACTCCCAATTGGTACATGTATCAAAATTATTATTCTCAAAGGTACAAAAAAAGGAAAACGAAGCTGTCCGTATCAAAAGGAATTCACCACAGATAAAATGATTAAAATGCCGATCAGATTCTCAGTCGCAGCTCTTACTATAACAATAATTATCATTTGAGCAGCAAAGATTCTAGTTGGTGAATATAGATGGCAGCACCAAACCCAATAACAGTGTGCAAACAAGATGCATTTGTACAACACATTTAAAACCAAAGGAGACTGGTTGCATGGAAAAAGCACTCATGAAGGAGGCAAGGAAACACCTAGGTTCCAATCCCTTCAGGAACCTGAAGGCTGTACGTAAACACACCGATGAATTGTAGTCGGGCACATAGACGGCAGTCGAATACCACTTTTGATCAATGCTGGCAGTAGGACGGAATTTCACTTTTGATCAACGCTGGCAGTAGGACGGAATTTCACTTTTGATCAACGCTGGCAGTAGAACAGAATTTAACTTCTGTGCAAGAATTTTACTTTTGGTACAATAATATTTCTGAAAACCGAACACCATCTTTAATACCGGCAATATAACAGAATCGCCAGTTTGGCGAAGATCACGGTTGGGAGGAAAAGGCCTGCCTTGAACAAGGCTACACTCTGATGAAAAATGAAGATATTCAAACTCAAAGGTAGCTGAATCTGCATTGACTTGGGCTTGGATAGTCACAACGTCATTATTGGAAGCTCATTTCAATATCTTAGTCAAAGTTCATTCCCATCGAAGATTTCCGTTGTATCGGAATTTATTCAAGCCATTCAAAGAAACTAAGCTTACGTGAGGATTGACCATGATCTCCAAAACACCCTTTCGGTGAGCGTCCCAGGAGCTCATCATGAGCCCTGGACGCGGGACTTAAAAATCCTTCAACCTCTCTGCTCCGCTGATCAGAATCGAACTCAAAACATTCTTACGGCGACCGCGGCCCCTCAGCGTGAGGTCCGGCCGCGGCCCCAAAATCTTTGTCCAACCTCTCTGCTCTAATCTCAGAGACCGAACTCCTCACTTGCCAACCAAATTTTCGCTTCCCAGGAGACGCCAATCTTGGCGAGTGAAAAAACTTGCGCCGCACACAGAGCGCCTCACATACGCTGGGGAATTAAAAAATGGGACACTTCGCAATGAACCGCGCGGCACGAAAATGCTGCCAAGCTAGCTACCCCGTTTTTCCCGCCAAAGTTCATTGCTCCGCGGCGCCAACCCTACGGAATTTTAGGCACCCCAAAAGATCTGGAATAAACATCAACTCAACTGATAAGCAATGAAATGGTCAAAAAGGAGCGTTATTTTTCGCTTTCAGAGTAATATAATTGCTGTTCGAAAAGTGAAGGCGTAAGGCCGAAAAGGAAAATTACAGGGGCACAGGCGAATAAGTAAAGGATTCTATGAATACTTTTAGCGTTTGTAGATACTTCGTGTGCGTAATTTGGAATATAAAAATGTATGAAAGGGATAATAAATAAACGTTAATACGAGATAAATCGCCGAAATATTCAATAACCATAAATTAATTTTGAATTTTGAAGGGAAGGGGGAAAATCATGAATTTTGAACCTTAAAAACCTTAGGTAATGAAAATCTCTGAATCTAAGCACAACACATATGAGTTTCTAAAATCTTTTCCAAAATAAAACCGATGACGAAATAAATTGAAAATATCAATAACCCCGCAATCTTTAAACCTAAAGGCCGTAATTCATTCCAATATATGCCAATGTACCTGTACTACTTATATTCCCGTAGATTTGAAGATATACCCATGCATTGTAGAAGATTACCCGCACTACGTATAATATATGAGTATCAACAATTTTTGTCAAAATAAAACAATGACGCAATAAATTGAAAATATGAATCATCCCCGAATCAATAATCCCCGAAAATATCAATAATAATAATGTTTAAACCTGGAAACCTTAATTGGTATAATCCGGTCAAAAATGCAATATGGGTGAAATTTATTTTATATGCATATCTTTATTATTTAAATCCGAAAAGATTTAATAAAAATAATCTGCCGCATAAACACATTGAATTTAAATCCGTTGCTAAGCGGCATGATATAATTTTCTTTAAATAAATTAGCCGAAAAAATATCGTTTGCATAATGCTATTTCTACGGAAGGTTTAATTGTTTGTTTTTAATTAATATTTAGACAACCCCTGGTGTTAGAAACTCGAAACATGGATTCAATTTTATGTGAGGATATTTCAAGGCTACCCACAAAATTTAATTAAATTCAGTTCAACCGTTCTTCCGTGGTGATGAAACAAACATACAGACATACAGGCAGATTTTCAATTTTATTTATATAGACTAGAAAATGCACCCGGTGTTACATGGGAGTTAGAGCAGGGTAATTATATAAAATAACAAAATATATAATTTTTATTCGTATAAATAACAGTAAAAATTGCATGCAAGCCGTGTACACTGATGCAATTGACGTAATAATATCCTCTCACCCACCCACCCCCCCTCCAAATCGCAAAACCAATTTATATATTCGCAGCGTATCTTCCGCAAATAAAGTGATTTGTATGTTTCCAATAAATAGGCTTCTGCAACTTTGATAAGATAAATACCAATAACAGCACTCATTGCAGCAAAATATTATTAAATAGTGATTGGTAAGATTTGCTAACTCGAGAATGAACAAACAGATGCTCTACATTGAGTAAGCATACTGAAATGAAAAGGTACAGTATTTAAACCGTTCTCCATTCGCAACTCGAAATGCCGCCTTTCCATGTAATGTGAGAACAATTTTCACACTCTTCACCCCTGGTAGGTCGGACGGTCTGGGTCTCAACAACAACAACACTCTTCACCCTTCTTCCTTTCATGACAACCATAAACTACACTGCCTGTACACATAAACAACTACACCATAAACAACTCCCCTCACAGGGGTCCTGTCGACCCCTGAAGGAAATAAGAAAGAGGGGGAAAGCAAAATACAATTTTTTTCAGATCAATATTTGCTTTGGTTAAAAATTGCTGGAAATCTATTTATGGTAGAGCAAAAATTTAGGCATCTATCGAATGCTAGAATTCTATTCATGGGTCCTGTCTTTTTAAAATTCGAGTATTATGAAATGCAAATTGATTAAAGTCGGTTAAACTTTTAGTTTTGGCTTTTCTTAGTGACTCTCAAATTCAATAAATTGTTAAAAATACTTAAACAATAATTTAAACGAAAAATGAAAACAAAAGGCCAATTTTAATTTCTTTAGCTTTGAAATCTTGAAAACAAAATTGAAATAGGTTGATTTTTGGAGGAGCTATGCTATCTAGCAACAGCACTAAAACGACCATACATTAACATGGAAGGTGAAGATTGAAGCTTGTGACTGATGAAGCCCCTTAATGAAATAATCTATCGAACACGATAAGTTTCCACCCTGCTTGCTAAGTGCGCTTAAAGGGTGCTAGTAGATAAGAGTATGAATCTGCCATCATAAACATTGTTTATCTTTGCATTTACCAAAACACACTGCTTATAATATAATTTAGCTGGAGAATAATATTTATGTGAAATACTTGAAATGAATATTCCAAGTTTAATTCATCTGGAATACTTTAAATAAAATTTACCTAAAAATAATCCTTATAATGTAATTTGCACTTCTTAATAATACCTGATGGTAACAGACCCGACTTAAGTAAGGGCGACCATTTGGAAGTGAAATTATGTGGAGTAAGAATGACTTTTGAGGGCGCATTAAAAAAAATTTTTGAAATTAAACCAACTCTGTGCCATTTTAATATAAATGAAATTGATGTAACTTTTTAGAATCGTTTTCTCTCCTATAATTAGGTCTTTTTTTGCGATAATGTATAGTTCACCTGGAAAATACGTGCGCTCAAACATTTAGGAGATTATTAGATTTTATACAGCTTGCAGCTGGGTGAATCCTGTAATCCCTAAGGGAGAATTTGTTAACCCCATATACCAGATACGAAAAAGCCCGAGGACTATTCTCACGACTTGCTCCTAGTTTCAAATTCAAATTGTAAACACATGGATGCGGTCTCTATCGCACTTCTAAAAGGTTGTAAATTTGGAAGGGGCAGAAGGAAAGGGTATTTGTATGTCATAAAATATGCCGACCGGACCCCCAGAGCGTCCCATAAGAATAGTTGTTCTTTTGGTCATTTGCCGAAGCTCATTTAGCTTGGATGGAGAACAGTTGAAGCATTTTCCCACAGAGTATTCTGTACATTTTCCATTCAGATAGCACCGTGGCTAGAAGTGTTCAGAGTATTGAGTTACATCACTGCCATGCTGTTTATATGCCTATCTTATTTCTTCTTATGTTGAGAGTCTTCTAACTATTTAGGTAATTTTTTTCCAAATACTTAAAGTATTTTCCTAAAATTTCTTAGTTGACTGTCTTTTGTTGAATATAGATTTATTATTAGATCAAATATTTTGGTGAGTTTAGATTATGCATTTGACCACAGAATAATATTGATAAGCAAAGAAATATTTTCATGTTTTCATTTTAAGTACCAAAATAATACCTATATAATACTTTTGCGGGCGCATCCCAAAAAATTTTTGAAATTAAACCAATTGACAATTTATTGTATGAGGGATTAAAATGATCTTCATTTAATAATTTTTTCCAGTTTGATTTACATAAAAAAAAGATACAAAGGTTTTTGGGAAGTAAAATATCTCCTAATGAATATTTGCTTAAAAGTGCAAAAGTTGTTCTAAAATTGTTAGAGCTATTTTGTAAATTAATAAATTTATTCTATGGGCACAAAAACTACGAATCTGACAAGTTCTTTTGCTCATGCATATAAATTTCTGCCTAGATGTACATTTAATAATCTGTATATATTATTTTATTTTTGTATAATTGCAATTTTAGTTATAATTATAATGTAATACACTTTTAGGTAAAGTATTAAGTAAACAGTCTTAGAATTTGTAAAATGCACATTTGATATTGTGATTTTTTTTTCTACCCACACAATTTATTATCCTTATCCCTCTGTATCCTTATCCCTCTGTACACCTTTAGGCATAGCCAATAACTCGACGATCGAATGGATGAAGCTAATAGAGCAGGTTTCCATTTTCCAATATTTCTTTTATAGAAAAGTAATGTAATATTTTAGCCAAGGGGGGGGGAGAGATGTAATGAATATGTAATACAGAAAGTGTAACATGTTTACACGACCATTTTGTGATAAATCGTTTATGATAGCATTTTTAGTTGAATAATCTGAGGCAGCTTATTCATAGTCGTATAACTATCTTTAGTACATTCAGTACACCCCCTCCCCTATTGACTAATCAATTACATTTTTCATATAGGGGCCCTATTAGGAAAATCAATTCCTCTCACTTCCACCCAGTGGCGTAGCGTCCATTGAAGCTAAAAAGCTGAGCTTCCCCTGCTTAAAATCTAGGTTAAAGAATTATTTAAACATATTTCTATTTATTATAATTTTTTGAATAACTTTCGGATATATGTGTACTATTTAGAAAATTTTGACACGTTTAAAAATATTTTTTCCATTAAAACGCATATTTTAATGTTTTAGACGCTCAAATCATCCATCCTTCGTAGTCCACAAGAAGCTATCTGAAAGACTAACGTTCTTTTTTCTCCAACAAATGGAATTTTTTTTATTTTTAATACGCCCTATTTTTATTACCCCACGTGAAAGTTATATTTTTAATTTCTAACCCCCTTCCCTTTTTTTTAATGAATTTGGAAGCATTCCTTGTGTTTCTGTTGGGGCCATGTACTCTAAATTCTTTTCAGATAATTTTGTTTATTAATTTTTCCAAAATTAAAAAAATATTGCGTTTTTTTACCACCTTGTCCTCCAATGATTGCAAATAAGATTTTTTTTCTCTCTTAATTTTGTGATGCGCTTTATCTTTTGACAAAATAAGAATATTTTTAATTCCCCCCCCCCCCCCTTCCCATTTTCTTTCTAATTGTTGTTCCATATTTTCCTGCATTTGGATTAGGTTTTGTATTTTCTAACATTTTTATATATTTTCATCCACTTGTCACAAACTCAGGGACATTTTAAACATTCCATTTCTATCGTCTTCACCCCCCAGTGAATCTATAATAATATAAAGAAAAATTTGTCTGTTTGTTTATCCACAGTGCCTCGCGATATCCACTGCACTCGATTTTTTTCACACAGTCGCACCTATACCTGAACTAATGCATTTCAATGGCCTTTTTTCAAAATTTTAATTAGATTTTTTAACGAATTTTTAAATTCCAAAATCAGATAATTTCCAGCTACCTATATGACCTAGCAGCTTTATTCGCAATTTAACAATTACAGAACCCCTAGCCATCGATATGATTTAACAGCTACTCATACGACTTAATAGCTACCGCAATGATATAATGCCACTTTCATCTCTTAGAGGTTATTAATCTTTCATTCCTTTATTACTTTCCTTATATACATAATGTATAAGGAAAGTATTGTGACGGGGTCGAAAATTCGAATTGGAGTTTTCGACGGGAGAGCACATTTCAAGCATACCTGATCACGAATCAAACGTTTTTGAGGTGATGTCTGTGTGTGTGTGTCAGTGAGTCTGTGGAGACTACAACTCACGAACGAATGGAGCGATTCGAATGAATTTTGGTACAAAAATCACAATCCATGAATACTGGAAGCCTATTGTTTTTAAACGTTATCGAATGTTCAGAACCCCCTAAATTTTCAAGTGAAATTTTGAAAAAATCATCAAAAAATCGAAACCTTTAATGAAGTTAAGCAAATAAACATTTCTTATGTAATTTTTCCTTAGAAAACGATTTACATAAACTTTAGAACGCTAGCATGAACCGTTCTCGAAATATTGCACATTTTTAAAATAAATTTATCAAAAATCCCATAAATTAAAAAAATGTATTAACTGTTGAGAAACCTGTTCACTTTTCATACGTAATATCATGCGATAAATTACGTGACATCATTCTTGTGGATCTAGCTCATTCCATTCATGAGAAAAGATACTTTGAGTAATATTTTTGTATTTGAACACCAATATTCATTTATCTGCTATAAGAACTTATTTCTCCGTCCATAACGCTTGGTGAGATTTTGCCAAAGAATTTGGCGGAATGTCGCCAACTTGGCCACTTTTTTTAATGTTGTCAAATTAACGAAAATCTCGCCAAATGGATAAAAATGACGCTAAATCAATGAAAATGATGAGTAATTGAAGAAAATTCAATATTTTGGAAAGAATATAAGTATCTACTATAAGAAAAACCTATTTTTTTACTGTAAAAGTAGTAAATTCATTGCATTATATAAGGAAAGTCATGTGTTGCCCACATCAGATTTTTTTTTTGCATTACAGTGAAGGTGCATTTTCTTTTTGTTTTGCAGATAGCGTACGTGGTAATTTAGCTCCGGTTTGGTATTTGAAGAAAATTGAGTAGTGTTATCTGTAAATGTATTATTTACGTAGCGGGGTTTATTTACGTCCCGGTCAACATCGGGTAATTCGTTCCAGTGATACAATAAAACAAAAGGTGTAAATTTTTTTTGTAATTTGGCTAGTATTCCATTATTTTGCATCTACGTCCCTGCAGTATTTGAATCAGATTTTAGAGGGGCTACAATGAACAGTCACAAACAGCTTCGAAATAGGATTCCAGGTTTTTATCTGCAAAATCAAAAACACAATTTAAATATTTTTGCGTTTTTAATATTTAAAATTAGCTATTTAATTAAATTGCTGATAATAACCTGCAAAATTCTGACTTTTGCCGTTATATTATATCTTAGTTTTTTAGGAATTGAAATGCTTTTTCTTCATCTCTCTCCTTTTCTAATTTATTCATGAGGTCATTTGTTTGATTTGTTTATAATGTTTTATTGCTAAGATGTACAAATAATTAAGTAATCTTCATCTCTCTCCTTTTCTAATTTATTCATGAGATCATTTATTTGATTTGTTTATAATATTTTACTGCTAAGATGTACAAATAATTAAGTAATCTTCATCTTTCTCCTTTTCTAATTTATTCATGAGATCATTTGTTTGATTTGTTTATAATGTTTTACTGCTAAGATGTACAAATAATTAAGTAATCTTCATCTCTCTCCTTTTCTAATTTATTCATGAGATCATTTGTTTGATTTGTTTATAATGTTTTACTGCTAAGATGTACAAATAATTAAGTAATCTTCATCTCTCTCCTTTTCTAATTTATTCATGAGATCATTTGTTTGATTTGTTTGTAATGTTTTATTGCTAAGATGTACAAATAATTAAGTAATCTTCATCTCTCTCCTTTTCTAATTTATTCATGAGATCATTTGTTTGATTTGTGTATAATGTTTTACTGCTAAGATGTACAAATAATTAAGTAATCTTCATCTCTCTCCTTTTCTAATTTATTCATGAGATCATTTGTTTGATTTGTTTATAATGTTTTACTGCTAAGATGTACAAATAATTCATAAAATTTATCCAATTACAAATTGAAATTTTATTAAAAATAATGATGAGAGCAACTTTCATGACACTACATAATGCAGTAAGTTACTTCTGACTCCTGATACATTCAGAAAAATTATAATCGGCGGGGGCTCTAGTTCAATGGAGCCGAAATTGTTTTTTAGCGTGAATGATATTTTGTAAGATAAAAATCCAATAAAGTTCAATGAGTTTATTCGAATTTTTCAGACTTATTTGTTTCGTTTACAGGCTTTCAAAGCACGCAAATTACTCGGGAACTATTTATAGCTAGCTTGCGCTTTTAGTTTTCGTCCCGATTTCATCTGGAAACTCCGACCATAGACTGCACTTTAATATATTCTATTATTTTACCAACATGATTTACAGTATAAAAATGAAGCTCACTGACGAGATTTTACATTCTAGTTAATCTGTAAACTTGCTTGACGGTGCATAAATATGTACTTGAATACGTATATTTCCACCTATTCTGTTCAAACCTCGCAAATCATTAAATATCTTTAAAATTTCCAAGTTCATTTAAATTCCTATATTTTTTTTTTAACAAAACAAAATATCTCGTACTTGTGCACCAATATTTCACAGAAGAGTAAGTAACTAGACTGAGCTGCAGCAATCGTGGCATTCCAAATATTACAGCTTTCCCATCCATTGGAAAACCTAGATAAAAATACTAAAATATCGAATTATAACCACTATACTTCAAAAACCAAGAAAGTCACCCCAAATCCAATTATATACACTTGTAGGATTTTTAAAGAACGATAAATTCTTGCTTATTGTTTATAGCTATCACTTTTAGCTTTTAAGATATAAGCATTGAAAGCTTGAAAAACTTCTTCCCTTTGACAAGACGATTACTTGAAAACTATAAGAACTTTTTAAATATACATATAGATTTAGAAACTAAATTTTCTCATACATATTGCTGTTGCTTACTAATTATATCTATCTTTTATACTTTTGAGGATGTTTCGAGTGAAAGTATGAAACATGGAAAAGAAAAACTTTCTTTTATAGGGTTCTATCTAAAATCTAATTATATACACTTGTAGGGCTTTCAAAGAGCTACAAATTCATGCTTATTGTTCAAAGCTAGATCTTTTGGTTTGTGAGATGAATCATCACAAACTTGAAAAATGAAAAATTTTCAGTCGTTTACAATTTGGCAGGACGATTACTTGAGAACTATAAAAGCTCTTTTTTAATAATAAATATTGATTTTGATATAAAATCTAGTACTTATTTTTGTCGTTTACTATTTAGATCTATATTTTATAGTTAAAAATGAAAATAAGAATAAAAAACACTCGCTCGGACAAATACTTTTTATGTTTTTTAGAAAAACTGTTCTAAATATTGAAATTATTTTTATAAGCGTCCAAAGGGTTTACATTTTTCGTAACGCTCCGTTTTCCCTCCACAGAAACCCCAAACATAGATGCTATTCACGTAAAATAAAAACCTTGTGTCCACGTTCTAGAATTTATTTCACAATAATATTAGCAGTGCATTAACTAAAGTAAACAGAAATTTATAGCATTATTGAACGAAACAAAATTAACATGTCTTTTCCCGTGAATAGAACGCGCTATATATATACGAGAATGTCGTTAATAAATTTTTCGTATAAATACTCTTTCATTAACTTTATGCACAGTTTGTGATCCATTTAATCGAAAAATGTGCACGAGAACGGTTCATGCTATCGTTCTAAAGTAAGTTCCATTTCATTTCTAATGAAAACATGTTTGTTTATTTAACATTTTTGGATGCATTTTTTTTTATTTATAATTTAAAAGAAGTTTTAAAATTTGTGACCGTCCAAATGCTCATTTTCCTTTCAAATTATAAATTTCGTTCTTTTCACTCGGTTCGTTCCAGAAATGTCTCTCTAGACTCCTATACACACTGATACATACATCACACTCACATACGTACAGACATTCCTTTAAAAGTAATCGATTCAGGTTAAAGGACATCCAAAACGTATATTAATCCGTCGAAAATTCGAATGAAGAGTTTTCGAACCCATTGTAATATTTTCCCTATACATTATTTATATGCAGGGAAATTACAAATAAAGTTCAAAATAATGCAGTTATGTATTATGAATTAATGCTGCATTATGTATGTATGTATGTAGAAAAAATGTATAGCATTACATTCTCTAAACTAATTAGAGCTCTAAATTTAGATGAGAATAAAATTTGATAGGTCATTGAAATAAAATAATTTTCGTTAGTCCCCTCCTGATCTTACCTATCTAAGATGCTTTGCTCTCAGTATCTTTCTCGTGTGTAATCATGAAAAAAAGTCCAGTCCTTTTCCACACGCCTATGTGGCATTCATCAGCAATGAGAGAGAAACGGTATTCGTCGCTAAAGACAACATGTTTCCACTCGGACACTGTCCGTGTTGACCGAGCTCAACACCAATCCAGACGACTCTGTGTGTTGATGGGTTAGTGGTAGGCGTGTAAATAGACGTCAGTAGTGTATGGGTATGACTGGGACAGTCATTTTGTCCCCAGAGTCATACCCATACACTACACTTTCCTCCATTTTTTTAAAAACCAGGACAACCTCTTAAGACCAAAAATGCATAAAATCATTCAAAAATGCGTATTTTTAAAAAATAAAAGATCAAGAGAGTTTTAGGACTCTAAAATATAATACATTTTGACTTATATTTAAGTCATATAAGACATTATTGAGACCAAATCTATCAAAATCTTTGAATATATGAAAGAAAATAATATCAAATATATTAGAGACTAACATGATTTTAAGATAAATGCGTGAAAAAAGAGGACCTCCAAATGAATGGAAGCCCTCTAATATATTAAAAATGCTCTGTTCTTAAAAGGTGGGGTTGAGACCCCCCCCCCCCCCCCCTTTTTTTATAAAATTAAAAATAATTATAAAATATGAAAATGTCAAAATTTAAAAAGAGGCAAGTTTAGATAACACGATCCCAAAATAGGATCGTCTCAGAAAATGATAAATATAAAGAAGAATATAATATTATAAAATATAGAAAATACATGGAATGATACATGGTTATATACTATAAATTTTCAGGTGGGGAAACATTACCCCCACCTAAATATGATACAATTAAAGAAAGATCTTTAAAAATGATTAAGCTTTCTCTAATTCATATTCGTATTTATCATCAATCATACCCGAATACTTAAATATATATCTTCCTTTATTGATTTTATATATTGATTCATCAGAAAGTTTTCCATGTTTATTCGCAAGGTAATACTCTTTTTCTTCATCATCTAACTTTACGATTACTGAATCTCCATATTTAGTATTAATTTTTCTCAATGATCATATTTCCCAGGATTTAAATCATATAATTTAAACATTTGAGGATAACCTCTCAGTCTATTGAACTCTTCCATTTATTAGTAAACATTTTTTTATAAATACACAGGAATCTAATCATAATAGAATAAGTTCTTTGAAATAACATATAAAACTCCTAATCCATTCAATTTAATATCTTCATTTTCTTCCTTTTCAATTAATACAGTCATCCTTTGAAAACTTTCTGATAATAGTTTTTAGTATGATCATATTTTATATACAAATCATACAATTCTTTACAAAGATAAGTCAAACAGTAAATTTCTTCAGAATTTGTAAAATTTAAAGCTCGAATATCACCTAAACCCTCATTCATTTATTAGTAAACATTTCTTATAAATATAAATCCACCCATTCTTCATACTCTGTAAAACCTCTTTCTTCCATCTCTTTTTTAAAAGAGTGTGGCATACGAAGCTGAATGAGTTCGTATATGAGTCCGATGAACCACACCCTATCAAAGGCCTTAGCGCCGTCAATAAGTATACCTCCAACTGCTGACCGGTTTTGGAGTCCATCAGAGATGTACTCCACCACGCGGAGCAGTTGGTGTGTTGTAGAGTGAAGCTGTCTAAAACCAAATTGCTCAGGGATGAGAATGTTGTTATTAGCAAGGAAATTGTTAATTTGGATGGCGATGAAATGTTCAGCCAGTTTGCCTAGAGAGGACAGCAGACTAATAGGGCAATCACTTTTTGGGG
Organism: Amaurobius ferox; assembly: GCA_951213105.1. Taxonomy (NCBI): domain Eukaryota; kingdom Metazoa; phylum Arthropoda; class Arachnida; order Araneae; family Amaurobiidae; genus Amaurobius; species Amaurobius ferox. The sequence continues at coordinate 8,935,318 of OX578142.1, forward strand.
AGTTTAAATTTTCATTTGGTTTAAGGATTGGAATAATGGCGGCGTGCTTCCAGTCGCGGGGCAAGTAATTGAGATCGAAAATGGAATTGATTAAAACAGTGATGTAAAAGGTTATATTAATAGTGCAGTATTTAAGAGCTTTGTTTGAAATATTGTCAGGGCCGGGACGTTTCTTGTTTTTGAAAGGGTTGATGTAGTTAACTATGTCAGTGGGGAAAATGTGAGGAAGGGGGGGAGTATTTGGAACACTAAGGAACTGCTTCACGGTATCCTCGGCTTCCTCCATGAAATTTGGGCAGAAAATATCTTCGTGTGGTGTGAATTGTTTTTCATATACATCAGCGAGTAGTTTAGCTTTGTCTTGTTCTGTGTAAGCAGTGGTATTATTGTGAGTGAGTAAGGGAATATTTTTGTGCTTTTTACGAATACATTTTAAGAAGTCCCAAAGTGAATGATCAGTAGGGGAGAGAGATTCGAAGTATTGCTTCCATTTGGCTTGTTTATAGTTAGAAATTAAAAGTTTTATTTGTGCCATCAGGTGGTTGTATCTAGTTCTGTGGGCAGGATTTCTTGTGTGTTGCCAGTGTTGGCGAGCGCGCTTTCTGACTTTAATTTGACTAGTGATAGAATATGGGAGTTTTTTGTAGAGTTGTGGAATGTAGGTGGAGGTGCTGAGCTAAATGTTTGGGTTAGTGTTTTGATCACCCTGTCAACATCTTCGGGGGAAGTGATGGTTGGGAAGAGGATGGGGGACTCGTTTAGAAGTTTAACAAAATTTTTCCAGTTAACTTCAGTAGGGAGAGAGCCGGCACATCAAGGAACATTCTAAAGTCGATTCCATTAAATATTATGAGTGTGACATGTATGGCAAGGCGTTCAGTAAATCCACAAATTTAAGTGAGCATGCCAAGTAGCATTACGAACCACCTTCTACTAAAACCTATGATTGAAAAGTACGAGTATGTGGAAAGCAGTATACTCAATCGGGTAGCCTTAAAAGGCATATACCTATCCATTTAGAATCCAACACATGTTCTGAATGTGGTATGGGATTCAGACTGCATGCATATCTGCTAAACCATCAGCACGTATTTCATACATCCCAGAACAGTACTACAGCACCAAACCATATGGAAGCTACCCCTGCAAAACAAGCCCCATTCAAGAACGAACATGAAATGAGTGACGTCACTGTCTGAACACGTCACAAACAGGTTGGCGCCTTTTAAAGAGGATATGCTATGTATTGACGAATTTTAAGAGGATACGCGGCGATTTTATACAAGCCATACCACTTTTTGGGGAGATTTCAAACAAGCCAAACCAGTTTTTGGCAAGATTGCAGCGCACCTCGTGATGAGTTTTTTGTGAGCGGCCTTTAGTATCCGACTGACATCCACATAAAGAGGGGTGTTTTCTGCTATCATCGTTGCTAACAATGTCTTGTAAACATACTTTACAAAATACCATGGATAATGCTGCATTAAAGAGAGTATGTTCTGAACCAGAGAATATCACATTAGATTCTTTACCTCGCACGCTGTTTCATCTGACTGGTGATATTTTTTGCAAGTGTTGTGTACTTTATCGGGCAGACACGAGAACATATTCGTAAATTTGTATCGGATGCTGAAGGGATCCTGAAACCAACGAGACATGGTGTTTCCCTATCTACATCTGTATGGTTTGCTCTTCAAACGGAGTTGGAATCCCTGGTGAGACTCTTAAAAGATGATATGTTACACATCATTAAAAAGGATATCTGCATATCCAGACATGCAGTACAAGGTGAGTCTAAGCTTATATTCCAGCGTATGTGTTTAAAACACTGTCTACTTGAAAAATATCTGAACATTTTGAATGCTTCGCCTGCACAGCTGGTTATGATAACGCAGATAGCCATGATTGTGTTTCATTCAGTGAATTTGATAAATATAATCAATATGGGCAGCAAGCATTGTACACCTTGGCTTGGTTTCATGTGGCACAGAACTTTACTGCAAGCAATTTAAACAATCCCCAGTTTGGAAAACTCATGTTTATACATGACTTCGTCCAAGATATTACTGAACTTTTTAAAAATATGCACACCCTATGTGCAGCATTCTAAGAAACTCCATGCTATGTCTTCTATCATACGTGCATACATTTTTTATTATTATTATTTTTAATAAATTGTATTCTTATTTAAACCATGTGTTATTATTCGCTTTAAACATAACATTTAGTATTAGACCTGTATTGCAAATGCATACACTTCAAATATTGTTTTTCAAGTGAATCACATAAGTAATGTTTTTCAGATGAATTGCACTTGGAATAGTTCTGGCTAAATTTTATCTTTCAGAGGGTATCAGGAAATTTATTTCAAGTATTTCACATAAGTATTATTTTTCAAGTATATCACATATGCATTTATTTTTCAGATGGTATTACGAAATTTATTTCAAGTAAATCACATATGTATTGTTTTCCAGATGGTATCAAGAAATTTAAATGGTTTAAGTGCATTATAAGTAATAGTTCTAGCTAAATTTTATTTTCAGGTTAATTACATTATAAGAGTTATCTTTCAGATGAACTAAACTTTTAATATTTATTTTTAGATTATAAATTTATTCTCCAGCAAAAGCAGGTAAATTATCTTTATAAAGAGGGTTCATGCTAAGGGGATCCGCTACCCATTCTTATGAATACTCATCTAACACTTTGCCGAATGGCACTTACGATAAATAGCGATTTAAAAATTACTACTTGCAACTTTCCGAAGACATATTGGCTCCAGTTGTTTTATTTGGCAGGGTGATAAGCGATACACCCCTTCGATCCCGTATCTTTCTGGTACCTCTCTATGATTATTGATATTCCCATCCAGGCCCGGCTCAAGGATGCATTCGTGTGTGGACAAAACAGTTTGGTGCCGCCCTTATATATATATATATATATATATACTCTATTGCAAAAAATATATGCACCGATAAAAAAAATTGGGCTACATCCACGAAACTCGGATTGCAAATTTCGTTTTAAGAGTTATGTAAATAATCAAACTGTCCACGCCAATGACGTTATAGGGCTCATGCAACGTGCATGAGAACGACGTATCGTGCGTCATTTGAAACAGCCGATGTTCTCACGTATGGGTAATTGGAACTGAATTTTCTGCTTTGATACTGAAAGTTGTGTACATAGATGCCTTTGAGAAGTACTCGACAGCACTACGAACAATTGTCGGATTTAGAGAGAAGTCGCATCATAGGCCCAAGGGAAACTGTCTGGTCCAACAGACTATTAATCGCCATCTTGGTCGGAGCGATATGGTAGTTCCTCGGTGATGGAAACAGTGGATCAGAGAAGACCTATGTAACCGTCGCAGAGGCCCAGAACCTCCGAGACTGACAACTGCTCGAGAAGATCGTGCAGCCAGGAGAGGAGCCACGTCTACACCAATGGCGGCGCTATTAGCCATTCGAAGGCATTTGGCACCCCGTGCATTCTGTATCAATGCATATTATTTGGAGACGACTGGCAGAAGGTGGTATTAGTTGTCGACGTCAGTAGTGTATGGGTATGACTCTGGGGACAAAATGACTATGTCATTTTGTCCCCAGAGTCATACCCATACACTACACTTTCCTCCATTTTTTTAAAAACCAGGAAAACCTTTTAAGACCAAAAATGCATAAAATCATTCAAAAATGCATAAAATCATTCAAAAATGCGTATTTTTAAAAAAATCAAAAATCAAGAGAGTTTTAGGACTCTAAAATATAATACATTTTGACTTATATTTAAGTCATATAAGACATTATTGAGACCAAATCTATCAAAATCTTTGAATATATGAAAGAAGATAATATCAAATATATTAGAGATTAACATGATTTTAAGATAAATGCGTGAAAAAAGAGAACCTCCAAATGAATGGAAGCCCTCTAATATATTAAAAATGCTCTGTTTTTTAAAGGGTGGGGTTGAGACCCCCCCCCCTTTTTTTATAAAATTAAAAAGAATTATAAAAATATGAAAATGTCAAAATTTAAAAAGAGGCAAGTTTAGATAACACGATCCCAAAATAGGATCGTCTCAGAAAATGATAAATATAAAGAAGAATATAATATTATAAAATATAGAAAATTGATACATGGTTATATACTATAAATTTTCAGGTGGGGAAACATTACCCCCACCTAAGTATGATACAATTAAAGAAAGATCTTTAAAAATGATTAAGCTTTCTCTAATTCATATTCGTATTTATCATCAATCATACCCGAATACTTAAATATATATCTTCCTTTATTGATTTTATATATTGATTCATCAGAAAGTTTTCCCTGTTTATTCGCAAGGTAATACTCTTTTTCTTCATCATCTAACTTTACGAGTACTGAATCTTCATATTTAGTATTAATTTTTCTCAATGATCATATTTCCCAGGATTTAAATCATATAATTTAAATGTTTTAGGATAACCTCTCAGTCTATTGAACTCTTCCATTTATTAGTAAACATTTTTTATAAATACATCAGGAATCTAATCATAATAGAATAAGTTCTTTGAAATAACATATAAAACTCCTAATCCATTCAATTTAATATCTTCATTTTCTTCCTTTTCAATTAATACAGTCATCCTTTGAAAACTTTCTGATAATAGTTTTTAGTATGATCATATTTTATTTACAAATCATACAATTCTTTACAAAGATAAGTCAAATAGTAAATTTCTTCAGAATTTGTAAAATTTAAAGCTCGAATATCACCTAAACACTCATCCATTTATTAGTAAACATTTTTTATAAATATAAATTCACCCATTCTTCATAATCTGTAAAACCTCTTTCTTCCATCTCTTTTTTAAATTTTTCTCTGTATTCTTCATCAGACTTTGAATCTTTAAATATTTTTTCAGCTATAATATTTTTTTGTTCATTATCAGAAATTGTAATAGAAACATCAGGATCAAATCCATTTAGTACATTAATTATTCTAGTTACTTTCCCTACAAAACATTTATCATTACCCTCTTTTAGTTCATCTTTTAACACTTTTATTATTTCGTTTTTATTCTCATTTTTTAAAATTCTATTAAACATAATAACTAATATTTCTGTAAATTTAATATTATGGAATTCTTCCTCTAGTAAGTGTCTTTTAATTTCTATACCTAATTCTCTTATGCATTCATCTAAATCATATTTAATTTCTGTATTTAATAATTTTATGATAGTCTCTCTCAAAGATTTTTGAATATATGTATTATGCACATTTTGAGAGTCATTATATACATTATTATGAAATCTTCTTAAAATTGGGGGTAAATTTATTTTATCTTCATCATACCATATATCATTTATTCTAGACAAAAATATTAATTCATTTAGGGATGTAATATCATTTTCTCTACAATATAATTCTTTTAAATTAGTTAAATTTTGTATTCCTTCAAGTGACGTTAATTTATTTACACCACAATATAATACTTCTAAATTAATTAAATTTTCTATTCCTTCAAGTGAAGTTAATTTATTTGTTCCACAAAATAATGCTTTTAAATTCGTTACATTTCTCAGTCCTTCAAGGGACGTTAATTTATTTTTTCCACAATATAATACTTTTAAATTCGTTAAATTTTTCATACCTTCAATAGACGTTAATTTATTTCTTCCACAATATAATATTTCTAAATTTATTAAATTTTTTATTCCTTCAAGGTACGTTAATTTATTTCCTCCACAATATAATTTTTCTAAATTTATTAAATTTTTTATACCTTCTAGTGACGTTAATTTATTTCCTCCATCAGATTATATTTCTAAATTTATTAAATTTTCTATTCCTTCAAGTGACGTTAATTTATACCCCTCACAATATAATTCTTTTAAATTAGTTAAATTTTCTATTCCTTCAAGTGACGTTAATTTTTTTATTCCATCAAGATAATATAATCAAAAAATAGATATCACTTCAGTAGGATTCTCTATATTTAAGAAAGAGATAAATGTTTTTTATACCATTATTATATATAACATTCATTTATTTAGAAACATTTTTATAAAATATTTATTTTTCATCTTTTCTCAAAAGATAAACACATTCGTTTAAGATTTTTTTAACTTCACAAATCTCTTCAATAATTTTTTCTCTATAAGATTCTTCTTCATAATGACCAAACTTTTTATTTAATTCACTCATCTGTATAGCTTGTATTTTTTTCCTATAAACATTAAAAAAGTGATCTGGTAATAGATCAAATTTGTATTTAATCAAATAAAAAAATCTAATTTATCCATAAATTCTTCTATAAAATTTTAACTAAATGTTTGATATCTAGCTATATACAGCCAATTTAAATCATCTTTTAATTTTCTCATGGTATCTTCTGTAAGATTTTGAAACATTGATACTTTATATAAATCTAAATAATCAGAAAATTTTATGATAAATTCGTTACTTAAAGTTTGATAATGAGAAATGTTTCCCCAATCTACTTTATCTTTACATTTGTCTATAAAATCTTCTGATAATTTTTGATATCTAGAAATTTTAGGCCAATCATCAGGTTGAGCAAATTCTTCAATAAAAGAATCAGACAGTGATGAATATTGAAAAATTAAATCCAAATTTACATGATCTTTAAGATTTCTAATTACATCTTCAGATAAATTATTTCTGGAAAATGCATTCCAATAGATATCCATTTAATGGTGAACGTATTTTAGAAACGGATTTTTTCAATATGCATATACGGTTTTAATGTGTTTGAATTACCATCAGATCCTATCCATAATGTGATGATATCATCACGTTTTCCATAAGCAAAACAGGTTACTGTATCTGTACGAGCTTCTAAAAATACCTTACCATTGATATCTAGTGATATCAGTGGATCTTGACTTTTAGCATATATATATTTACTTTCTACTGTATCATATATAACTATATATATAGAAATTTTCATATGCATATCTGTAGTTAATCACATCTCTTGATCCAGTAATTTAGAACTCATCATGTGGAAATTTGCTTTTTTTAATTCCCACATAGTAAAAGTTTGAAAATCATCTTCTATGGTAACCCAGATATCTCTATTTTCTAAACATATTTTATTGACAGCATCATTATCATTTTCAGGTTCTGAAACATTCGTAATTATTTTATTTTTTGCATCAAATTTAACATTCTGTAATATTAACGTATTTTTTTCAAAATATCTGTTATTCACAGTATTTTTATCATCTTTAGGATCTGCTAAATTACCTATTCTTTTACCTTTTGCATCGTAAGGTTTTCCTTCTGAAGAATGTAAAGTTGTTTCATCTAATTCTTTTATTCTCTTACCTGTTTCTTCAGTAAAGGATAAAAAACCCTTATCATATTTAGTTTCTATTAGATCTCTCAATTCAAAATGATTATTCTCTATTTTATTCAAAACGAAACTTTTAGTGGTTAAATCTAAATAATCTATAGGATTTTCACAATTTTTTAAAATTCTATTTTCCATATCATAATTTTCATCATCCATTAATTTAAAACCTATACCAGGAGGTCCAATAGGCCCTTCTTTCATTTGATCATCATAAGGTGGATAATAAGCACCCATTTATTATAGTATTAATTTTATGATTTTAAACTCTTAACAATTGCTATAGTTTTATTTTTCTAATTTATAAAACATCTCTTTCTTTCTTTAAAAATAAAATAAAACTTATATTCCTTTTGATTATTCATTAATCTCTCCCAATTAAATTCAATATCTAAATTATTTAAATCGGTATAGTTTTCATGATTTGATAAGTCAAAGTAAAAAATAGTATACAATATTCCAAAATTCTTCTTATTTATTAAACATCCTGTTTCTGTATTAATATCATTTAATCCTGCATGTAAAAGAGCTTCATACACTCTATTATAATCTTTATTGGTAAAATTCGTTTTGTAACGCATTAGAGGAATTTGTTTATTATTAATCATCAACCAGCATTCAGTCATATCTATATTATCAAATATCATATTGTTTTTTTCATAATTACCATCTCTTTCAACGTACTGAGGAATAACATAGACACCTAAAACTTCATCAGAGGCTGTTGTTGCTGTGACAGATCCACTATCACTTTTATAGGGACCTACCATCTTAAATCTATATCTATCCCAATTTACCTCTATATCTTTATCAGATAAAAATGATTCCATAAACACGCTTTCTGCAGTATTTTTAAATTCAATATAAGGTAAATGCAAGGTTAAACCTTCAACTACTACCTTATAATTAACATTTTCGATGTCAGTATATATCATATTCTTATTTTCATTTCTTTGAATTTCTATTTTCACTTCAAAACCAGAAATTACCTTTTCATATTCTCCAAAGAAATCGATAATATCTTTTAAAGGTGTCCATATTTTAATGACATTGCTGTCTTTCGTTAGTTCCCATCTCTTTGTGAATCCTTCGTTATAATCTTTATTCATTTTCAAATTATTAAAAAATTCAGTTATTTTAGTAGTATCTTCTAAAGTACCTTCATATTTTAACTCTTTTCGGTCAGTTGAATCAGCTGAATCTAGATAAAAAAATTCATCTTGAGCTTGTGATGTTGTATAATCAGGAGTATAATGAGTTAATCTTAAAGCATGATTCATGATTGAAAAATTTGACTGTGTATTTGATTCAATTTTGGTATCTCCTATATGTACTTTTAAAGTTTTGATAAAACCTCCACCATTTACCAGACTCACATTTTCGTTTCCAATGGATGATTTATCATTTTTTGTAATTTTTAATTTTTGTTCAAGATATCCTCTAGAATATAAAATTTTTGCTTTAGTATCATTAATATGAAAAACATAGGTGGCATTCTCATCTGAACTATGTTCTTTTGGATGAATTTCTCTTAATTCATAACTTTTAATTTGATCATTATAATAATAATGAATATCATTCAAATCATAAATCTTTTGCATTTATTTAGGAAGAATTTTTAAACCACCTCCTTTCTTCATTGAATACTTTTCATTCATAACTTTTAATTTGATCATTATAATAATAATGAATATCACTCAAATCATAAATCTTTTGCATTTATTTAGGAAGAATTTTTAAACCACCTCCTTTCTTCATTGAAAATATTTCATTTAATTTATTCTGTGCTTTAATAATAGGTTCAGTTTTCAATAAAACCTTTAAAAATCCTTGTATTTTTTTACTTTTTCTATATAATCTATGTTTATTCATTTATTTATGAAGAAAAACTTGGTCTAACAATTGATATATTTTTTTAATGTAGTTATCCTCAAAAATAGGAATAAAATTAAATTCTACAGCTCCTTTATTTAAATCAATTAATTCACCTTTTTGATTAGTAATCCTCATTTTTATTCTTTCAACAGGATCCACTTTAACAGGAAAATATATCCAATTATTAAATTCTTTTGAAATTATACTACCTGGAGGATTTTTATTAACGAAAGGATAAATGACTTCTGAATTAGATTGATTTATTAAAGATCCTTTTACAACATCACAGTGAATATAAATATTATCATTTCCATTGGATATATCAGCTATATGTTCACCTTCAACCTCTGTTTCTTCATCATAACTTCCGTAAATCGGTTTTAAAAAACCTATAATTTTATGAAAGTTACTTTTTGTAAAATCAATTACCCAACCTTTTTTCAGTTTAATAGCTATTCTTTGTCATGCTTCAATAATACCAAATTTCACAGGTGGATCCTCACCAAATATTTTTATCATATACTCATTTAAACCTCTTATAGTATAATTACCATTTGAAACAACAATTGTTATATCTGTGTCTAATGTACACATTCTAAATATGTTATTTCCATAATTCTCACTTATATTAAACCATGAAACTTCCATAGAAAACGACTGTAAAGCTAATTTTTTTAATTTAAGAGGTGTAATAAAATTTATAGTAAATTCCTCTGATTTCTCATGACCTTCAGATTTTAATATTATCATTTATACAGAACAAAATTTTCATTATGGTCACTAGGTTTTTGTGTAGGAAATGATTTGAGAACATTTTTAGGTGATTTACCTTTATTCATTTCTCTTATATATTTCATACAAAATAAACCACATTTCACAGATGTAGGTTTCTGTAAAAAACTATCATTATGACCTATTTTTGGTTTTTTATTGGATGTAACAAGAAATGATTTAATATTTTTAGGTATATAGTCCTTCTTCATATTGTCATATTCACCAAACGGATCAAAATATTCCACATATTTATATTTAGGATCATTATAATAACAAACCCAATGAGTTCCAGGACCTGTTGATACATCTAAATTAATGATTCCATTTTCAAATTTATCTATTGTTCTAGGTAATAAATCGGAGGTAAATACACCTCTAAATCCTTTTTCATTTTTCATATTTTCTTCAATCATTTTGTTACTAATTCCCATGGTTGATATATCCCCTTTCCACGTTTCTTTCCCCAGATCCTTTCATCTTTTTTTGTACAGTTGAACTAGCTAATCCAGATAAAGCACCTGTTGCTAATGCTGAAACTGCAAATTTAGCAGCGGTTATTAAAGAGGGTATAAGTGCTGCTAGAAATGGTAAAAATCCTCCATTTTTATCTAATTGGGTTTTACTGATAGTAATTCTTTTTCCATCATTAATATGATTAATTTGAGTTTTAGTTAAATACATCTCATGATTAGGAGTTTTAGATTTATCTATTTGTAATGTTAGTTCTTCTTTATTTCTAAAAGCTGATTTAAGTTTATTTTTCTGACCTTCACTCAAATAAACTTTATTTTTTATCATTTATTAACAGAGAAATTGTTTATGATATCGTTGTACATCATTATAAGTCATTTCTCCATTTTTTAATAACATATTTAACAATAAAACTACTTGATTATACAATTTCTTTGATTTATTTCCATTACATATTTGTTCTGTTAAATTTGATAATACATTCAATCCTTTACCCACCTTCATATCTTCACGAATCCGATTTAATCTATACATATAAATTTCCAACATATTTTTTTTATTTATAATTTCTTCTATTTCGTTCTTTTTCTGATTTAATACCTCCTCTGAAATATTTTTAGCCCTAGAAATTGAACTATTCAAGTCGCCCCTTTTCCTCGATAATCCTACGTTTAGATGTTTAGCTTTTGCATACAGCTCCTCTAATTTTTCTTGATCGTTTAAAAATACTGAAGATCTGTATAATTTCCCCTCTTTTAAATATTTTAAATTTAAATTTTGATCGATATCATAAGTATCAGATATTAATTCTTTCACAGCTTCAATAGGCTCTTCTATAGATGGTAATGAAATATTTTCTACAGCATTTTGAATACTTTTTACAACCTCTTTATTTGATTTTTCATATTTTTCAATTTCTTCAGTGACTGGTTTATGAAATTCCTCTAAGTTTTTTTGAATACCTAATTTTTCTTTTAGTTGATCTTCACTATTCTTTATTATTTCTTTTTCTAATTTTACTAATTTAATTGCATCTTTTATTTGCTTTATAAACTTGTGTTTTCGTTCTTTTTCTAATTTGTTCATTTATATAATATTAATTTTTTACTGCGAGTAAATTATTTTTACAGCGAGTAAATTATTTTTTTTACTGTTATATAAATGATAAAAATTAAAGATTACACGGAACCAGATGAGTTACCTGATCCTAATCAACATCCTTTGTTACCTAAACATCCATTTAGATTGCTTATAACAGGGCCTTCAGGTTCAGGTAAAACAAATTTACTGTTAAATATGATTTTTTAAATTTTGATGCTCTATATATATGTGCAAAAGATTTATACGGACCTAAATCTTCTAAATTACAAGAAATATATACAATGTTTGAAGATATAGAAAGAGAAGATATTTTGAAATGTAAGAAGAATAAGAAAACATTATTAGAATTATATGATAAATACAAAAAAGAAGTATTCTTTTCTTCAGATGATTTTATTACAGTAGATGATTTAAATCCTTCATTAAAGAATTTAGTTATTTTCGATGATTGTGTGACTGAGAAAGATCAAAAAACCATTCAGGAATTATTTATCAGAGGTAGAAAGAAAAACCGCATCTATTATTTATTTATCACTGTCATATTATTCAACTCCTATCAATATAAGAAAGAACTGTAATTACTTTATATTTTTCAATCTACAACCAAAAGAAATGTAACAGATTATAACAAAGATAGATGGTAAATTAAGTACTAAAGAATTCAAACAAATATATAATAAAAGGGTTCAAAAACAATACGATTTTTTAATGTTAGATTTAGTGAATCCAAAAATGAGATACAGAAAAAAATTTGATCCTATATAAATGATATGGAAGAATATTTAGAAAAAAGATTGTATGTTTACAGAAAGAGTAGAAATTTGTATCAAAAGATAAGTATTTCATTATCAGTAAGTAAGGTCATTCTAAGTGGAACGGGTTTATCAGCAATAGCCTTTCTTCCGCTTGCTTTTTTCAGTTTATCGGTTGGTATAGTAGAAGCTATTGACCTTGCATTAAAAATAGCAGAAAGGAAAGAAGAATATAGACATTGTTATAATTTTTATAAAGAACCCATTAATTCGTTTAAAGCTAAGGATATGACAGAAGAAGAAATTTATATGCGAGAAAAGGATTTCATAAAAAGTTTAAAATTTAATCCAGTTGAAAAATATGTAAAACAAATGCAATTGAATGGATATAAATTTATTCATTCTAAATAAATGGTTTGTAAAAAAAAGGTGGTGATATTGTTGGATGGTTACAAGATAAAATAAATCCTCCAGAAATGCATTTACCAGGATATCAATATTGTGGTCCATTTACAAAATTAGAAAAAAGATTAAAAAGAGGTGATCCTGGAATAAATAGAGTTGATAAAGCTTGTAAAAAACATGATATTGAATACAATAAAACAAAAGATACAAAAAAGAGACATGTTGCTGATCAAGAATTAATAGACGATTTAAATGCTACACAAGATCCAACATTTCGAGAAAGATTAGGTAGAGTATTTATTAAACCTATTATTAAAGCTAAAATAAATTCTGGGTTAGGAATGTCTACTTCTATAAATATGTATTGTGTCAAGTGTAAAAAGAAAACCGAAACTAAAAATTATCATGAAACTACTTCTAAAAATAATAAACCAGTTGGTAAAGGTATTTGTACAATTTGTGATAGTAAAAAGAATACTTTTTTAAGATTAAAGAGTTAAAAGAGACATATTATAATCCAGAAACAGGGTATTGTGGTATTCAAGAATTGAAAAGAAAAACAGGATTACCTAATGTTGAATAATTTTTACATGAACAAGATGTATATACTAGATATAAACCTGTCATTCGTAAATTTAAAAGAAGGCGAGTTTATGTTCCAAACAGTAATAATCAATTTGACGCTGATTTGTTATTTATAAAAAATTATAGCAAATATAATGAGGGAACTAATTATTTGTTAACAGTTATAGATGCTTTTAATAAATATGCTTGGGCTTTCCCTATAAAAAGAAAAACATCTGAAGAAGTCGTACAAGGTTTCAAACAAGTTTTTAAAGAAAGAATACCAAAATTTATATTAACGGATGAAGGTACTGAATTTACAGGAAAAGTTACACAAAAATTATTCAAAGATAATAATATACATCAGATAATAATATACAAAGATAATAATATACATTGGTTTACGACTTATAATAAAGAAATAAAATCTGCAATAGCTGAGAGATTTAATGGATGTATAAGAGAAAAAATTATAAAATATATGCATGCTAACAATACTAAAAGATATATTGATGTATTACCTAAATTACTTAAAAATTATAACAATTCATATCATAGATCTATTAAAATGACACCCTTTGAGGCTAGTCGAGACAAAAATGAATGAAGTTTATGAAAATTTATATATGAAAAAGATCATAAAAAAACCTAAATTTAAGATAGGGGATAGTGTTAGAATATCAACAATTAAAAAAACATTCAGGAATGTAGATGATTCTACATTTACTGAAGAGATTTTTATAGTATCTGAAGTATTAAAAACAGATGCTATTACTTATCGATTAAAAGATTTAAACAGTAAAGAAATTGAAGGAACTTTTTATGAAAATGAAATGGTAAAATATAATAAAAAAGATGATGTATATAAAATTGAAAAAATCATAAAAAAGAAAGGAAATAAATATTCTGTAAAATGGTTAGGATATCCTGATGAATTTAATAGTTGGACATATGAATTAGTTTAAATTATGATGTGAATAGCATCAATTTTATAATCAATAGATATGGGGGGGCATATTTATCATCTTTGAAAAGTGATGATAAGCACGAATGTATTTATTAATGAATTTAAAAGATGTGATAGTTTAGAAAATAAAATATGTTATTAATAAGATTTCGTAGTAAATAAATGAATGTTAACTTCTTTGACGGTGTTGAAATGGTTGAATCGATTGATATTTCAGATAATGAAGTTTCAGAAGTAGCATATAATTTAAAGATGAAATTAATGTATTCAGATGATGAATATTTTTATATTATAGATTACGAGAGTTTAAAACAAAGAAATAAAAGTAGAATTAGTTATTTTAATCGCATAAAAAGGCGGTATAATATTACTCAAGAAGTTGAGGATATGTTTTTAAAATTTTTAGATTTTATGTATTATAAAAAATCAGTTAATTATTATTATTTTATGAAAAAGATTTGTGATATTTTTAAAATTGAAAATAATATAAAGGTTCAAAGACTTTGTTATAAAGTCAAAAAGAAATATGAAAAAATCTGGAATGATTTCTTACAAAGTATTTCAAAAAATGTTTCGTAATAAATGGAGCTTACAAAAAAGTGTATACACTGTTTGACTATGAAATATGCAAATGAGTTTTATATATATCATAGAAATGGAAAATTTTATTTCCAAAGTCATTGTAAATGTTGTGATTCCATAATCCAATATAAAAAAATTAAATGTGAATGTGGTATGCAATATACCTATACACATAAAAAGAGACATTTAAAAAGTATTTATCACAGTAAGCATCTTCCAGGAAAAAGTATTGCAAAAAATGTATCCTAATAAATGGAGTTCACCTTAAAGTCAAAGACTATTGGTGAGCTTAGAAAAGTAGTTAAACAATTGAATATTAAACAATCTAAAGGCTGTAAGAAGGATGATTTAATTAGATTATTAATTAAATATATAAAAGAAACTGGAGAATATAAATATGTTTTAGTAGATTTATTAAATTTAGATATATCAAAATACTTAAAAAAAAGAAGAAAATATTTATTAGAAAACCTGAAAAACGTAATAAATTAAAACAGTTTTTGATTCTTTTAATTTGAAATTTGATAATAAGGAATTTAAGCCAAAAGAAAAAAAAAAGATTAAAACAGAAGTGAATCTTAAAAAATTATTTACAGAACAATTTATTAATAAACCTAAAAATAGGCGTAAACTTAAGGATATATTTGGTTTGAAGTCAAAGATTATTGGTGAACTTAGAAAAGTAGTAAAACAATTGAATATTAAACAATCTAAAGGCTGTAAGAAGGATGATTTAATTAGATTATTAATTAAATATATCAGAAAAACAGGTGAATATAAACCTGTTTTAGTAGATTTATTAAATTTAGATATATCAAAATACTTGGAAAAAAAGTAGAAAATATTTATTGAAAAACCTGAAAAACGTAATAAAATTATAAAGGTTTTTGATTCTTTTTATTTGAAATTTGATAATAAGGAATTTAAACCAAAAGAAGAAAAAAAGATTAAAACAGTAGTGAATCTTAAAAAATTATTTACTCCTGATCTTACAGAACAATTGAAACAATTTATTAATGAACCTAAAAATAGGCGTAAACTTAAGAATATATTTGATTATTTTGATTTGAAATATAAAGATGGAGAATTGGTAAAAAAGAAAGAAAAGAAAGTAGAAATAGAAGTTAATCTTGAAGATTTATTTAAACCTGATTACGAAATTGTTCAAATTAGTCAAAAATATATTAAAAAATATAACACATATAGGTATATTTATAAAATTGTAGAAATCAATGAACTTAGACCTGTACAATATCATAATGTTTTAAAGGATTTATTTAGAAAAGCTATTGGAAAAGTAGAAGGAAAAATAGATATTATAGTACACAATCCTGCATTAAGTCAACCTTTTCATCCTAAAATGATGTCAACTAGAGAGGCTTATGTTATTTAGATGTTTTAACACATAAAATTGAATACAAAGAATTAGATATTAAAGAATGTACATTCGATTTTCATGTCATAGAATTACCACATGGAGGAAAACATCTAAAAATTCTCAAAGATGATGATATTGTAAACAAAAAGAGTATTTGTCAAATTAAAAATAACGATAATATATGTTTATCTAAATCTATTGTAGTTGCTCTATCTATTCAAAATCCTGAACTTTTATATGAAAAATTAAACTATAAAAAACTAACTAAAAATGACATTCTATATATTAAAAACTAGCCGCCTTTGGCGACCAGCCTGTTCGCTACCCTTGAAAATTCTGACCGTGGCAAATTCTAACCGTGGCACACTCGCTGGCGCGACCTACCAGTAAAGTGTAAGGTAACTGTTTGGAGGGCCAGGAAGTGCCACCCAATTTAGACAGGAACTCAGTGGGGGAGGTATCCACAGGGACCGTACCCTCCTTCCCCTACCACCAACCTCTCGGAAGGACTTACGGTCCCGCATGTTTAACGTGATCGTACTCCGCCTGAACACGGCGGCAGTTTTGACAATGGCGGGAATCGAACCCGGACCTACCTAGTGCAAATCCCGCGCGCTAACCACTGGGCTACCGCGCCCTCCGCGACAATCTCCATAACCTTCTTTTTATTCATCCAATTTAGACCGGAACCCAGTAGGGGAGGCATCCACAGGGTCCGTACCCTCCTTCCTCTACCAACAACCTCTCGGAAGGACTTACGGATCCACATGTTTAACGTGATCGTACTCCGCGTGAAAATGGCAGCAGTTTTGGCAGTGGCGGCAATCGAACCCGAGCCTACCGAGTGCAATTCCCGCGCGCCAACCACTGGGCTACCGCGCCCTCCGCGACAATCTCCATAACCTTCTTTTTATTCACCCAATTTAGACCGGAACCCAGTGGGAAAGTCATCCACAGGGTCCGTACCCTCCTTCCTCTACCACCAACCTCTCGGAAGGACTTACGGACCCACATGTTTAACGTGATCGTACTCCGCGTGAACACGGCAGCAGTTTTGTCAGTGGAGGGAATCGAACCCGGGCCTACCGAGTGAAATTCCCGCACGCTAACCACTGGGCTACCGCGCCCTCCGCGACAATCTCCATAACTTTCTTTTTATTCACCCAATTTGGACCAGGACCCAGTGGGGGAGGCATCCACAGAGACCGTACCCTCCTTTCCCTGCCACCAACCTCTCGGAAGGAATTATCGACCCATATGTTTAAGGTGATCGTACTCCGCATCAGTGGCGGGAATCGAACCCAGGCCTACCGAGTGCAATTCTCGCGCGCTAACTTCCCGCGCGCTAATTTAAATTTATAATGACCATATGCTAGGCTCTTAATTCCACCATCCTCGTTCCATCGTTCCATCATTTAAAATAGCCATAAAATTAAAATATCCATTTAAAATATCTATAAATTAAAATATCCATAAATTAAAATATCCATTTAAAATCAAAAAATCATCCATATCGTTCCACCAATCCATAAATATAATAATTTCAAATACATCACCACAATTCAAACCACCATAATTCAATCATTTAAATTATTTAAAAATCCATTTAAAATATCATATAAATATAATAATTTCGCCCGATGTATACAACACTTATGCTCGTAATTCATTTAAAATCGAAAGCGCGGTCTCCATGGAGACGGGGAAGAAACTACTGCGGATGGGGGGGAAAATGCCGTTGAAGAACTGAGCCGGTAGCCGACAAATTTAAAATCATGGCGTCTTTAAAATTGCGATCCTGAAGGCAATTTTCATTATTTCTGGACCAAATTAGACTTGTGAGAATGCCAGATATTTCAGCTTTCTAAAAATGTAAATTATTAGTCGAAATTATGAGTACTTTTCACTATGCGAGAATTTAAAAACCAAAAATCGTTTTTTTGAGCCAAAAGTGACTTTTGTTTTAAAATCTTTAAAAAATATTAGAAATCGAAATTGAGAGTTGAAATTGATATATTTTTACTCGAAATTCTCTGCTCTTTCCGATGGTGTGATTTGTTTTTTTCTACAACGTCTGGATCGTGGCGAAAAAAGGGCAAAAATGTCAAAAAACGGTCGAAATCGCATAAAACATTAAATAACAAAAAAATAATTCAAATTTTAAAAATCGGTTTTCACGTGTCCCCTTCCCTCCCCTCCAGGTCTCCGATTGCCAAATTTCGTAGCTCTCCGACGCGCGGTCGCGAAACATATATAGTGTATAAGACAGACACACAGACACACATTGCCTTTTATTATTTAAGAAGGAAGAATATTACAAAAAACGTTAGCTGAAAAATTACATGAAATGTGTGAAATTCCTTTAGATATTTGTAATTTAGAGCATGTTAAAAAATTTTAAGAATTCTTAAATATATAAATTACTATATTTTGTAGAGAAAGTTTTAATGAAAGAATATACAGTGGTACTTATAAAACTACTTGTATTTACATTTTAAAAAATAGAAATCATTTTGATACCATTACATCTGTTACAGGATTTTTAGGAAAAAGCAATTATTGTGATTACTGTAAGGTGAGTTATAAAAGAAGCGATCAGCATAAATGTTTATTAAAATGTGATAGATGTTTTATAAAAGAAAGTAATTGTGAAGGTGATGATATCCAGTGTAATGAATGTTTTCGAAGTTTTAAAAGTGAAAACTGTTTTGAAAATCATAAAAATAAATTTAAAAAATTGTCTGTTTGTGAAAGACTATGGAAATGTTTAAAATGTAAAAGAAATATCAACAGAGATAAAAGAACACCTGAAGATCATATATGTGGAGAAAGACTATATAAAAATTGTAGACAATGGGTCTCAAAAGATCATAGGTGTTATATGAAAACAAAAAAAAGCTAAGGGTGGGACCTGTAAAAATATTTGTTCTACTCAAGAAAGGTGTAATATATGTCAAAAACATAGATTTCCTGAAAATTATATGTATGGTAGTATGTGTGAAAACAAATGTAATTACAAAAGTAATGACAGATATAGTTGGTGTGATGCATGTAAATATTCAGGATTTACACAAAAATATATGTTTTTTGACGTTGAAACGAGTCAAGAGACTAGAAATCATGAAGTCAATTTAATTATAAATCAAGAATTTTATGGAGACGAAAACATATTTAAGAATGAAAACGACTATTGTAAGTGGCTATTTGATAAGAAACATGCAGGTTATACCGTATTAGCTCATTATGGAAAAGGCTTTGACTTTCAATTTATATCTAACTACTGTTTCAAAAATAAAATTAAAGTTTTTACAATCTATCAAGGAAATAAACTCATTTATATGAATGCTATCAAATATAATATAAGGTTTATAGATTCTATTAATTTTACATTGATTCCATTAAGAAAATTTCCTAAAACGTTTGGATTAACAGAATTAGCAAAAGGATTTTTTCCTCATTTGTTTAACACTATTAAAAATCAAACTTATATAGGAAAATATCCTGAAAAATACTATTATGGATATGATACTATGACTTTAGAAGGTAAAGAATTGTTTAATAAATGGTACAAATCTGTAAAAAATGAAATCTTTGATTTTCAAAAAGAAATTATAAAATACTGTAGGTCTGATGTAGATATTTTAAGAAAAGGATGTTTAGAATTCAGAAGATTATTTTTAGAAATAGCTAATATAGATCCTTTTAAATATATCACTTTAGCAAGTGTTTGTATGACTATATATACAGATAAATTCGTACCTGAGGGTACAATAGCTATAGATGAAGAGATCATCAAACGAGATCAAGACAGCAAAAAATCAATTGCTTGGTTAGATTATTTATCTCAAAAACATAAATTAAATATACAGCATGCTTTAAATGGAGGAGAGAAAAAAATAAAATTAGACAATAAAACTTTTAGTAGTGGTTTTTACAATAATACTGTATATCAATTTCAGGGTTGTCATTGGCATAGATGTTATTGTTGTTACAGAAAATCTACTTTAAATGAACAAAATCAAATATGTATGACAGATTTATATGAAAAAACAAAAAAGATAACTAATAAGATAAAAGATGCAGGATATGAGTTAATTCAGATATGGGAATGTGATTTTGATAATGATAAAGAAATTAAAAAATATATGAAAAAAGAATGGAAAAGAGATTTTATAGCACCTTTTAATCCTAGAGATGCCTTCTATGTGGGTAGTTGGGAACCAACTAAATTAAAATATGAAATGAAAAATAAAGAGAAAGGTCGATATATTGATCATCGGCATTTCGGTGGCTTTTCAACCATAACTTTGGATATAGGAACAGCTTAAAATAAGTAACATCTGGTCCATTTACACTCATAAAAAGTAAATTGGACCCGTGGTGTATGGTTACACTGCTTCTTAAATCGGTTGCTATGGTTTTCATGGCACTAAAACCTTGCTCACAGTTTTCATTCCTCACTCAGTTTTTCATTCCTCTCCTGGTCTTCAGGATACCTCCCCGTCGATCATCGGCATTTCGGTGGCTTTTCAACCATAACTTTGGATATAGGAACAGCTTAAAATAAGTAACATCTGGTCCATTTACACTCATAAAAAGTAAATTGGACCCGTGGTGTATGGTTACACTGCTTCTTAAATCGGTTGCTATGGTGTTCATGGCACTAAAACCTTGCTCACAGTTTTCATTCCTCACTCATTTTTTCATTCCTCTCCTGGTCTTCAGGATACCTCCCCGTCGATCATCGGCATTTCGGTGGCTTTTCAACCATAACTTTGGATATAGGAACAGCTTAAAATAAGTAACATCTGGTCCATTTACACTCATAAAAAGTAAATTTGACCCGTGGTGTATGGTTACACTGCTTCTTAAATCGGTTGCTATGGTGTTCACGGCACTAAAACTTTGCTCACAGTTTTCATTCCTCACTCAGTTTTTCATTCCTCTCCTGGTCTTCAGGATACCTCCCCGTCGATCATCGGCATTTCGGTGGCTTTTCAACCATAACTTTGGATATAGGAGCAGCTTAAAATAAGTAACATCTGGTCCATTTACACTCATAAAAAGTAAATTGGACCCGTGGTGTATGGTTACACTGCTTCTTAAATCGGTTGCTATGGTGTTCATGGCACTAAAACCTTGCTCACAGTTTTCATTCCTCACTCAGTTTTTCATTCCTCTCCTGCTCTTTAAGATACCTCCCCGTCGATCATCGGCATTTCGGTGGCTTTTCAACCATAACTTTGGATATCGGAACAGCTTAAAATAAGTAATATCTGCTCCATTTACACTCATAAAAAGTAAATTGGACCCGTGGTGTATGGTTACACTGCTTCTTAAATCGGTTGCTATGGTGTTCATGGCACTAAAACCTTGCTCACAGTTTTCATTCCTCACTCAGTTTTTCATTCCTCTCCTGGTCTTCTGGATACCTCCCCGTCGATCATCGGCATTTCGGTGGCTTTTCAACCATAACTTTGGATATAGGAACAGCTTAAAATAAGTAACATCTGGTCCATTTACACTCATAAAAAGTAAATTGGACCCGTGGTGTATGGTTACACTGCTTCTTAAATCGGTTGCTATGGTGTTCATGGCACTAAAACCTTGCTCACAGTTTTCATTCCTCACTCAGTTTTTCATTCCTCTCCTGGTCTTCTGGATACCTCCCCGTCGATCATCGGCATTTCGGTGGCTTTTCAACCATAACTTTGGATATAGGAACAGCTTAAAATAAGTAACATCTGGTCCATTTACACTCATAAAAAGTAAATTGGACCCGTGGTGTATGGTTACACTGCTTCTTAAATTGGTTGCTATGGTGTTCATGGCACTAAAACCTTGCTCACAGTTTTCATTCCTCACTCAGTTTTTCATTCCTCTCCTGGTCTTCAGGATACCTCCCCGTCGATCATCGGCATTTCGGTGGCTTTTCAGCCATAACTTTGGATATAGGAGCAGCTTAAAATAAGTAACATCTGGTCCATTTACACTCATAAAAAGTAAATTGGACCCGTGGTGTATGGTTACACTGCTTCTTAAATCGGTTGCTATGGTGTTCATGGCACTAAAACCTTGCTCACAGTTTTCATTCCTCACTCAGTTTTTCATTCCTCTCCTGCTCTTTAAGATACCTCCCCGTCGATCATCGGCATTTCGGTGGCTTTTCAACCATAACTTTGGATATAGGAACAGCTTAAAATAAGTAATATCTGCTCCATTTACACTCATAAAAAGTAAATTGGACCCGTGGTGTATGATTACACTGCTTCTTAAATCGGTTGCTATGGTGTTCATGGCACTAAAACCTTGCTCACAGTTTTCATTCCTCACTCAGTTTTTCATTCCTCTCCTGGTCTTCTGGATACCTCCCCGTCGATCATCGGCATTTCGGTGGCTTTTTAACCATAATTTTGGATATAGGAGCAGCTTAAAATAAGTAACATCTGGTCCATTTACACTCATAAAAAGTAAATTGGACCCGTGGTGTATGGTTACACTGCTTCTTAAATCGGTTGCTATGGTGTTCATGGCACTAAAACCTTGCTCACAGTTTTCATTCCTCACTCAGTTTTTCATTCCTCTCCTGGTCTTCTGGATACCTCCCCGTCGATCATCGGCATTTCGGTGGCTTTTCAACCATAACTTTGGATATAGGAACAGCTTAAAATAAGTAACATCTGGTCCATTTACACTCATAAAAAGTAAATTGGACCCGTGGTGTATGGTTACACTGCTTCTTAAATCGGTTGCTATGGTGTTCATGGCACTAAAACCTTGCTCACAGTTTTCATTCCTCACTCAGTTTTTCATTCCTCTCCTGCTCTTTAAGATACCTCCCCGTCGATCATCGGCATTTCGGTGGCTTTTCAACCACAACTTTGGATATAGGAACAGCTTAAAATAAGTAATATCTGCTCCATTTACACTCATAAAAAGTAAATTGGACCCGTGGTGTATGGTTACACTGCTTCTTAAATCGGTTGCTATGGTGTTCATGGCACTAAAACCTTGCTCACAGTTTTCATTCCTCACTCAGTTTTTCATTCCTCTCCTGGTCTTCTGGATACCTCCCCGTCGATCATCGGCATTTCGGTGGCTTTTTAACCATAACTTTGGATATAGGAACAGCTTAAAATAAGTAACATCTGGTCCATTTACACTCATAAAAAGTAAATTGGACCCGTGGTGTATGGTTACACTGCTTCTTAAATCGGTTGCTATGGTGTTCATGGCACTAAAACCTTGCTCACAGTTTTCATTCCTCACTCAGTTTTTCATTCCTCTCCTGGTCTTCAGGATACCTCCCCGTCGATCATCGGCATTTCGGTGGCTTTTCAACCATAATTTTGGATATAGGAGCAGCTTAAAATAAGTAACATCTGGTCCATTTACACTCATAAAAAGTAAATTGGACCCGTGGTGTATGGTTACACTGCTTCTTAAATCGGTTGCTATGGTGTTCATGGCACTAAAACCTTGCTCACAGTTTTCATTCCTCACTCAGTTTTTCATTCCTCTCCTGGTCTTCTGGATACCTCCCCGTCGATCATCGGCATTTCGGTGGCTTTTCAACCATAACTTTGGATATAGGAACAGCTTAAAATAAGTAACATCTGGTCCATTTACACTCATAAAAAGTAAATTGGACCCGTGGTGTATGGTTACACTGCTTCTTAAATCGGTTGCTATAGTGTTCATGGCACTAAAACCTTGCTCACAGTTTTCATTCCTCACTCAGTTTTTCATTCCTCTCCTGGTCTTCAGGATACCTCCCCGTCGATCATCGGCATTTCGGTGGCTTTTCAACCATAACTTTGGATATAGGAACAGCTTAAAATAAGTAACATCTGGTCCATTTACACTCATAAAAAGTAAATTGGACCCGTGGTGTATGGTTACACTGCTTCTTAAATCGGTTGCTATGGTGTTCATGGCACTAAAACCTTGCTCACAGTTTTCATTCCTCACTCAGTTTTTCATTCCTCTCCTGGTCTTCTGGATACCTCCCCGTCGATCATCGGCATTTCGGTGGCTTTTCAACCATAACTTTGGATATAGGAACAGCTTAAAATAAGTAACATCTGGTCCATTTACACTCATAAAAAGTAAATTGGACCCGTGGTGTATGGTTACACTGCTTCTTAAATCGGTTGCTATGGTTTTCATGGCACTAAAACCTTGCTCACAGTTTTCATTCCTCACTCAGTTTTTCATTCCTCTCCTGGTCTTCAGGATACCTCCCCGTCGATCATCGGCATTTCGGTGGCTTTTCAACCATAACTTTGGATATAGGAACAGCTTAAAATAAGTAACATCTGGTCCATTTACACTCATAAAAAGTAAATTGGACCCGTGGTGTATGGTTACACTGCTTCTTAAATCGGTTGCTATGGTGTTCACGGCACTAAAACTTTGCTCACAGTTTTCATTCCTCACTCAGTTTTTCATTCCTCTCCTGGTCTTCAGGATACCTCCCCGTCGATCATCGGCATTTCGGTGGCTTTTCAACCATAACTTTGGATATAGGAGCAGCTTAAAATAAGTAACATCTGGTCCATTTACACTCATAAAAAGTAAATTGGACCCGTGGTGTATGGTTACACTGCTTCTTAAATCGGTTGCTATGGTGTTCATGGCACTAAAACCTTGCTCACAGTTTTCATTCCTCACTCAGTTTTTCATTCCTCTCCTGCTCTTTAAGATACCTCCCCGTCGATCATCGGCATTTCGGTGGCTTTTCAACCATAACTTTGGATATCGGAACAGCTTAAAATAAGTAATATCTGCTCCATTTACACTCATAAAAAGTAAATTGGACCCGTGGTGTATGGTTACACTGCTTCTTAAATCGGTTGCTATGGTGTTCATGGCACTAAAACCTTGCTCACAGTTTTCATTCCTCACTCAGTTTTTCATTCCTCTCCTGGTCTTCTGGATACCTCCCCGTCGATCATCGGCATTTCGGTGGCTTTTCAACCATAACTTTGGATATAGGAACAGCTTAAAATAAGTAACATCTGGTCCATTTACACTCATAAAAAGTAAATTGGACCCGTGGTGTATGGTTACACTGCTTCTTAAATCGGTTGCTATGGTGTTCATGGCACTAAAACCTTGCTCACAGTTTTCATTCCTCACTCAGTTTTTCATTCCTCTCCTGGTCTTCTGGATACCTCCCCGTCGATCATCGGCATTTCGGTGGCTTTTCAACCATAACTTTGGATATAGGAACAGCTTAAAATAAGTAACATCTGGTCCATTTACACTCATAAAAAGTAAATTGGACCCGTGGTGTATGGTTACACTGCTTCTTAAATCGGTTGCTATGGTGTTCATGGCACTAAAACCTTGCTCACAGTTTTCATTCCTCACTCAGTTTTTCATTCCTCTCCTGGTCTTCTGGATACCTCCCCGTCGATCATCGGCATTTCGGTGGCTTTTCAACCATAACTTTGGATATAGGAACAGCTTAAAATAAGTAACATCTGGTCCATTTACACTCATAAAAAGTAAATTGGACCCGTGGTGTATGGTTACACTGCTTCTTAAATCGGTTGCTATAGTGTTCATGGCACTAAAACCTTGCTCACAGTTTTCATTCCTCACTCAGTTTTTCATTCCTCTCCTGGTCTTCAGGATACCTCCCCGTCGATCATCGGCATTTCGGTGGCTTTTCAACCATAACTTTGGATATAGGAACAGCTTAAAATAAGTAACATCTGGTCCATTTACACTCATAAAAAGTAAATTGGACCCGTGGTGTATGGTTACACTGCTTCTTAAATCGGTTGCTATGGTGTTCATGGCACTAAAACCTTGCTCACAGTTTTCATTCCTCACTCAGTTTTTCATTCCTCTCCTGGTCTTCTGGATACCTCCCCGTCGATCATCGGCATTTCGGTGGCTTTTCAACCATAACTTTGGATATAGGAACAGCTTAAAATAAGTAACATCTGGTCCATTTACACTCATAAAAAGTAAATTGGACCCGTGGTGTATGGTTACACTGCTTCTTAAATCGGTTGCTATGGTTTTCATGGCACTAAAACCTTGCTCACAGTTTTCATTCCTCACTCAGTTTTTCATTCCTCTCCTGGTCTTCAGGATACCTCCCCGTCGATCATCGGCATTTCGGTGGCTTTTCAACCATAACTTTGGATATAGGAACAGCTTAAAATAAGTAACATCTGGTCCATTTACACTCATAAAAAGTAAATTGGACCCGTGGTGTATGGTTACACTGCTTCTTAAATCGGTTGCTATGGTGTTCACGGCACTAAAACTTTGCTCACAGTTTTCATTCCTCACTCAGTTTTTCATTCCTCTCCTGGTCTTCAGGATACCTCCCCGTCGATCATCGGCATTTCGGTGGCTTTTCAACCATAACTTTGGATATAGGAGCAGCTTAAAATAAGTAACATCTGGTCCATTTACACTCATAAAAAGTAAATTGGACCCGTGGTGTATGGTTACACTGCTTCTTAAATCGGTTGCTATGGTGTTCATGGCACTAAAACCTTGCTCACAGTTTTCATTCCTCACTCAGTTTTTCATTCCTCTCCTGCTCTTTAAGATACCTCCCCGTCGATCATCGGCATTTCGGTGGCTTTTCAACCATAACTTTGGATATCGGAACAGCTTAAAATAAGTAATATCTGCTCCATTTACACTCATAAAAAGTAAATTGGACCCGTGGTGTATGGTTACACTGCTTCTTAAATCGGTTGCTATGGTGTTCATGGCACTAAAACCTTGCTCACAGTTTTCATTCCTCACTCAGTTTTTCATTCCTCTCCTGGTCTTCTGGATACCTCCCCGTCGATCATCGGCATTTCGGTGGCTTTTCAACCATAACTTTGGATATAGGAACAGCTTAAAATAAGTAACATCTGGTCCATTTACACTCATAAAAAGTAAATTGGACCCGTGGTGTATGGTTACACTGCTTCTTAAATCGGTTGCTATGGTGTTCATGGCACTAAAACCTTGCTCACAGTTTTCATTCCTCACTCAGTTTTTCATTCCTCTCCTGGTCTTCTGGATACCTCCCCGTCGATCATCGGCATTTCGGTGGCTTTTCAACCATAACTTTGGATATAGGAACAGCTTAAAATAAGTAACATCTGGTCCATTTACACTCATAAAAAGTAAATTGGACCCGTGGTGTATGGTTACACTGCTTCTTAAATCGGTTGCTATGGTGTTCATGGCACTAAAACCTTGCTCACAGTTTTCATTCCTCACTCAGTTTTTCATTCCTCTCCTGGTCTTCAGGATACCTCCCCGTCGATCATCGGCATTTCGGTGGCTTTTCAGCCATAACTTTGGATATAGGAGCAGCTTAAAATAAGTAACATCTGGTCCATTTACACTCATAAAAAGTAAATTGGACCCGTGGTGTATGGTTACACTGCTTCTTAAATCGGTTGCTATGGTGTTCATGGCACTAAAACCTTGCTCACAGTTTTCATTCCTCACTCAGTTTTTCATTCCTCTCCTGCTCTTTAAGATACCTCCCCGTCGATCATCGGCATTTCGGTGGCTTTTCAACCATAACTTTGGATATAGGAACAGCTTAAAATAAGTAATATCTGCTCCATTTACACTCATAAAAAGTAAATTGGACCCGTGGTGTATGATTACACTGCTTCTTAAATCGGTTGCTATGGTGTTCATGGCACTAAAACCTTGCTCACAGTTTTCATTCCTCACTCAGTTTTTCATTCCTCTCCTGGTCTTCTGGATACCTCCCCGTCGATCATCGGCATTTCGGTGGCTTTTTAACCATAATTTTGGATATAGGAGCAGCTTAAAATAAGTAACATCTGGTCCATTTACACTCATAAAAAGTAAATTGGACCCGTGGTGTATGGTTACACTGCTTCTTAAATCGGTTGCTATGGTGTTCATGGCACTAAAACCTTGCTCACAGTTTTCATTCCTCACTCAGTTTTTCATTCCTCTCCTGGTCTTCTGGATACCTCCCCGTCGATCATCGGCATTTCGGTGGCTTTTCAACCATAACTTTGGATATAGGAACAGCTTAAAATAAGTAACATCTGGTCCATTTACACTCATAAAAAGTAAATTGGACCCGTGGTGTATGGTTACACTGCTTCTTAAATCGGTTGCTATGGTGTTCATGGCACTAAAACCTTGCTCACAGTTTTCATTCCTCACTCAGTTTTTCATTCCTCTCCTGCTCTTTAAGATACCTCCCCGTCGATCATCGGCATTTCGGTGGCTTTTCAACCACAACTTTGGATATAGGAACAGCTTAAAATAAGTAATATCTGCTCCATTTACACTCATAAAAAGTAAATTGGACCCGTGGTGTATGGTTACACTGCTTCTTAAATCGGTTGCTATGGTGTTCATGGCACTAAAACCTTGCTCACAGTTTTCATTCCTCACTCAGTTTTTCATTCCTCTCCTGGTCTTCTGGATACCTCCCCGTCGATCATCGGCATTTCGGTGGCTTTTTAACCATAACTTTGGATATAGGAACAGCTTAAAATAAGTAACATCTGGTCCATTTACACTCATAAAAAGTAAATTGGACCCGTGGTGTATGGTTACACTGCTTCTTAAATCGGTTGCTATGGTGTTCATGGCACTAAAACCTTGCTCACAGTTTTCATTCCTCACTCAGTTTTTCATTCCTCTCCTGGTCTTCAGGATACCTCCCCGTCGATCATCGGCATTTCGGTGGCTTTTCAACCATAATTTTGGATATAGGAGCAGCTTAAAATAAGTAACATCTGGTCCATTTACACTCATAAAAAGTAAATTGGACCCGTGGTGTATGGTTACACTGCTTCTTAAATCGGTTGCTATGGTGTTCATGGCACTAAAACCTTGCTCACAGTTTTCATTCCTCACTCAGTTTTTCATTCCTCTCCTGGTCTTCTGGATACCTCCCCGTCGATCATCGGCATTTCGGTGGCTTTTCAACCATAACTTTGGATATAGGAACAGCTTAAAATAAGTAACATCTGGTCCATTTACACTCATAAAAAGTAAATTGGACCCGTGGTGTATGGTTACACTGCTTCTTAAATCGGTTGCTATGGTTTTCATGGCACTAAAACCTTGCTCACAGTTTTCATTCCTCACTCAGTTTTTCATTCCTCTCCTGGTCTTCAGGATACCTCCCCGTCGATCATCGGCATTTCGGTGGCTTTTCAACCATAACTTTGGATATAGGAACAGCTTAAAATAAGTAACATCTGGTCCATTTACACTCATAAAAAGTAAATTGGACCCGTGGTGTATGGTTACACTGCTTCTTAAATCGGTTGCTATGGTGTTCACGGCACTAAAACTTTGCTCACAGTTTTCATTCCTCACTCAGTTTTTCATTCCTCTCCTGGTCTTCAGGATACCTCCCCGTCGATCATCGGCATTTCGGTGGCTTTTCAACCATAACTTTGGATATAGGAGCAGCTTAAAATAAGTAACATCTGGTCCATTTACACTCATAAAAAGTAAATTGGACCCGTGGTGTATGGTTACACTGCTTCTTAAATCGGTTGCTATGGTGTTCATGGCACTAAAACCTTGCTCACAGTTTTCATTCCTCACTCAGTTTTTCATTCCTCTCCTGCTCTTTAAGATACCTCCCCGTCGATCATCGGCATTTCGGTGGCTTTTCAACCATAACTTTGGATATCGGAACAGCTTAAAATAAGTAATATCTGCTCCATTTACACTCATAAAAAGTAAATTGGACCCGTGGTGTATGGTTACACTGCTTCTTAAATCGGTTGCTATGGTGTTCATGGCACTAAAACCTTGCTCACAGTTTTCATTCCTCACTCAGTTTTTCATTCCTCTCCTGGTCTTCTGGATACCTCCCCGTCGATCATCGGCATTTCGGTGGCTTTTCAACCATAACTTTGGATATAGGAACAGCTTAAAATAAGTAACATCTGGTCCATTTACACTCATAAAAAGTAAATTGGACCCGTGGTGTATGGTTACACTGCTTCTTAAATCGGTTGCTATGGTGTTCATGGCACTAAAACCTTGCTCACAGTTTTCATTCCTCACTCAGTTTTTCATTCCTCTCCTGGTCTTCTGGATACCTCCCCGTCGATCATCGGCATTTCGGTGGCTTTTCAACCATAACTTTGGATATAGGAACAGCTTAAAATAAGTAACATCTGGTCCATTTACACTCATAAAAAGTAAATTGGACCCGTGGTGTATGGTTACACTGCTTCTTAAATCGGTTGCTATGGTGTTCATGGCACTAAAACCTTGCTCACAGTTTTCATTCCTCACTCAGTTTTTCATTCCTCTCCTGGTCTTCAGGATACCTCCCCGTCGATCATCGGCATTTCGGTGGCTTTTCAGCCATAACTTTGGATATAGGAGCAGCTTAAAATAAGTAACATCTGGTCCATTTACACTCATAAAAAGTAAATTGGACCCGTGGTGTATGGTTACACTGCTTCTTAAATCGGTTGCTATGGTGTTCATGGCACTAAAACCTTGCTCACAGTTTTCATTCCTCACTCAGTTTTTCATTCCTCTCCTGCTCTTTAAGATACCTCCCCGTCGATCATCGGCATTTCGGTGGCTTTTCAACCATAACTTTGGATATAGGAACAGCTTAAAATAAGTAATATCTGCTCCATTTACACTCATAAAAAGTAAATTGGACCCGTGGTGTATGATTACACTGCTTCTTAAATCGGTTGCTATGGTGTTCATGGCACTAAAACCTTGCTCACAGTTTTCATTCCTCACTCAGTTTTTCATTCCTCTCCTGGTCTTCTGGATACCTCCCCGTCGATCATCGGCATTTCGGTGGCTTTTCAACCATAACTTTGGATATAGGAACAGCTTAAAATAAGTAACATCTGGTCCATTTACACTCATAAAAAGTAAATTGGACCCGTGGTGTATGGTTACACTGCTTCTTAAATCGGTTGCTATGGTGTTCATGGCACTAAAACCTTGCTCACAGTTTTCATTCCTCACTCAGTTTTTCATTCCTCTCCTGGTCTTCTGGATACCTCCCCGTCGATCATCGGCATTTCGGTGGCTTTTCAACCATAACTTTGGATATAGGAGCAGCTTAAAATAAGTAACATCTGGTCCATTTACACTCATAAAAAGTAAATTGGACCCGTGGTGTATGGTTACACTGCTTCTTAAATCGGTTGCTATGGTGTTCATGGCACTAAAACCTTGCTCACAGTTTTCATTCCTCACTCAGTTTTTCATTCCTCTCCTGCTCTTTAAGATACCTCCCCGTCGATCATCGGCATTTCGGTGGCTTTTCAACCATAACTTTGGATATCGGAACAGCTTAAAATAAGTAATATCTGCTCCATTTACACTCATAAAAAGTAAATTGGACCCGTGGTGTATGGTTACACTGCTTCTTAAATCGGTTGCTATGGTGTTCATGGCACTAAAACCTTGCTCACAGTTTTCATTCCTCACTCAGTTTTTCATTCCTCTCCTGGTCTTCTGGATACCTCCCCGTCGATCATCGGCATTTCGGTGGCTTTTCAACCATAACTTTGGATATAGGAACAGCTTAAAATAAGTAACATCTGGTCCATTTACACTCATAAAAAGTAAATTGGACCCGTGGTGTATGGTTACACTGCTTCTTAAATCGGTTGCTATGGTGTTCATGGCACTAAAACCTTGCTCACAGTTTTCATTCCTCACTCAGTTTTTCATTCCTCTCCTGGTCTTCTGGATACCTCCCCGTCGATCATCGGCATTTCGGTGGCTTTTCAACCATAACTTTGGATATAGGAACAGCTTAAAATAAGTAACATCTGGTCCATTTACACTCATAAAAAGTAAATTGGACCCGTGGTGTATGGTTACACTGCTTCTTAAATCGGTTGCTATGGTGTTCATGGCACTAAAACCTTGCTCACAGTTTTCATTCCTCACTCAGTTTTTCATTCCTCTCCTGGTCTTCAGGATACCTCCCCGTCGATCATCGGCATTTCGGTGGCTTTTCAGCCATAACTTTGGATATAGGAGCAGCTTAAAATAAGTAACATCTGGTCCATTTACACTCATAAAAAGTAAATTGGACCCGTGGTGTATGGTTACACTGCTTCTTAAATCGGTTGCTATGGTGTTCATGGCACTAAAACCTTGCTCACAGTTTTCATTCCTCACTCAGTTTTTCATTCCTCTCCTGCTCTTTAAGATACCTCCCCGTCGATCATCGGCATTTCGGTGGCTTTTCAACCATAACTTTGGATATAGGAACAGCTTAAAATAAGTAATATCTGCTCCATTTACACTCATAAAAAGTAAATTGGACCCGTGGTGTATGATTACACTGCTTCTTAAATCGGTTGCTATGGTGTTCATGGCACTAAAACCTTGCTCACAGTTTTCATTCCTCACTCAGTTTTTCATTCCTCTCCTGGTCTTCTGGATACCTCCCCGTCGATCATCGGCATTTCGGTGGCTTTTTAACCATAATTTTGGATATAGGAGCAGCTTAAAATAAGTAACATCTGGTCCATTTACACTCATAAAAAGTAAATTGGACCCGTGGTGTATGGTTACACTGCTTCTTAAATCGGTTGCTATGGTGTTCATGGCACTAAAACCTTGCTCACAGTTTTCATTCCTCACTCAGTTTTTCATTCCTCTCCTGGTCTTCTGGATACCTCCCCGTCGATCATCGGCATTTCGGTGGCTTTTCAACCATAACTTTGGATATAGGAACAGCTTAAAATAAGTAACATCTGGTCCATTTACACTCATAAAAAGTAAATTGGACCCGTGGTGTATGGTTACACTGCTTCTTAAATCGGTTGCTATGGTGTTCATGGCACTAAAACCTTGCTCACAGTTTTCATTCCTCACTCAGTTTTTCATTCCTCTCCTGCTCTTTAAGATACCTCCCCGTCGATCATCGGCATTTCGGTGGCTTTTCAACCACAACTTTGGATATAGGAACAGCTTAAAATAAGTAATATCTGCTCCATTTACACTCATAAAAAGTAAATTGGACCCGTGGTGTATGGTTACACTGCTTCTTAAATCGGTTGCTATGGTGTTCATGGCACTAAAACCTTGCTCACAGTTTTCATTCCTCACTCAGTTTTTCATTCCTCTCCTGGTCTTCTGGATACCTCCCCGTCGATCATCGGCATTTCGGTGGCTTTTTAACCATAACTTTGGATATAGGAACAGCTTAAAATAAGTAACATCTGGTCCATTTACACTCATAAAAAGTAAATTGGACCCGTGGTGTATGGTTACACTGCTTCTTAAATCGGTTGCTATGGTGTTCATGGCACTAAAACCTTGCTCACAGTTTTCATTCCTCACTCAGTTTTTCATTCCTCTCCTGGTCTTCAGGATACCTCCCCGTCGATCATCGGCATTTCGGTGGCTTTTCAACCATAATTTTGGATATAGGAGCAGCTTAAAATAAGTAACATCTGGTCCATTTACACTCATAAAAAGTAAATTGGACCCGTGGTGTATGGTTACACTGCTTCTTAAATCGGTTGCTATGGTGTTCATGGCACTAAAACCTTGCTCACAGTTTTCATTCCTCACTCAGTTTTTCATTCCTCTCCTGGTCTTCTGGATACCTCCCCGTCGATCATCGGCATTTCGGTGGCTTTTCAACCATAACTTTGGATATAGGAACAGCTTAAAATAAGTAACATCTGGTCCATTTACACTCATAAAAAGTAAATTGGACCCGTGGTGTATGGTTACACTGCTTCTTAAATCGGTTGCTATAGTGTTCATGGCACTAAAACCTTGCTCACAGTTTTCATTCCTCACTCAGTTTTTCATTCCTCTCCTGGTCTTCAGGATACCTCCCCGTCGATCATCGGCATTTCGGTGGCTTTTCAACCATAACTTTGGATATAGGAACAGCTTAAAATAAGTAACATCTGGTCCATTTACACTCATAAAAAGTAAATTGGACCCGTGGTGTATGGTTACACTGCTTCTTAAATCGGTTGCTATGGTGTTCATGGCACTAAAACCTTGCTCACAGTTTTCATTCCTCACTCAGTTTTTCATTCCTCTCCTGGTCTTCTGGATACCTCCCCGTCGATCATCGGCATTTCGGTGGCTTTTTAACCATAATTTTGGATATAGGAGCAGCTTAAAATAAGTAACATCTGGTCCATTTACACTCATAAAAAGTAAATTGGACCCGTGGTGTATGGTTACACTGCTTCTTAAATCGGTTGCTATGGTGTTCATGGCACTAAAACCTTGCTCACAGTTTTCATTCCTCACTCAGTTTTTCATTCCTCTCCTGGTCTTCTGGATACCTCCCCGTCGATCATCGGCATTTCGGTGGCTTTTCAACCATAACTTTGGATATAGGAACAGCTTAAAATAAGTAACATCTGGTCCATTTACACTCATAAAAAGTAAATTGGACCCGTGGTGTATGGTTACACTGCTTCTTAAATCGGTTGCTATGGTGTTCATGGCACTAAAACCTTGCTCACAGTTTTCATTCCTCACTCAGTTTTTCATTCCTCTCCTGCTCTTTAAGATACCTCCCCGTCGATCATCGGCATTTCGGTGGCTTTTCAACCACAACTTTGGATATAGGAACAGCTTAAAATAAGTAATATCTGCTCCATTTACACTCATAAAAAGTAAATTGGACCCGTGGTGTATGGTTACACTGCTTCTTAAATCGGTTGCTATGGTGTTCATGGCACTAAAACCTTGCTCACAGTTTTCATTCCTCACTCAGTTTTTCATTCCTCTCCTGGTCTTCTGGATACCTCCCCGTCGATCATCGGCATTTCGGTGGCTTTTTAACCATAACTTTGGATATAGGAACAGCTTAAAATAAGTAACATCTGGTCCATTTACACTCATAAAAAGTAAATTGGACCCGTGGTGTATGGTTACACTGCTTCTTAAATCGGTTGCTATGGTGTTCATGGCACTAAAACCTTGCTCACAGTTTTCATTCCTCACTCAGTTTTTCATTCCTCTCCTGGTCTTCAGGATACCTCCCCGTCGATCATCGGCATTTCGGTGGCTTTTCAACCATAATTTTGGATATAGGAGCAGCTTAAAATAAGTAACATCTGGTCCATTTACACTCATAAAAAGTAAATTGGACCCGTGGTGTATGGTTACACTGCTTCTTAAATCGGTTGCTATGGTGTTCATGGCACTAAAACCTTGCTCACAGTTTTCATTCCTCACTCAGTTTTTCATTCCTCTCCTGGTCTTCTGGATACCTCCCCGTCGATCATCGGCATTTCGGTGGCTTTTCAACCATAACTTTGGATATAGGAACAGCTTAAAATAAGTAACATCTGGTCCATTTACACTCATAAAAAGTAAATTGGACCCGTGGTGTATGGTTACACTGCTTCTTAAATCGGTTGCTATAGTGTTCATGGCACTAAAACCTTGCTCACAGTTTTCATTCCTCACTCAGTTTTTCATTCCTCTCCTGGTCTTCAGGATACCTCCCCGTCGATCATCGGCATTTCGGTGGCTTTTCAACCATAACTTTGGATATAGGAACAGCTTAAAATAAGTAACATCTGGTCCATTTACACTCATAAAAAGTAAATTGGACCCGTGGTGTATGGTTACACTGCTTCTTAAATCGGTTGCTATGGTGTTCATGGCACTAAAACCTTGCTCACAGTTTTCATTCCTCACTCAGTTTTTCATTCCTCTCCTGGTCTTCTGGATACCTCCCCGTCGATCATCGGCATTTCGGTGGCTTTTCAACCATAACTTTGGATATAGGAACAGCTTAAAATAAGTAACATCTGGTCCATTTACACTCATAAAAAGTAAATTGGACCCGTGGTGTATGGTTACACTGCTTCTTAAATCGGTTGCTATGGTTTTCATGGCACTAAAACCTTGCTCACAGTTTTCATTCCTCACTCAGTTTTTCATTCCTCTCCTGGTCTTCAGGATACCTC
The DNA here is from genome assembly GCA_951213105.1 of Amaurobius ferox. Taxonomy (NCBI): domain Eukaryota; kingdom Metazoa; phylum Arthropoda; class Arachnida; order Araneae; family Amaurobiidae; genus Amaurobius; species Amaurobius ferox. The sequence continues at coordinate 8,971,499 of OX578142.1, forward strand.
CCCGTCGATCATCGGCATTTCGGTGGCTTTTCAACCATAACTTTGGATATAGGAACAGCTTAAAATAAGTAACATCTGGTCCATTTACACTCATAAAAAGTAAATTGGACCCGTGGTGTATGGTTACACTGCTTCTTAAATCGGTTGCTATGGTGTTCACGGCACTAAAACTTTGCTCACAGTTTTCATTCCTCACTCAGTTTTTCATTCCTCTCCTGGTCTTCAGGATACCTCCCCGTCGATCATCGGCATTTCGGTGGCTTTTCAACCATAACTTTGGATATAGGAGCAGCTTAAAATAAGTAACATCTGGTCCATTTACACTCATAAAAAGTAAATTGGACCCGTGGTGTATGGTTACACTGCTTCTTAAATCGGTTGCTATGGTGTTCATGGCACTAAAACCTTGCTCACAGTTTTCATTCCTCACTCAGTTTTTCATTCCTCTCCTGCTCTTTAAGATACCTCCCCGTCGATCATCGGCATTTCGGTGGCTTTTCAACCATAACTTTGGATATCGGAACAGCTTAAAATAAGTAATATCTGCTCCATTTACACTCATAAAAAGTAAATTGGACCCGTGGTGTATGGTTACACTGCTTCTTAAATCGGTTGCTATGGTGTTCATGGCACTAAAACCTTGCTCACAGTTTTCATTCCTCACTCAGTTTTTCATTCCTCTCCTGGTCTTCTGGATACCTCCCCGTCGATCATCGGCATTTCGGTGGCTTTTCAACCATAACTTTGGATATAGGAACAGCTTAAAATAAGTAACATCTGGTCCATTTACACTCATAAAAAGTAAATTGGACCCGTGGTGTATGGTTACACTGCTTCTTAAATCGGTTGCTATGGTGTTCATGGCACTAAAACCTTGCTCACAGTTTTCATTCCTCACTCAGTTTTTCATTCCTCTCCTGGTCTTCTGGATACCTCCCCGTCGATCATCGGCATTTCGGTGGCTTTTCAACCATAACTTTGGATATAGGAACAGCTTAAAATAAGTAACATCTGGTCCATTTACACTCATAAAAAGTAAATTGGACCCGTGGTGTATGGTTACACTGCTTCTTAAATCGGTTGCTATGGTGTTCATGGCACTAAAACCTTGCTGACAGTTTTCATTCCTCACTCAGTTTTTCATTCCTCTCCTGGTCTTCAGGATACCTCCCCGTCGATCATCGGCATTTCGGTGGCTTTTCAGCCATAACTTTGGATATAGGAGCAGCTTAAAATAAGTAACATCTGGTCCATTTACACTCATAAAAAGTAAATTGGACCCGTGGTGTATGGTTACACTGCTTCTTAAATCGGTTGCTATGGTGTTCATGGCACTAAAACCTTGCTCACAGTTTTCATTCCTCACTCAGTTTTTCATTCCTCTCCTGCTCTTTAAGATACCTCCCCGTCGATCATCGGCATTTCGGTGGCTTTTCAACCATAACTTTGGATATAGGAACAGCTTAAAATAAGTAATATCTGCTCCATTTACACTCATAAAAAGTAAATTGGACCCGTGGTGTATGATTACACTGCTTCTTAAATCGGTTGCTATGGTGTTCATGGCACTAAAACCTTGCTCACAGTTTTCATTCCTCACTCAGTTTTTCATTCCTCTCCTGGTCTTCTGGATACCTCCCCGTCGATCATCGGCATTTCGGTGGCTTTTTAACCATAATTTTGGATATAGGAGCAGCTTAAAATAAGTAACATCTGGTCCATTTACACTCATAAAAAGTAAATTGGACCCGTGGTGTATGGTTACACTGCTTCTTAAATCGGTTGCTATGGTGTTCATGGCACTAAAACCTTGCTCACAGTTTTCATTCCTCACTCAGTTTTTCATTCCTCTCCTGGTCTTCTGGATACCTCCCCGTCGATCATCGGCATTTCGGTGGCTTTTCAACCATAACTTTGGATATAGGAACAGCTTAAAATAAGTAACATCTGGTCCATTTACACTCATAAAAAGTAAATTGGACCCGTGGTGTATGGTTACACTGCTTCTTAAATCGGTTGCTATGGTGTTCATGGCACTAAAACCTTGCTCACAGTTTTCATTCCTCACTCAGTTTTTCATTCCTCTCCTGCTCTTTAAGATACCTCCCCGTCGATCATCGGCATTTCGGTGGCTTTTCAACCACAACTTTGGATATAGGAACAGCTTAAAATAAGTAATATCTGCTCCATTTACACTCATAAAAAGTAAATTGGACCCGTGGTGTATGGTTACACTGCTTCTTAAATCGGTTGCTATGGTGTTCATGGCACTAAAACCTTGCTCACAGTTTTCATTCCTCACTCAGTTTTTCATTCCTCTCCTGGTCTTCTGGATACCTCCCCGTCGATCATCGGCATTTCGGTGGCTTTTTAACCATAACTTTGGATATAGGAACAGCTTAAAATAAGTAACATCTGGTCCATTTACACTCATAAAAAGTAAATTGGACCCGTGGTGTATGGTTACACTGCTTCTTAAATCGGTTGCTATGGTGTTCATGGCACTAAAACCTTGCTCACAGTTTTCATTCCTCACTCAGTTTTTCATTCCTCTCCTGGTCTTCAGGATACCTCCCCGTCGATCATCGGCATTTCGGTGGCTTTTCAACCATAATTTTGGATATAGGAGCAGCTTAAAATAAGTAACATCTGGTCCATTTACACTCATAAAAAGTAAATTGGACCCGTGGTGTATGGTTACACTGCTTCTTAAATCGGTTGCTATGGTGTTCATGGCACTAAAACCTTGCTCACAGTTTTCATTCCTCACTCAGTTTTTCATTCCTCTCCTGGTCTTCTGGATACCTCCCCGTCGATCATCGGCATTTCGGTGGCTTTTCAACCATAACTTTGGATATAGGAACAGCTTAAAATAAGTAACATCTGGTCCATTTACACTCATAAAAAGTAAATTGGACCCGTGGTGTATGGTTACACTGCTTCTTAAATCGGTTGCTATAGTGTTCATGGCACTAAAACCTTGCTCACAGTTTTCATTCCTCACTCAGTTTTTCATTCCTCTCCTGGTCTTCAGGATACCTCCCCGTCGATCATCGGCATTTCGGTGGCTTTTCAACCATAACTTTGGATATAGGAACAGCTTAAAATAAGTAACATCTGGTCCATTTACACTCATAAAAAGTAAATTGGACCCGTGGTGTATGGTTACACTGCTTCTTAAATCGGTTGCTATGGTGTTCATGGCACTAAAACCTTGCTCACAGTTTTCATTCCTCACTCAGTTTTTCATTCCTCTCCTGGTCTTCTGGATACCTCCCCGTCGATCATCGGCATTTCGGTGGCTTTTCAACCATAACTTTGGATATAGGAACAGCTTAAAATAAGTAACATCTGGTCCATTTACACTCATAAAAAGTAAATTGGACCCGTGGTGTATGGTTACACTGCTTCTTAAATCGGTTGCTATGGTGTTCATGGCACTAAAACCTTGCTCACAGTTTTCATTCCTCACTCAGTTTTTCATTCCTCTCCTGGTCTTCAGGATACCTCCCCGTCGATCATCGGCATTTCGGTGGCTTTTCAACCATAACTTTGGATATAGGAGCAGCTTAAAATAAGTAACATCTGGTCCATTTACACTCATAAAAAGTAAATTTGACCCGTGGTGTATGGTTACACTGCTTCTTAAATCGGTTGCTATGGTGTTCACGGCACTAAAACCTTTCTCACAGTTTTCATTCCTCACTCAGTTTTTCATTCCTCTCCTGGTCTTCAGGATACCTCCCCGTCGATCATCGGCATTTCGGTGGCTTTTCAACCATAACTTTGGATATAGGAGCAGCTTAAAATAAGTAACATCTGGTCCATTTACACTCATAAAAAGTAATTTGGACCCGTGGTGTATGGTTACACTGCTTCTTAAATCGGTTGCTATGGTGTTCACGGCACTAAAACCTTGCTCACAGTTTTCATTCCTCACTCAGTTTTTCATTCCTCTCCTGGTCTTCAGGATACCTCCCCGTCGATCATCGGCATTTCGGTGGCTTTTCAACCATAACTTTGGATATAGGAACAGCTTAAAATAAGTTACATCTGGTCCATTTACACTCATAAAAAGTAAATTGGACCCGTGGTGTATGGTTACATTGCTTCTTAAATCGGTTGCTATGGTGTTCATGGCACTAAAACCTTGCTCACAGTTTTCATTCCTCACTCAGTTTTTCATTCCTCTCCTGGTCGTTCGCAGGATATTATTTTGAGGCTTGGTGGTCCTCATTTGTTTCTATTCAAGTTTGTAAATGACTAGCAAAAAAAAAAAAAGGCTGAACTTTGTTGAACTTTCTTGAGACCTTGAGAGGGCGCAACACGTATTCGGTATTTTTCAAAATTTCTTTAGAGTACTCTGCACGTACATCTCGTACCCTTTCGGGATAGCCTTGGTTATCATTCCGTGCAATTTAGCCCTAGCACAAAATTTTATGTAATATGTAAAAAAAATTTAATTAAAAAAAATTACGTGAAAATTGACATTAAAAAATGTTGAACTCTAAAAGTCCATACTACTAAACAGACCCATGCCCTGATATTCCAAATTAAAAAAAAAATTATTAATCAATTATCTTCAGCCCGGTTTCTGATATAAGCACTATTAATAATTGATAAAACTTAACAACCAGTTTCAAAGGCAAAAATAATCTCTTTGTCAGGATAGACAGATAGCAACTGTACCAGCAAGGGTAAGAATGCGTCTGGCTATACACTGATGAACTTTTAAACTGACAAACGCATTCTTGCCTGTGCTGGTGCGGTTGCTCTGTCCCTGTATCCTGAAGAAGGATTCTGCTTTTTGCTTCTGAAGCCGATTGATGCTTTTAATCAAGATTTTATGCTGTTATTAATCCTACTTTTATTGCAGATTAATTTCCAGTTTTAAAGGCTATTAGATGGCCTTGTTCTCAATATTTGAAATGTTATAGTAAACAGAGGCAAATGTGCACCTACCCCCTATCACGCATCACACCCAAAGTCCCAATATTTGGGAATAATAATATTAAAATAAATAAATATAGTAATTTTTATGACACTTTAGTGATCATGCTTTGGAATTAATTTATTTTACACAAAATGTGCAAAAACTTCAATCCATATACCAATTTATAGTACTTAATGGCATTTTTTATGATATTAGCTCCAGTTTAGAGAAGGGTGTTTTTACCTAATATTATTTGCTTATTTTTGTCCTATGTTAAAAGCTTCATAATTTCTATTTAAGGTATTTTATGCCCAAACATTCATTTACACTTTTTAATATATTACGGAAAGGTTTAACAATGTGATTATTTTTTTTTTGAGATACCGATTCCACTAAATAAATAAAAATAAAAGTTTTAATCCATGTAAAATTTTAAGAATTATTAAGCTAATCCTTTATTTCTATATACAAATGTTTAACACATGTATTTTAAACTTTGTTTCTATAAATAGTGTTCTTGCACCCATAGAAAAAAATATCTAGTATATTTTTTTTTAACAATAAAAGATATTTGCACATAATTTTGCAGTGTGTGGAATGCGCCCACAGTAAATTTATTTGGTAATTTCAAGTCCTTATGCACCTATATCTTATAATTTATTACAACTTATTTTAAGCAGGATTATCCTAAATGCACCCATGGTACCCATAGTCAGGCAAACAATGCCAGTGTCCGAACAATTTGCCTGATCGCTTAACTTTTCAACAACTCGAATTTTTAACCCGACCATCGACTTCACGCACCTTTTGAATCAATGTTCGGAGGTAAAGGACGGCAGGATATGTGAGCAACTGCTTTTATCTAAATATTCACACCTGTTTCTGAACTGTGAGCTTGGATTCTTCATTCACGCTATTTTTACTTCAACATTTTTCTGGAAAAAGTCTCATTCTAATACTTTTAAAGAAGATTGACAACAAAAAAAACTTAATTATATCTTCAAATTTCTGTGTGTGGAAGTCGCACCCATGGGTTCCAATGCCACTGTCCAACGATGTGTGAACCGAATCCTTTTTTTAAATACATCAAAACTTACATTTTTAGGTAATCTGATACTTATTTTGCCACATCCAAAAGAGTAAGATTTGCACAATTCTGTAATTTGACATAAAGTTGTATGTGTATATTTGCATTCTAGCAAAAAAAAAAGTTTTGAATTATTACTTTATTTTATTTTCTGTGATTTTTGAAGCAAATGCATAAAAATGTAAATTGTGCTTACTATAAATGCAGTGCATTCGACTTTTCTCCCAGAGGACTTTTCTGCGCATGCCTGCCTTGAGTGCAGTTCAAGCAATGCCTTCTCTCTTGTAGAAATGATCGTTTTTAAAAAAAAAATTTCCACATTTGTGGACTGTATAGGAAATTGAGCTGGTTTGAAGAGGCGATTCTGTCATTGTGCTATAATATACAACTGGAATGAGTGCTTTGGCTCCAGTCTTTTTCTGAGTTGGTGAAAATTGTGTGCATTTGAAGAGGCGATTATGTAAATGTATTACTTAAGTGTGTTTATTTAGAATCCAGGCAACATCCGGTAATTCATTGTAGTTAAGTTTAATATAATCATTGAAATATTTGAGATGAGATGCATAAACTGTATTTATTTGTTGTAGAATAATGTATATTAATCTGACATCTGATTTTATTGGTTTGTAATATGTAATTTAACAATATAGGACAAAAGAGTTATAATTTGGAATAAGACCAAAGAAACAAAATGGATTCCAAAAGTTCTTCATACATTCGATGATGTTGTGTGGCATGTTAGTTTTTCAACAACTGGAAGTGTTTTAGCTGTATCTGGAGGTGATAATGAGGTACTAATACTTAAAATAATTGTTATACTGTAAACTTATATGGGCTATTTTTAATTCAATCTATATGAATAAAATGATTTTAGTGATTTAGAAAATTGATAATATGTGTAAATGTTTTTTATTAGACATAACTTGAGAGCTTGTATAATTACAAGGCTAGAAGTGAACCACTAAATGTGACTTTTTCAGCAAAATTACTATAGCAGAGATCATATTCTACCTAAAACTCCTAGTAATTTGAAGCTGAATATCGTGTTTACAAAGCATCAGAGTTACTCTACTAGCCACCTAAGTCCATTCCATTCAATATTAAAAATGTCTTCAGAAATTAAAACAGAGCTCAAAATAGCATGCTTACTTATCAGAGATGACAAAAGGTGTCAATCATGACAGAATCAATGTTTCTTGTGACTAAGTCACAGGACTGCCACTGCTGATTCAAATGCAACTAAGTGCTACTCTTTTTGAGCTAAGGTGATTATCGTGACTTTATTAGCAAAAAATCCCTACAAAACAACTTTTTTCGCAAACTCGTGACTATTTTTCATTAGCATTGAATTTTTATTTATTTTTCTAACAATCATATGAATAACAATCATTATAATGGCATTATGTCACAGACATTGCACTTGCTTCGTATTACATCATAGGAAATTGCACCCACGTCATCGTTTCTCCTATACTGCGAGCCAATAGCTAACATTCATCTCACTTTATTTATCCCTTGGCATTCCGGAACTGCTGTGGCCCAAAGGATGCAGCGTTTTGCTTCCGAACTGTTCCCAAAAGATGACACATTTTTTGCACTAAGCCTAACTCCTGAGAAAAATTCACTAAAAATCACTCAATTCAACACAACATTCTACTTTTTTGAAGAGTAAAGAAAATACTTATTTTTCATTTGATGTATATGTTTAACACAAATAATCTTTTATAGAAATATTAAAAATTTAAATTATTAAAAATGTTTGCTTAACTTGATATCTAATTATCTTATTGTTATCTAATATACAGAAAATCTTTATATAGTTAATAGAGACCTCAAAATTTTATATAGTTAATAGAGAACTCAAAACTTTATATAGTAATAGAAAACTCAAAACTTTATATAGTTAATAGAGATTATGTACAATTTTTACAAGAAAATAGCATTGCTATTTTCACTAATTAATACGCCTTTTACCTATGATACATTTCAAAACATAGAACCACACACAGGCCGATATTGCAATCTTTACATTCATAAACACTGTATGTGAGCTCATTAGAAATACAACTCTTCACTATCTGCATTACTGTCCAGAAAGCATATATATTTGTGAGACGGGGCATTTTGATATTAATGCATTCTGTTCTGATGATCAACTAAAAAATTGCTTAATTTTGATCTGAAGTTGAACTAAAAAGTAAGTAAAACATTTTTTCGGATTTAAATTTTTGAAGTTTCCCCACGTTAGATGTCTGCATAGGGGTCAAGTTGTATTTTTTTTTATAGAGCTTTTGGCAAGGTTGCAATTGAGCTGAGTTTGAAATTTTTATGGACCAGACCGAATAGTTGTAAAAGGTTAATTTTTTTGAAAAGTTACAAATAAATATTAACACAAATTGTATGAAAATCTGTTAATCATCAATTTAAAGAAATAGGGTTAAAAGACATTTTATTAAACATAATTCTGCGCACATGGTGTCAGATTTATGATTTGAGAGGGGGGAGGGGATGACCAAGCAGATATGCAAACATTTTAAGATTGGGTTGGGCTCGCCAAACTTGATACAGGGAAACCAGATGCAGATGGAAATGGATATTTTTCTCTTGGTTGGAAATCATCTCATCAGCCCATCTTGGATCATAGGGAAAATGTTGCATTCCAGTATTCAGTGCATTAGTTGGTGAAAAGCATTAAATTCGTGATAATAAATTATAGTAAATGATCTTTGCATTAAGTCAGAATGTGTTTCAGTAGGAGAGCTTTTCTAATTCACGTCCCTTTTCTTTTGACCCATACTATCCAAAGATGTGAGGTATCTGTTTATATAGCCAGGAGTAGTTATAAAAGGAGCGTTCTGCGGCGGATCGGGGAGGTGCAGCACATCCTCCGGGAGGAAGCTTCCTCTTTGGGAGGGGATTTCCCGAGGAAGCTTCCTCTTTGGGAGGGAGTTTCCCTCTTTTGGGAGGATCCTCTAAGAGGGTCTTTAGACCCCCCCAGGAGGATCCTCTCTTTAGACCCCCCCCCTCTTTTGGGAGGAAGTTTGGTGAGGTGGTACAGTACCGGAGGCATCTTTCGTAGTATTGCGAAAGAGGCTTGATGACTCATACCCTCGGAGTGAATTGTCTTGAGAGGGGATGACCCTTGACCTGAGGAACTTCGAAAGTGGTTTCAAGGGATATCGCAATCAGCGATTGCACAATCTGGAAATGACGTGTCGCTGACTGTCAGACAGCTAAATGGAGACCTGTTCTGCCACACGGCTTCCAGGTTTGGATCTCCATCGCTGAGAGTCGCCCGCAGACGACCCGGCTGAGGTCCAGAAGAGGATAGGTGGTCTAAATCAGGACCGAGGAACCAAGGCTGGACAAATGCCAAAACTGGAGAAGCTACTTATGGACCCTTGACCACACACACCACGCCCAGAGAGCAGCCAAGATATCAGAACATAGCCCTGGACGCCTGTGCCAGGAAATTCCCAGCAGCAGCGTCCCGGGCAGCCTCCTACTCCGGCTGGAGAAAGTGAGGCACTGCGGTAGGTGCGTGAACGACATAATTACAACTGCAGTGACCGCCCAAAGTTCCAAAAAGAATGCCGTACTTACGAAAGCAAAAGTATTTAAGTCGTGATTTGCAGAGGATTCCAACTTTCTACCCCTCGGTAGTTATGCAGAGGCAGTATGCAACTTAAAGAGGCGCCGTCGTAACCCGGACTTATACCCGTACTGCCGGGTTAGCTTAACCTAGAAAAAAAGAAAAGTACGGAAAGAGAGACAGAAGAGAGGGCAAAACAAAGTAGGGTGAGCTGGCCAAGGAGGAAGATTATTTTAATCTGAGACCCGGGAGGAGGAGCTTATTAGTCTAGTACCAAAGGGAAAGTTCTATGCTTAAGGAAGGAAGATGAGAGACTAACCAAGAGGACCAAGGGAAAACTAACTAAGAGAACAGAAGGGACAAAATTAAAACTAACAGGAAGACTAACCTAAGCACAAAAAGGGCAGGGAGAGGGAAGAAACCCCCAAAACCAGGGGAAAACACCAGGAGGACCCTTAACACAGAGAAAAGGGAAGAACCAAGGAGGGAGGTGGTAAGCCATGGATGATAAGGCTGATAAAGACCACCGGACCGAGAAAGGAGAGCCTAGAAGACTATTACTAAAATAGGAACTAAACCTATTACTAACTGTATTTCTAAACTAAGAACTAAACCTCTTACCCTGGAGCTGGACCGCCCGTCGCTGGATCTGAAAGGGAAGGGTTAAGGACTGGGGACCCCCGAGGGGGCACGACAGCCAACCACCTACCAGATACCATCTGAGGCAGGCTGTCCCGGGCCTGGGAAGCTGGAGTCTTCATCCTAGGGGAGGGGGGAGGACTATTGTCCTTGGGGGAGTAGACATGAGGTGGGCTTCTCGCTTTATTTCATCCGAAGAACCTGAAAAAATGAGGAGCCCTAACGAACGCGACTTACTATGCACACGATCAAAATGGCGACTACCACGTGTCGCTGACTGACCTTTCACCGGAGTACATTGGAAGACGTGTCGCAATCGTCGATTGCACAATCGCAGGAGCTCTTAGCACACGTCCTCCCTCGACGCTGGTCAATGACAAAGTGATCGTTCTTATCAGCGTGACGTAGTTAAAGCGCCCTCTGGCGAAAGTTGATGAAGTGCTGCCATCTATCGGCATTTTTTTCCCAAAAGAATTTAATTTCTCACTTGTCAGATACGGGCCCAAACAACACAAGGATGTCTTAAATCAATCCTGTGGAAGTCATATGCAGGATTATGCGACTTCCTAAGGAAGTCCTGAAATCTCCCAGAGTCATCCAGGGGGGCCCGTGGAAGTCAAAATGAGACACTTTTTGTAGTACTGTGGGCATCCTTTGTAGGATGCTTTCCGGAATTTTTAGTATGCGTTTAGGCTTACTACGGGATTCTGTAGGAACTTGTTGGATGCTTCTTGACATATTACTGGACGCTTTTGGGATCTCTCAGGATAGTTTTTGGATGGATATAGGCATGTTTTAGGAATTCACTGGATGCTTTCGGACATATTACTGGACACTTTTGGGATTTTCCAGGATAGTTTTTGGATGGATATGGGATTTTTTAGGATCCTTTTAGGATTTTCCAGGATAGTTCTTGGATGGTTACAGACTTGTTATAGGAACTTATTGGACGCTTCTTGACATATTACTGGATGCTTTTGGGATTCTTCAGGATAGGTTTTGGATGGATATTGGCTTTTATAGGATGGTTCTTGACATATCACTGGACTCTTTTAGGATTTTTCAGGACTAATGTCAGCTGATTATAGAATTTGTTTTGGAACTTTTTAGATGGTTCTCAATATATTGCAGAATGTTTCTGGGGTCTTTTTTTCTTTGTGTATATTTTGATAAATTTTGCTATTTATGATAAATAGCAAAAATAATAAACAGCCAAAATTTATCAATATTTTCTTTGTTAAAGTTTTTTATTATTTAAAAATTACTTTAAATAAAGATTAAATATTCCAAAATTATTTTCAAATAGTTTTATTATATTTCTACCAATTTCACACTCACTTTGAAATAGCCTAAAATTTAGTCAATAGTTAAATCAATAGTGCTTGTATCAGTACCAATCAATTTTACTAATAAGAATTTTAAAAAGCACTCATGTATTATAAGCAGTGGTTGGAAAAAATTGCTTTATTTTGTAGTGAACTAAAACTACTTTTTTTTTTAAAAAGTACTGACTACAAACCACTTTTAAAATGTATTCACTGCATAACTACTTTCATAAGATGAATTTGTCCACAGCTTCAATTTGCACAAAAAGTTGAGGATATGGGTATACTATACTTTAGTAATTTAACATATTTAATTTACTGATCAACTTACCATACCAACTTTAAGCTTTTACCCACTTCTGAAAACAATAAAATAAAACAAAAGTATAAAGTAAAAAATATTTATTTAAAAATATGGTTGTTCATTTTTAGTAGAATTTGCAATCAGATAAGCAGGATCTTTTGGGACATAATACATCTGAATATATCCATATAAAAAATGAACTTCATGAGGCAATGGCCTTCCTAACCCTGCAGCATCGGAACTATTGCATAGTTAGTTTCTCCTTGTTCTCTCTCAGGAACAGGCATATGCATTCGACAGCAGAATGCATTGAGTTCCATCTCATCTTATTTGGTATTATGAGATAGGTAATTAGCTCCGAAGATATCTTGTCAGCTAAAACAGCCGACATTTTTGATTTATTCCAAAGAGCTTGGCACTTTACAAGTCGTACATCGTTGCACAGAACATCAAATTTCGTACAAAGGATCACATATGTAGAATGGCACCTTGTTTGTTTATTGAAAGAATGTTAAAAGTAGGATCAAAACTTTATACAAACTAGTTATTTACCATATCGTTCTACTAGATACACTACTTATTTTTAAAAGTAGTGTGTTACACTACAAACTATGATGAAAAAGTAGAGACTACTGCAGTTTCGTTACTTCTGGCCACTGATCTGTTAATTTTTATTGTCACTTTGGTCAGTAACTGTCATAAATTTTTACCATTATAGTAGTCATAAAATTTGGTAGACATATTTCATAAAATCTGAGGAGATGCATGGCATGTATTCCTAAACTAAAATAACACTAGATATCATAAAATCTGAGGAGATGTATGGCATGTATTCCTAAACCAAAATAACACTAGATAACTCTAGATATATCAATATCATTATTGTACAATAAAAACACAAAAGTTTGAAATCATTATTTATTTGAAGCTTTCTTTACAGAATACAATCTTCTCTCTTTTGCATGTCTCAGTCAATTTTTTTTATGACATCTTCAATATCGGATCTTGTCACATTCTGACCACCACCTTGAATAGGCATTACAGCATCTATTTGGAATAAAAATTAATATACATTAAAGAAACAGATAAGGAGTTACCTACAGGGGCCCTGTTTGCAAAAAGATATCTGACATTTTATTTGAGGCTGTGTTACAGGAGCTTGAGAACAAGATTTTGCTTTTTTTATTCCTTAAACCTAATCTTTGGTGCCGTTATATGGATGATGTATTTATTATTTGGAACCATAGTTTGAGTGACTTCCTTAATCTTTTGGATAATGTCAATGATTTTTACACCTCTATTAATTTTACTATTGAGTCTAATTTTTCTTTACCTTTTCTGGATGTTCTTGCTTCCCATAACTCTCTTGGGTTTCATACTTCTGTTTTTCGTAATCCTACTTTCACTAATTCTTGTATTCCCACTAACTCCTCTCACCCAATTTCTTCTAAAAAAGCCTTTTTTAATGCTTATCTTAATCGTGCATTTAATATTTATTCATCTATTTTATTCATCTATTTCAGCTTTAGTTATTGAGTTAGTTGTACAGAAAGCACCAACTAGAGTACAGAAAGCACCACATAGAGTACTTTTACAGAAAGCACCAACATTCATAACATTATTTACAATTTTAAAATTTTATTTAGAAGCTCTAACTTTGAGATTTTAAGTGCTGAAATTCTCTATTTTTATGAAAAGTGCTAAAATTTGCAATTTGATTTAAAAGTGCTTAAATATTTATTTTATTTAAAAGAACTAAAATTTATAATTTTACTTGAAAGCAGATTTTTATGAAAAAGTGATAAAAATTGAGATGTTATTTAAGTGTTAAAATATGCAATTTTGTTTAAAAGCACTAAATTATATATTATTTAAAAGTGCTTGAAATCACAATTTTAAACATATGAAAAGAGCACGACGTATACAATAGAATTACTGGCTAGACCATCAAACTGCACGACTGTAAATTCAAGAGTGAAATTTCAAGATGTAAATTTGTTTTTTCAAGAATTTAAAGACAAGTACTATCCCTGACATTTTCATATCTTAATTTAGAAAGCATAGTGTAAATACTGATTGTAGTTATACTCACCAATAGCAATATCAACAACTTTCAGAGCAGAGAATCAATCATCTTTTGGTGTTCCCATACCAGTTGTATTCTTCTGCTACAGCATCTGCAATCGAATGTTGTATCAATGCCTAGTGTCATCAGCATAAATAGTCCCTCCTAGTCCTCTGAATCTGCTATACTGCAAGAATATAATAAAAATTGCTGTAGTAAAATTTAAACTCAACATAATCAATAATTTGTACACTTTAGTAGAACAGAGCAACAATTAAATAACAAAGATAGGATATTCCCTAAATATAACATTGTTTAGATTAACTGGCTAATAAAATTAATGTGAACAATTTTCACACAAATTTGTTTCATAGCGATTAATCAGTATCTATCTTGACACCATCATAAAAAAAAAAAAATTGAAAAATTATCTTTTCCAACTATAAACTGAATCGTTAGAATGCATGTGCATTATTATAGGATGTATATGCTGGGGGCAGCCACATATGCATCCACACAGCGAGTTACTATACCTTTTGAAAACTTAATGAATGCAATTAATCTTTGCCATAAATAAAATCCCAGGCAGTGTTGTGTACATTTTCCAGTTTTGAATAAAACTGAAATAAATACATTTTAAAAATATATAAATACATGGTAGTCAATTTATTAATTACTTATAAGGGAAGAGCCACATACTTTTAAATATATTAATAATCATTACTACAAAAAAGTGGCAAAGTGTAAATTAGATACATTTTTTTTTCTGTTTTGAAATAATGAATACCTGAACTTATTTTTGCTTTTAGTTTAAATTCTTGATTTTAATCATGCATTGTTAATCATTGAAAATTCATGAAACAAAATAGAAAAAAAAAAGAAACATACAAGTTCAGTGCCACCAGCTGGAGTCATGGCGAATGCCTCAACATTTATCAGTTCTTCCTCACAGGTGGCTGGGAGGGAAAGGTCTATTAGCCCTTCTGCTTCTGGTCCTGATGCTAAAAGAAAACAATGTTTAACATTCATGCACATAATATGTACATAAAATACATTCGCATCACAATATAAATGATTCTTTTTAAAAATGAATACATAGAAGTAACAAAACATCAGAAATTTCCATAGATAATGTGACCATGAAATCTAAGCTCTAGTGCAGAATTGATTATAGACAACTGTAAATACTTTCGATTATACAGACAATTATATCCTGCTCATCCTCATAAAATATTTTCAAATGTTAAAGATCAGTTTCTTCCAGCAAACAAAAAATACTTTGAAACGTATCACTTTAAGCAAGTTTTTTAAAAAGTACATGCACTACCTGACACAGAAAAAGCAACACCACGGAGCTTTGGCCATATAATTATACAAATTGCGATACAAACGCAGCTGGCCGTGGCCGATGTATGTAAATGATATGCAAGTAGATCAGGTGATTAGAGTGGGGACAATAGGAATGAAAATGGCAGATGAGCCAACTACTGTCTGTCGCCTATGGAAACCTACTTTTTATTTCAGAAGACATATGCCTGGAGAGATGCCTGGCCAACGCTGCTGAAGTCTATTTCAAACAATTGGACGATCGTGCGATGGGATTCATTTCAGGTCTAAGTATGGTAGAATGGTCATAACGGCACTGAAACACACGCAGATGTGTTTACTGTTCAAAGGATTTGGAGAAAATAGATTGAAGAAGGGCATGTGAATTGTCGCAGTGGACAATTGTGTCCATTCAGAAGTACGTCAGCACACATTGATAGACACATTCGAAGGCATGCGGTGACGGTATCACAAATGACAACTGTCACAAATGACAACATTGCAGAATTTGCAGGGTACATTGGATGTTCCAATATCAGCGAGAACAGCTTCTCAACGATTGGCCGAAAGCTGCTTGCACTCAAACCATCCTTTACGAAGACTCACATTGACGACAAGACACTGATGTGAGAGATTGCAATGGTGTCAGATATGTCAAAGCTTCCTAGATGACTGAATGGAACAGGGTAGTGTTCAGCGATGTGTCTTGGTTCTGCTTGTCAAATGACAGTCATCATGTGAGAATCTGGAGACGACATGGAAACAGATCTAATCCTGCTGTGACTGTTGAACGCCATACTGCTTGACAATGTGGCATTATGGTTTGGGGTGCGTTGATAGCCAGTCACCTCTGGTTCACATCAGATACAATGGCAGCACAATATGTGGATGATATGCTGTGGTCGGTTGGTGACCATTTTTGAAAGTCGTCTTTTCCAAAACAATTTTATTATCCCAAACAATTTTATTATTTCTTCCAAACAATTGAATTATTATATAACATAAATTAAGAAAATATTACTAACAATCTTTAATCTCTTCTGGTTCAATCTAATATTTACGAGCAGAACATAAGTTTACAGCATATCAACAAGTCGCTAACTAAAGTGATTCCATCACAAAACACAAAGGGTCCTAATTAAAATTACTTTAGAATATTTATTACACTTTAGCAAGTCCCTTGTTTTTACAAACAATCATTTTCACAAATCATTAAATAAATTGACAGAATTTAGAAAATGAAATCTGCATACGCATTTTTTGTCTTACAATAATATTAAAACAACTTAATGTAAAGCTTTGGCTTGGATGGTAGAGAACTAGCAGTCTTCACAAATAAGGTCTTTGGTTCAAATCCAAGTGAATACTTAAATTTTACAACTCATGCCGCCATCTGTTGCTACCATAACCAGAAACTAAGAATTACGTGAAAATTATAAATGAAAATTGTAGATAAATATTGGCATCTTGCGACATTAAATAGTACAAGCTACTATTACAGCATTAAATTAACTTCCTCCATTAATAATGCACTGTATATCATTGTGATGACGAGAAAAATAAAGACAAATAATAAAAATGCATTTAACATAAATATTGAAACTTAAATTTGCTGCAAACATCTTCAGTGTATAAAAGCAATAAAATAAGATAATTAACAAATTTCTAAAACATCTGATAAAATAAGTATTTTATGTACATGCAGTAATACAATGACCCGATTCATAACTGTCTAAAATGCTAATTCAAAATTAGCCGAAATTTAGAGCATCTGTGTATGTCTATTTTACAACTTCTGAGTATTATATAATCATGTGCACATCAATAATTTTATTTACAATTGTTTCTTAATGTGAATACTCCTATGCAACAATGCCTTTTGCATTTTTTTTAGCAAATGTTCTATTTTGATGAAATTCTGCAAAACACTTTCTGGCTTGATTTTCAGTTTTTTTTGGCAAATAATTAAAAATATTAATTTTTATAAATTATTCTTTCAAAAATGCTAAAGGTTTCCTACAGAAAAAAGAAACTATTAGATGACAACAATGATTTTGAGGAATGTGAATTAGGTGGAGAAAAACTCTGTACAGTAGCATGTGTTTTAATTATTTAGACAATATGTTTTAATATTTTCATAACAATTGTGCCTTTGGAAAAATTTCTATCATATAACTTTTATTTTTAACACCATATGCATTGATTGCTACCTACTTTTGTATTTTCTAATAGATATTTCCTCTGGAATAAAAATCTTCTGTTCCAGAAAATAATCTTCATTCATGTGAACGAGTATTTTAAAATATAGTTTAAAATGCAGTACCATAAATGCTAAAAATTTCAGAAAAGATGCTACTTAATGTAATAGTCTGACTTGGTAAAACATTCAAACTTCCTGATAATTACATTTTTGCATGCATAGTCAAATAAGGAACTGGTAAGTGACTACCTGTAGAGTAATATTTCTAAATTCACTAACTTCTTGCAGGTTCCATATAATATATAATTTACTCAAAGTTGATACTTTATATTTGATGCAAAGCTGTTCTACAGCGTTTATTTGCAAAATTGCTTCAACAAGGCAATTGTGAATCCATTTCTTCCCTTACATTACATACAAATATTCAAAGCTCTATAACTATATAATTAGTTCTGGGACTCTTTTCTTGAACCCGAAAACAAGTAATCTTTATTGCATTTATCCCTTTTCTCATAAATTTAGAAGGTAAAAGAGTAAATATAAAGCCTAATCCACATGTGAAGTTTCCGATATTGTTTCTGCAGTTCAAAATAAAGACTCTTCACCTACCTCCTAGTCTTGCTTCAATTACCTTATGGCACATAAACTTGTTATGTTGCAGTTAATGTTTATAAATAAAGTGCATTCGAAGGTCAGTCTCAACTTAAATTTAGGTTTAAAGATAACACAAACATTACAAACCATAATTGTATTTTTTACACGCCATTTCCTAAATTTTAGTTTTTATTTAGCAAACAATATTCAGCAATCCTGTTCCCAAGCAACATTAAGCAATCAACCATGCTGATAAGACAAGATTATAAAGAAAAGTTGTATACCCTAACTGTAAACATGAAAATTCATAACTTTCGC
Source organism: Amaurobius ferox (assembly GCA_951213105.1). Classification (NCBI taxonomy): domain Eukaryota; kingdom Metazoa; phylum Arthropoda; class Arachnida; order Araneae; family Amaurobiidae; genus Amaurobius; species Amaurobius ferox. The sequence continues at coordinate 8,989,882 of OX578142.1, forward strand.
TTAATAGCAAGTGGCCAGTATGTAGTTTTAAGCTTAATGGCCACTATTGCAGAATTTTAGTAAAATCCATAAGTATGGTTATACATAATAAGGGCCTGATTATGTACTGAGGTGAGTGATGTCTATTTTCTGGACTACCTAACTGGAACATTTAGTTTACATTAAGTGTTACAATAACTGATAACATTAGCCGAATAAATCTACCATTCATGATTACAATAAGCTCTATTGTATCGGAGTTGAAAAAAAAACCACCTTAATTTAGGAAGAGATAGCCTACTTGAGTTTTTGTGCGTTTCTCCGTTTGTTTCTGAATTTTTGTTTTAGTACTGGTTCGGTATTATGCATGTTTTGAAATTAAAATAAATTAACCATGTTTTCCTAATTATTATCATAAATATCTTTTAGATAAATGGTAAATATCAACATTAAAATTATGATCAATAGTAAATAAGAGCAAGAACAATTTCATTTATTAATCAATAATATAAAAGTTATTGCCAATTATCCCTCTCCTAAGAGAATGTAAACATAAATGGTTATATGGTGCAAGTTTTGTAAATGTATTCTACTAGTGAGTTTTCTATCCTTTTAAGAAGGAAAACAGTTTCCATATCAATTCTGCATTATATATTATACATGTGTAATATCAATATACCTTATACCAAATACAACCTGCAAATCTTGTGCACATTAAAACAAATTCTTGTTAAAAATTTATTTGTATTAAATTTAACATATAAATAAACGTAATACAACAAAAAAACTGAATTTCAGGCAAAGAAAATTTATATTTGGTGATTGTGTAGAGAGGAAATATACACAACCCTTGTATATGAAGGTAAAAAAAAAATGAAATTGCCTTTTTTATATTAAAATTTATGCAACAATTTCATAACAATTGCAGCTGAAGAATTATAGATAGATTCATAGAGGTACAGTGGAATCTCATTACAACGAATTTCTAGGGACCGCAGTAAAAATTCGTTATTTTGAAAACTTAAGTTAAAGTGAAAATTTAAAATGGGGGGCATTTAAAAAATTGAAGGTATAGGAAAAAACATAATGAAACCATATTATATGCTACGATATATTTTAAATTATATACAAATACAACTATTTCGGTTTTTTGTTGTCATTAATCAAAGATGCATTTTAGAATAAAGAAGAATAAATTTATCACACATATATTTAAATTACGTAATTGTATTGATTGTAGCAGTAGATTCTTTATGTGAAGTGTGAAGCATAATATAAAGCAAATCAAACATACCTAAAACTGCAAGTGGCCTTATTTCCAGGATAAGAAAAATCAATAACATATTCGAAAAATAGTCAGAAATTTTTGTTTGCACTGGAAGTGATAAAGAGTGTTTGTTAACAGTTTTCGATATCGCTTAACGAATAAAAATATTCAGTAACAGTTTTTTGCTGAGCTAAAATTCGATATTTGAAAGGACTGTTTGAAAAGACACTGGAGGGTCATCTGGTACACATTCATCATTGCCACTCATCACCTTCATCATCTTTTATGTCTTCGCAGTTGCTACTATCAAGACTAGCTATAATATTACTAGTTGTCAAGTCTGAACATATAAAAGCTTACTCATTGTATCCAACATAATCAGAAGGTGATATTGTTAAAGGAAAATTAAGCTCTTTGGACGCTGTAGCTCATAGATCTTTAGGAAAATCGACAGCTGTAGAATCCTAAAACAAATATATCATTCTTATCACATTCTAAAGAGAATACCCAACTTCTTCTAACAGTTCTGGATTATAGACTGGGACATATTTTGTCAAGCAACAAATATCATTGCAATGGCTTGTCTGAGGTTAATTGCCATACTAGTACTCATCATTCAAGTTCGCAAGTATTTTTTCAACAAGTAGTCAACGAAAATGAATTTAAACATTTTTTTATGATACCCTGATCGAGAGGCTGTAAAATTGAAATGCAGTTAGCAGGAATATTTTTTGTTATCCAGGCTCAGGTGTTGTTTTTGTAATTGCAGAGAAGCGATGAAACATTTTTAAAACAATGAGGTTTTGCGGATTTTCCAATCACTAGTGGGGTTAGTTTTTCTGTGCCAGTTGCATTACAACAAAAGAGAACTGAGATGCAAACTTTTGATTTTTTTCCACCTTTACACTGTTCGCCTTATTTCGCCATAGTACGATTTGGTGGCAGCTGGTAGAAAAAGGCTATCTCATTAGCATTAAATATGTCTTCAGGTTCATAATCTTCCAAAATTTCCAGCAGTTTGTCTTCTTTCCATTCATGTGCAGCCGATAAATCAGTACATTTTTCATCTCCACTGACTTGTTTTCATGTTATTCCATATCTTTCATGGAAATGAAACAACCATGCAGAACTAGCATCAAATTCTTTTACTTTCACAACTTCTGCAAATTCTTTCGCATTAGTTTGTATCATTGACATAAAAACAGGAATATTTTTTGGTCGAACATCTGCACACAGCTTCATCAATGTTTTAATGATTTCCTAAACAGTCTTTTCCTGTCGGGACACAAAACAGACTGCTCAGAAAGTTTTAAAATTTTGTTCTTTTTTTTAAAATCGCAGATAATGTAGAAGCAGCAATCCCACATTCCTTTGCAATATCAACTTGCTTTCTTCCGGATTGTACTGCTTCCAAAATTTCAACTTTTTCTTTTAAACAGAACTAACTGCTTTCACTTCTTTCGGACATTTTAAATCAGAAACAGAAAAGTACAGCTGTACAGCCAAATAAACTAACTACAGTACATGTTTAATGTACTCAACAATACTGCTAATCTCAATTTTCTTATCAGTTCATATATGAAAGAATTTTCAGGGAAAATAATCACATGTCCCCCCCCCCCCCCGGATGCATTATCTATACACCTGGTCATGTAGACAAAAATATCTAGATAAGGGGTGGTTGCTTCAGAAACCCCTTTCAGTTGCACATTTATTTCCAAAAGGATTATAATTATGAAATACCCTACTTAAAAAGTATATCTTTCCTTTAAAAATAAACAACTTTATTGCAAGTAAAAATAGAAAGGAGTATTAAATGTTATCATAGTGAAATATTAAAATGCAACGTTATACAAGAAGGCTAAAATAACGGTGGGATGTTATTTCTCAAATTTTACAACTTTTAGATCTAGAAAGGGGTTTCTGAGGTAAAATGAAAGAAAAAAATTCGTTAATGTGAAAAAATAAATGCTTTCATAGTTTAAATTCATTCGTTAATGTGAAAATATTTAATGAGGAAAGAATAGGAATTTTTTCAAAACATCGCGCAATATTCGTTAAACTGGTGTTCGTTGTAACGAGATTCCACTGTATACAAAAGAATAAAACCATAAAATGAAAACTAACAAAAAATATAAAATGTTATTTTGTATAGCATTGTGAAAAGAAACACTGATATTAATAGATCGAATTCATTTAAAAAAATGAGTCCGTCCTTCATTCATGTTTTTTCCAAATTTAATGCAATGGGATTTGATCGTTGCCTCGCATTTACAGCGTAAACAGCAGATTGAATCATGCTATTTCGAATGTAAATTCGGAACATAAAACGATCTTAAATGTTTAAAAATTGTGAATCTCTATAAAATATTCGTCATATTATAATTAATTTCTTTATATTGCTTTGTTAAAAAGTACGGCAGAATTAGAGGTATAGTTGAGACACTTTTGTCGATCGGGAAATCCGGGAATGTTTTGAATGGATGTTACGGCCAAATACACCTACAGTATGAAACATAGGCTACAAAAAAAAATGCACTTTTTACAACAAAAGCATAAAAACTTTTATACGTATAGAAAATAAAAACTTACTTACTTTGTACTTTAGTTGGAATACCATGCGGTGCACCTATGAATTCAAACAAGCCAAGCCTAACCAGTAACCGGTACGGTAGAGGAAGCACCGAATCACAAAGCCACGCATGCGCGAAAAACTCCATGCTCCAATAGCGGCGGCGTTTGAGCTGGCTCCTTTCGAAGCTTCCCACAATCATTCCTAAAGGAATCCTGTTAGAGTCATTCAGGACGGATCTTTTTAATGGCTCCTACGCAGGACGTCTCAAGACATCCAACTTAGGATAGGACGCTTTTAGGATCTTTGGGATCATTTTAGGATCTCCTGTGGAAGTCACTGGTTGTCTGGGGGACTCGAGCTCGGAACCATCCGATTACAAGACTCGCGTCTTATCTGTTATGCTACGGTGCACGTGCCCAGTAGATTCTTAGTATCGAAATGATGATTGTGAAAATAGAGGGAAGATAGAATATTTTTCGCTCAATGAACAGATTGAATAGTGATGTATTTTATAAAGGGATTTCGGTGCGCTTCAAAACAGAATGTTAAGTTACGAACTGAATATAAAATTGTGTTGTGAATTATAAGACTATGATTTTTTAAAACAAATTGAATACGGATTTCCAATGAACACAAAAATTGTATTAAGTGGATTCTAACACTACGATTTTTTTTATTTTATTTTTAAACGAATTGAATACTCAAGTATAACGTTTTCAAAATTGTGTTAAGTGAATAGGATTCAACCCTTTTAAAAACATGAATGTAATACTTAGTTAAAATTGTATTAAGTGATATATACCAATGTGATTTTTTAAAAATAAATCTAACAGCATATATCGAAATGATTTCGAATGTTTAAAAACAAAAATATAATAGATTACGGATTTCCAGTGAACACAAAAATTGTGTTAAGTGAACAAGATTCAACCTTTTTATGTGTTGTGCACTTAAAAACAAATTTAAACGCATCATACTTAGCTAAAATTAAGTGAACAAGATTTAACCCTTTTAAGTGTGTACTTAAAAACAAATTTATACACGTACAAAATATATTTGGCAAGTTTTAAAATAGCGCATTATACTTAGCTAAAATTAAGTGAACAAGATTCGACCATTCCAGGATATATACCAATGTGATTTTTTAAAAATAAATCTAACTATCGAAATGATTTTTTTTTATAAAAATAATAATGAAATGATTTCGAATGAAAATTGGAACTCACATGCCACGTCTTCACAGCTTGGTGTCCACACTGCAAATGAGTTATAACCACAATATTAAAATGAGCTTATATCTATGACATCAGCATTTTAAGCTGTTGCCACCTATTTTTTATTATAGTATATTTTAATAACTGAATATTTTAAGGGTCTGATACTAAATAAACAAGTTTGAATGAGATTGATATATAATTTCAAATGTATATTCGATTTTTTTTTTAATATATGCTTTAATTTTTTTTATGTGTTGTAAAATTTAGTTTTCGTGCCGGGGTTCGAACCCGGAACTAAAAAGCATCCATGGACCAGTTGGTGAACGCTCGGCCAACTGCTCCATAGACGCTTGATAACAATTTGCTATTTAACCTTCTCTACCATATTTAAACTAGCGGCGCCCTCTATTGGCAGAGAACTTTATTATTTATTCAATAATTTTTTTTTTAATTTAGCGAGATGAAGTGTGTGACATTTTCGGATTACGTACACATTGTGTACATACCCCACGATGAAGATCGCAAAGGATTCTGGGAGATTGATGCATATCGATTTAAAGATAGAATATTAAGATTTGAAAAATTATTTTCATGTGTTTATAAGAAGAATAAAACAGAGGAACGTCTCATTTCGAAAGATGGCTTCGCGTGAAGAGGTTATCGTTACGTGTGTATATTTTTTCTTACTGTTTGTGGTATACATTGTGTCGGAAGTCTTATTAGGAGTGACACTACCGAGAAATATTTTATTACATTTGAATGATACTGTCAATATTTCCCTTGCAAGCTGATGGATTTAACATATCAAGACCCCCGACACCCTGCCAGCTTTGGTGGAGTAGATGCTCTATATCGCGCTCGTCACGGAAAAGTGAGCAAGAAGAATATAAAGGCATGGTTGGAGAGTGTAGACGCCTACACACTGCACAAGCCTGTTCAACGAAAATTTTTAATGAATCGTGTAATTTTACACGGCATAGACCATCAATGGCAAGTGGATTTAGCCGACATGTCTTCATTGAAAAATCATAGTGACGGTTTCCTGTATATTTTAACCTGTATTGACATTTTATCCAAATACGCATGGGCAATACCACTAAAGCAAAAGTGTGGAGCAGATATTTTAGAGGCTTTTCAAACCATATTCGCAGAACGTATTCCCAAATCATTACAGACAGACCAAGGTACTGAATTTAAAAATAAACAATTTCAGAGGTATTTGAAAGAGAATAAAGTGAAGTTTTTTACAACTTTTAACACAACAAAAGCCTCAGTTGTTGAGCGCTTTAATCGGACCTTGAAATCGAAAATGTGGAAATACTTTACCAGTCAAAATACATATCGTTATTTGGATGTGTTGGATTCGCTCATACACAGTTATAATCACACTTTTCACTCTAGCATTAAGAAAGCCCCGTTGAAGTGAATAAGAATAATGAAGCGCAAGTGTGGAATACCCTTTATAGTAATTCTTCTACACGTATCTCAAAATGTATTTTAAACGCGGGAGATGTTGTGCGAGTATCCAAAGCAAAAATGACCTTTGAAAAGGGATACGAAACAAACTGGTTTGAAGAACTTTTTAAAGTTACAGAATGTGTTAAAAGAGAGCCTGCTGTTTACAGAATTAAATATTTACTAGGAGAAGAGATTCAAGGAACTTTTTACTTGCAAGAATTGCAGAAAGTGAGAATGAAAGAGGAATATCCGATCGAGCACGTTTTAAAGAAACGATATCGAAAAAAACATTTGGAATATTTTGTGAAATATCGTGGATACCCTGCCAAGTTTAACCAGTGGATTCCTGCATCTCATTTATCCACATTATAAAAGAGGGGAACTTTACATTTAAAAAATCATTCGCCAAGATGAGTTTCTACGTGACACTACCGAGCGACAGCTCGATGAGTTTTTTCCCGGAGAATAAAATTTCACATCTTATTACAAGATTGCCCGCCCCTATAGAGCTAAAGGGCGCATGGGAGATAGGCCTAACAGAGTTTTATCCGCATACCTGGATGAATATCACTGCTCAGAACAATTTTATTGGATTTGATCTAGGTGATGGGAAAATGATTGGCGAAGAATCCCACCTGGATTTTACGAAACCATTCCCGATGTTTTAAAGGCTATATTCATTAAAGAACACCAAAACAAGATATTCTTCAATTATAGTCCTATCACGAAACGAGTTCGCATTAAAGTAAAGAACAAGGCAAGAGTGATTTTACAAGATGGCCTAGCCCAAGTGTTGGGTTTCGAGCCCATGGTGATTTCTTCAGAATCTGATCATGAAGTGATGAGCGAAGGAATCTATGTAGCAGATGTAAACGCACATTATCGTGTACTGTTTGTATATTCAGACATTGTAGAACCACAAATTGTGGGCGACGTAGTGGCGCCTCTTTTACGTATCGTTAAAGTCACTGGAAATGATAGAGAATTGGTTTCCATTAAATTCGATCGACCTCACTACCTACCCGTGAGTAGAAAAATGATCGACACTCTGGAAATCGTTATAAGAACGCACACAGGAGCACTGACGCCATTTGAACGCGGAAGCTCATACGTGAAACTACACTTCGCCAAAAGTACCTCTCATAATGTATGTTCCTTATGAATGCTGTAAAAAATCCTTCGAAGACTATTATGTTAACCAAACAGGTCAAGGCAGGGACGTAAGTACCCGGGGGGGGGGGTCACACCCCCCTGGCTCAAAAAACTCGGAAAAATTGGCAATCACTCGGAAAAAATCCAAATAAGAGTGGGTTTTATTTATTATAAATTTCACTTTGAAAACTTTTTTTTTACTTTAATTTTCTAAATGTCCACTACAAAATCACAATTTTTCTTTGGTGAAACAAAATATAAGTCCATGTTGAAGCAAAGCCATCTGATGGACGTGGGACAATGGTTTCTTTACGGTGTCATAAATCCCCTTCAAATGCAAATGGCTGGGGGCGAACGAGGGTGGTCCCAGAAGTCCCCAATCTTTGTCGGTATTTTTATTGAGGAAAGTCCGAGACGCAGATCTGGCACCCGGCGGGTGCAGATCATTTGTAGAACACATTTTCGCGGACAAAACCATCGAAGACCAATTAGGTTCTGATAAGAGCTCTTTGGACAAAACCTCTTTTCTTCACTACATGCAGTCGAAAAAACAGCAGGAGAAAAATAGTGAAACCGTAGATGGATGAAACACATTGTCCAGGGATTTGGAAAGCAAGCCCAGTGTGTGCTCACTTAAAAGTGTCTTTAATTAGGCAAATAATTTATGACTCTCAGGAAAATGTCTGTAAAAAGCATATGATCTTCATTCAGTCAAGCCTAGATTCCTTCATTTCTTCGCAGACCAGAGTAAGTAGGCCAGCTTCTGTATGCGTAGTTTATTAAACACATTTCGTGTTCAACAGGAAAATAATGTGTAACCGTGAAAGGTAAGGTAGTGCTTTTAAATTATTTAAAAGCATGCATAAGAATCGGTTATATATATTTCTCATATTTATTATTATTTAGTTTTATTGCTTTGTTTAATTTTGTTATAAAATTCATATGCTTTTTGAAAGCATCTTTTAACAATCCATAGCTAACACAAATAAATTTTTTGCGACAAAATAAAATCGCAAATTGAGAATGAAATACTGAACTAGATAAAAAATCAGCAGTGGCTTCAATAGGGCCAGAAAGGGCCAAAAATTAATCCTGCCCGACCGGACAATACCAATGCTTAAAGACCATTGAGTCTCTGTGTGATCCGGTCGGAAATAATTTGTATTCATATGTGTTAGAAATATGAATGCGTGAAATACTTCTACGAAGAATCGAGATAAAGTTTTTTTTTTAAATATTTATTTTTACATAGCTGAAATAAAGACAATAATTTCATGTATTCAATTAAAATTAATTTGAAAAGTTTTCAAAATTAAACATGTTCGACTCAGTTGTACTTTTTAAAAGTCCGAACCCGGTCCGACACAGTGTTATAACACTCGGGCAGGGTCCTAGCCGAAATGATTTTACGTAAATACCATTTTCCTATGTAGGTAATTTATTTTTCTTTGACTTTTCCAAAACAATTTTAAATATTAAGGTATCGAAAATAGAACCACTTTTTCAAAATAGTTCAAAATATTAAAGCATCGAAATTAGAACCACCTTTTCAAAATAGTTTAAAATATCGAAATTAGAACGACCTGTTCAAAATGTTAAAATAAAGGAATTGTTGTCCTATATTTCAAAAACTGATAATCCGATCCAAAATCTAATTATATACTCTTATATAGTTTTTAAAGGGCTACAGATTACCTAATGTAGTTCATAGCTACCTCTCTTAGTTTTCGAGAAATAAGAATTTATAAACTTGAAAAACGGTAAATTTTCAATCTCTTTCAACTTAATAAAACGATTTCTCGAAAATTATATTAGATCTTTAAAAACAAATTATTAATCTAGAACCTGGATTTCCTACTAAACATTCTTGTCGCTTAATGTTTATCTTTTATAATTTAGAAGAAAGTTCAAGTGAAAGCAAAAGGAGACTAAAACTGCTCTGACAAAATCTTTATAGTTTATCGAAAAAAAATGTCAATATATTAAAATGTTGAAATTATTTTTATATATATGTAAATGGTACTATATTTCCGACAAAATAAATAAAGGTTAAGTTGATATTTTTATGTATTAAGTTCGGAGATATAAGCGTTTAAAATGTTTATATTTTTCGTAACGTCTCGATTCCCGCCAACCATATATACCCGAATCATGCATGTTTTTCACATTAAAATTTATACAATGCTTTGTCATTTCATATTGTGATTATTTTTGAGGAGAATATTATATATATCAAATAATTGCGGGGGAAAAAACAATTCAAGGCTTTTTTTTTTTTTTTTTGGCGACTTGTTTTTCCTGATGATGTATTTTTTTTATTTTTTTTTCTAAATTGAGAAATGAAAGAAATTGCATAAAAGTATGCAAGTGCGAAAACGGGTTTAATATTTTAATTCATATTTGCAACTAGTTATTTAAAACAATTCATTATATTAGAAAGTTAGGCTTCCTAACCCCTGAAAGACGCTACTAATGTATAAAACACAGAACTCAGGAAAAATTTTGGGGATGATAGCAACAAATAATTTCTACAAATATAAGAATTGAAAATTATTGTGTTTAACTTATGGCTGCATATACTGAAAAAATTGAAATAGGAAAAATACGAAAAATTGAAAGTTTGATTAACTTAAAATGTTATTAATTTTATAACTTAAATAAAGTTAATTAACTCTTAAATTGCAGTATTTTTTTAAGTTATAAATACTAACAGAACCGACCAAAGAGACGTTTTCCAAAAGATAGGACAGCGCTTTCATTGCAGATTCCGACATCGATACTAGAGTTATTCTAGTTCTGGGAACGTCCCCTTCAGGCGGGTTCTGTAAACATTAACTCTTGGTTTTGACCATAGTCCATAGACAAATCGTGAAGTTTGACCGCAATCTTTGTAAAATTTAATACCAACTGCGTAATAAGACTGAATGTGTCTGTCTCTATAAAAGTTCACGAATTTGTGGATTATAGCAAGTTTGTGTTTCCATTTCACATCAGATATATGTGTAGAGCGCTGAAAAGCGCAAAAGCGATCCACATATACTGTTATTTTCAATAGAAACGCATTTTTTATGGAAAATAATTGGCTGATATATTACCAGAAAAAATGAAAGTTATTTTATGTTTGTATTTTAAACTATTTGTGATTGAATAATTTAAAGGATTTACAACTTTTTAAATGCAGTCGTCATTTGTATGAAATTTTATATGTTTTGAGTTGAAATAAACATGTTTTATTAATTCCTTCGTATAAATTAAATGCATGGAAATATTTATATTTAGAAAGTTGAATAAATATTATAATAGCGCCGAAAATCAAAATTCAGTATTGCAGTCATGCCGAAAATCGCAACTCGAGTTTTCGACGGATCTACACATTTTGGGACCTCTAGAATACGAAAAAACTATTTTTAGCCTGACGTTTGTGTGTGTCTGTGCGTTTGTCTGTCTGTGTGTCTGTCTCTGCAATGTATGTATCCACTCTAACTCAAAAACTAATGAACCAAATTTTATAAAATTTGGTAAATAAGTCACGTGTGGGTTACTCTGGTGCTGATTAGATTTTGGTACGATTAAAAAAAAAATAGCCTGCCTTTTTTTGGGGAAATGGCCCGCAAAAATCTTCAAAATTTAAAATAAAAACTACGCACGTTCAAATATATCAATTTAATACTTGTTTTATACGTAATGTTTAACGATGAAAAGAGTAAGACCAACCCCATTGCAGGGACTAGCCGTTCTCGAGATTTTTATTTATTTATTTTTTTTTTTTTTACCTGAAGAATGCAAAGTGAATTAAGTCGCAAAATTTAATAACGAATATGCAATAAAAAGGCAAATTTGATATAATATCAGAAAAGTATCCATGTTATTTTCAGCAATTAAACTCAATTTAGTTCACAATGAAATAGAAAATGACAAAGTGACTTTGAATCTGCAGGGAAAGTCAGGTGCTGTTCGCATTAGATTTTTTTAAATTACTGTAATTAAACCTTTTTGCATAATAATTATCATATTAGAAAATTTTCACCTGCTGATATCATTACAGAAAGCACTTGTGCTGTGCATATTTTTAAAAGCTTTTTTTTTTTATAGAATACGATTTAAACATTTATTACATCCTACAAATTTTTATTAGAAAGTTAAATAATTTATATAAAGTTAACTTCCAGAGTTTTCAAATGCAATAAGTTAAAGAAAGGACAAACAGAATTATGTCAGATAAGCTTTCAGGAAAAATGCTTTTCCATCGGACTTTCTAAAGGAAAGGAAATAACATCTTAGCTTACATGCTTGTCTTACAATTTTATAATAACTAGCACAAAAATCATTGTATCAGAATTGAACGAGTAAACATGAGCGGTTTTAGTGATATGAAACATTAAGCGATGCAAGCTTTTCCATAAAATGTATTATTCTATACTGTGAAGACAACCAATCCATTAGCGTTCCTGTTGAGTGCCGAGACTGCTGTTTGATAATTCCATTGTGGTAAGACTAATCTAAACAAAAATTGGATTCAGCTCCTATTGCAAATAACAATGATAGTTCACTGCGCGGCCGCACATGCGTTTGCACTCCACTCTCTACGCGGGCGTAATACGCCCTCGATAAACGCCCAAATGATTACGATATGGGTTTGAATATGCGGGCGCGCATTTAATCCGCATATGCAAAACGTACGCCCTAAATAAGCGCTTAAACACACCTTCTCTCATTGCGCTGTGACACCCTCTGGATTGAACGAAAAGCAGGGAGGTAATGATCGGGATTATGATTTTTGTTATCTGATTCAAATGATTTTTTCACAAAATGCTTTTAATGACAAAGAATTGTATTTTATTTTGAAAACTATAAGTCATATCTTTAAAATTCAAGAAATAAGAAAACTTCTCAATTTAAATCACTTCATGTCTTTCGTCTGCTTTGTTTCCGTGAATGGTGAAAAGTAAAATTAGAGAATTAAATGCTATCTCCGAATATTTTCCTGCTATAGAAGATATTTATCGAGCGAATTCTTATAACAATTTGCACATTTAAAAAATCCAAATTATCTGTAAAATTCTGAAAGTTAGTATTTTTGATTTTATCACCCAAATCGTGTCGTGCCAATTATTTGTAACTGTCTGACATATGTCTCTCATTCTTTAAAGAATTGTCTGCTAGGATAAATTGGTTTAAAAATGGCGAAATTTCGACTTTAAATATTCATAACCTTTAAAATAATTGGAATTTAAAAAAAATCTCGGCGAGGTTTATATTTGCATAAGCTGAGATACCACCGCTATACAGATTTTCACAGCTGTTGAAAACTTGGATTTTCCGCTACGCGGTATATACACACAGAAAGAGACATCTTGCAAAATACCATAAATAACAATAATACAAATTTTACTCGACCGTTTGATATTAAATTGTGTATAAATTAGAATGTTACACTAAAATGTTAACTATGTCGAATGGTTTTGTAAACCCATTATTAATCGAGAAAAATATGTTAATTAATTGCGTGCCCAATCAATCAAAATTTGCATTTGTTATAATTCTGCTGTTGTACATTTTGTAGGCACAGTTTATATATTATATTTTTATTAATAAATAATCATTATTTTATTCATAATTACTATTATTTTATTTTCAGAATCCAATTTTTCTTTCCCGTTCCAATCCCCCCCCCCCACCCCCCCCCCCCCCACCCAAAAAAAAAAAGAAAATATATATGTATATTATTTAAAATTAAACAGAGTTATTTCAAAATAATAAATCAACATTGATAGGTGCGAAATATTGTATTCAGATCTTTTGCGGCCATCATTTGGTATTTGAATAGTCACAACCTCATTACTAAAGATATTCTTTGCTAAAGCTGTCCATGGTCCCCACAAGGGGGTGGATAGCAGGGCTACACCTAATAACTCTTTCTAAATACCTTGCGGCTACACCCAGGGGACCCGGCGGAACGGTGCGCCTTTCAGGGTATTTTCTGATTGACTAATTGACAGCTGCTTAAAAAAAAATAAGAAGGCACTGTTTTTTGTGATTTTGAGAAATTTGAAAAATAACAACTGTAATATGATTTTTTTTTTATCAAAGAGGGCCCCAATTCGTGGCTATATCATTAACCGTCACTGTCTTTAAAAATATGGCGTGACAAATAAGATCAATCACGATCGCCGTCTCATCGCATCGTTTCCATTTTACCATGAAGAAACACTACTTGTACTCAGGGGCGCTGACAAAATTTCCGGGCCCTTATGCAAAACCTTGGGACCCTATGCAACTCACGGTAGCGGCTCCTTACGCCCTCATGTATTATTAATGCTCAATTGTCCATGAATTTTTGGATACTCTTCTTTTTTTCAAGGTCCGCCATAAAGGGAGGGGATAAGTGGAACTAATATCCAAGGGCCCGCAGCTCATAGGGGGCCCTTAAAGAATTTTGGCCAGGAGGCCCGTCCTAAGATGTGGGGACCATGAAGCTGCCACTATAAGTGGGAAACAAGAAGGTGATGAAATTGATCTTATATATTAAATATCAATGAAGAAACCAGTAAAATTGATCAAAATAATGAATAACATAAATTTTTATTTTTGAAAATCAGCTGTTCATAAAATAGTAATGCTTTATGATATTTAAATCACTTCTGATTTTATTTGCGCCACTTAATATGCACTAGTTTCCTGTAATAATTTACCTATACTAAAAATGTTGATGTTCAATTCAAAAAATATTTTTTTTACATTTTGTGGACTTCCCTTCTCTGCAATTGGTTTATTTAATTTCACGTTCCTTCGAAGTATTTATTTCTCGGAGACTTTGAACGAAGTTGAAGAATTTTTATAAACCAGCAAAGTCCGCGTACTTCGTGCGATACGCTCGTCCAAGTACACCACTGACATGCATGGGAAACAGGAACCGGCGGACATCAACTGCCACCGGTCCTCCCATCCACTCCTAATATCCACAGTCGCATGCGAATCATTCAGCCCTCCAATTAAATATTGCTATCTCTTATACGACTCCCTATTAAAACATACATACTATATCAACTCCTAACATAACGCAATGAATTTACGCTCCCCTGTAATTCTTAGCAAACCAATTTATCCAGTTAATACCTCAAACTATTCATCTCAAATTTTTAATTGGTCTGGCCATACCATGGAAGAAAAGAGGCTAAATTTATGGGCCATATAATTCAGCTCCAACCAATCTATCTATAAACAAAGTTTGTATAATTGCATTATTTACAAAGTGATTTTGAAGATAAAGCAGAAAACAAGTCTCTCTAACTCCATGGCTTAGATATTCATGTTCTGAATTTTTAAATTGGGATGACCTCTCAAAATGAACTTTCCTAGTCAGCTGAATCATGGAGGTGGTCTCACTTCTAACTCTATGAGCTGAATACAATTTTCCTTTTATTTCTTTAAGCATTGAGTTCTCATAACCATGCAAATGCATCATGTTGTGGCAACACCTTCGACCTGGGGTTATAAACACAAAAATAGCAAAAAGGCCAAACTTTAAGAGGTTATTTTCCCAGATCCAAGGATTAATTTGAAAAACAATTTTCAAATTTGGATTCAGCAGGGTAAACAGAAGTTTTTTCAGCCTTCGGTGTTGCATTCGGTGCTCTGACATACTGACACTGAGCTTTTAGAAACGTGATTAAAAATTCGTTCAAATCACTGCTGAAAAAACATTGAAGCTATATACACTCTGTTGCAAAACATTATATGCACTAACCTACAACCGCGAAGCTCGGCATGTATATGTCGTTTGAGGAAATATGCAAATGATTAGAATGTGGGATCAATTAAAAACGTTTTATTAAGAAATGGTGACAAGAAGCTGACATTTTAGTAAGTGGTAATCGGCTATAAAAGTCGATATTCTGTGTGGCATATGGTCAGTTAGGTTGCTTATGTCCCTCTGCGGAAGATCCTACCACAAATGTTGCGACTGATCAGCTAATTCAGTGGTATTCAGGGAAGGCTGCAATTTCTGTCCCAGCATGTCCCAGACGTTCTCTATTGGTGATAGATCTGGGACCTGGATGGCCATAGGAGGGTATTAAATCTTTGAAGACATTGTTGAGAAAGTTGTGCAGTATATATTCGAGCTTTGTCTTGTTGGTAAATGTAACCTGGGCGACATGGCAACATAGGCAGAACAATCGGCTGCAGAATACCGTTGACGTACAAGCGAGTCATTAGATTGGCTTGCAACAACTAGAGGAGATCTTTCTTCTTTCGACCCAGACCGTACGACCTACCCGAAAGTGTAAGGTATCTGTTTGGATGGTCGGGATATTCCCATTCAATTTAGACTAGAATCCAGTGAGGGACACAACCACAGTTACCGTACCCTTCTCCTACCACCAACCTCTCGTAACCCACATATTTAGGTCTTAGATAAGCGTCCGCTTTACAGAATCGCACCTTCAAGCGCGGATGATTTTCGCCAACTCCGAAAGGAACCACGGCCGAACAATGTTAAAGTGTAATATGCACCCACTCCAGTTGTATATTATAGATCACTGTTATACGAAGTTTTTTGGCTTCGGAGCCCCTTTTTGAAATTTAATTTAATACCGGGACCCCAAAATGAGAAAAAGTCCAAATTGTGTGCATCAAAATTCTTTAATTTTCTGTAAATTTACACGAAACTATAACGCACGTTGAAAAACTCTGCATTGCTCAATGTTAATTTCAAACCAAATTTATACGCATACGATCCACACACCTGGAAAAAAATAAAGAAAATAAACGATCCTTTCTCTAGGAGAGCTCAGGTATGTGCAACCATCGGAGAGAAACCGCAGTCCTCCCCACATCATTAAGGGAGATGCATTTTTTAAAAATAAAATGTAGTATTTAAAAAAAAATTGTTAGAATGCGATGATACACACAACTTTCTATAGAATTCAAACTGTAGAACTGAGCTAATCTTCCTGTTTAGGATGCTGCGAAATAAATATCAGATAACCTAAAAAATACAATTTAGATGTATTTAAGAATATGTGTATATTCACATGCAGGTAGATTTTCTATTGGATCATTTTGAATTTTTTTTTTACGTACGAAATTTAATACTTTTTCAAATATATTTAAAATTTTGTTAATTCTTACCCTAGATACTTGCCTTGTTTTAAATGGTAGCTAAAGGTCTGGGCATTTGCACAACACATCCGATAATTAATAAAAAATGTATAATTATTTATAAATAAACAAAGAAAACCCAAAAACAGTCTCAAAACCCAAAATTTGGTTTTGAGACTTTTTTTTTAATTGGGGCATGGGACATATGCACAAAACATTCGAAAATTAAAACAAATAATTGCCGTGTAGACTTTGAACTGCACAAATGTCACTAGAACAGCAATTCACTCGTCCCAAAACAAAAGTTAACTCACTTGTTTATACAGTCTGAAATTTTCAATATTAGTCGGAAAAATTCCCTTCACACACCCCCAGCCAAGATTGACCACTTACATCCCTGGGTCAAGGCCTTAATTACTACCAAGGAAGCACTTTTCAGAAAGGCTATGGCTTTGGAAGCCTTTTTCAGAGCGGCTGTTCCACTTTTAAAGTTGGGGGCGAAAGCCGTCGGAAGACAAATGTGGCATAGCGGAATGAATGTGTTGAATGACGTAACTGGAGGAGAGAATTTTCAAGCGGCTGTCCAACGCGCCACCATGCCTGCTCATAACAGACACAATGCCTGCTCATAACAGACACAATGCCTGCTCATAACAGACACAATGCCTGCTCATAACAGACCTGCTAACGCCACTCTACTCGCGGATGTTGAGCCACTCCATACGTTCTCGGTGGGCTTTTTATATTTCATCAACATTTACATTTGGAACTATTCTGTGCGCCTGCACATTCGCATATACGCAGACGTACGCAGAGAACTTGTCCGAACGAGACATGGCGTGCTCATGACACCTGCAACGTGGAGCGAATTTACAACGAAAATATTTAACTTTAGCGATGTGTACAAAAGTAGTGGCTTTGTGGCGAACAACCAACTCCTTGTTCTCAACACCGATGGTCAATGTCACATGCAGCAGCTCTACAAATCCGGTGATGGCCCTTTTCATTTAAAGCCATTGGCAGTACAACTGTCGATGGAGCAAATAAATGTGCTAAGGGGGCTTCACAATACAGTGTGAATATATATTGTATATATCTGCATTGGAATATGTATTGTAAGAATGGTTTTAAGGCAAACTTGCAATAGATTTTAAACGTGTTGGTGTACTGTAAAAAATGGTACTAAAATTACTATGTGAAAACGATTAAATCATATTCGCTGGCTTTTATTTAAACTGAATGCTAAAATTTTGGGGCGTATCTGTGAAAATTCGTTAGCTTGTTAAATTCTAAACCTCGATATTTCAATTATACCCACCACTTTCAAAATGGTCAAATCATATGCAATGCACTATTCAGATTATGCGCGACAAATCATTGGTTAGCATAAGGAGGTTATTAAAATATACTATAAAAAAAATAAGTGGCAACAGCTCAAAATGCTGACGTCATAGATATAAGGTCATTTTTAATAGAGTAATGAGTGCGGCCAGTTATTAAATTATACTAAAAAAATAAGTAGCAACAACTTAAAATGCTGACGTCATAGATATAAGGTCATTTTTAATAGAGTAATGAGTGCGTCCAGTTATTAAAATATACTATAAAAAAATAGGTGGCAACAGCTTAAAATGCTGACGTCATAGATATAAGGTCATAATAAATAGCGTGGTTATAACTCATTTGCAGTGTGGACACCACAGAATACTATATTCAGAAGGTTCACTCCCATAGGACCCTATGGCAACATTTTTAACATGGGATGTCGCATAGACAATAGAGCTCGTGAGTTGGACCAACTGAACTACGATGCGTCTGCCAGATTTGGCGCGTTATCGCTCGCTTGGCTTTTTTTCTTTTATACGGGAGGGGAACAAAATGTTGAGGACTGTACTTTTATAATTTTTGAAACTTCAGGATTTAAAAATACATTAATCTGCAACATAAATATATTCATTAGTTTAAGAATATTTAAATAAACATAGTTATATATTTCATTCAAATAGTCATAAAATAGATTAAAAAATAGACACATTGCATTGTCTCACTATAAAACATGATGCACAAAAAATTACAAGCTAACATACTCAAAAGACTGAAATATTATATAATATTTTCAGTCTAAAAAGTATACTACCCAGGTAGCACAAATACGTAATTCTTACGTATCAAGCAATACGTAATCTTTACGTGTCAGGCCATATGTAATTATTACGCAAAAATGGTACGTTAGAATACGGTATACCAACCGTTATAAAAAAGGTTATTATTACGTATCCTTATACATTATTATTACGTATCCTTATACGTTAATATTACGTATATTCACATCATTTATTATTACGTATATGCACATACGTGTTTATTACGTATCCATATACGTTATTATTACATATACCCACATACATTATTATTACGTATCTACATACGTGTATATTACGTATCCACATACGTTATTATTATGTATATCCACATATGTTATTATTACGTATCCAGATACATGTTAATTACATATCACATACGTGTATATTACGTATATCCACATACGTTATTATTACGTATCCAGATACATGTTTATTACATATCATATACGTGTATATTACGCATATTCACATACGTGTTTCTTATGTATATCCACATACATGTTTATAACGTGTTCCCATATGTATTTATGCGTTCCCATACGCATTTATAATGTATTCCCATACATATTTATATTGTGTTTCTACATGTATTTATTACATGTTTATATTGTGTTTCTACACGTATTTATTACGTGTTTATATTGTGTTTCTACACGTATTTATTACGTGTTTATATACATATTTATCACACATTGGACAACTCTACAGAATAGTGTATGTTGCAGACATGATATTTACAAAGTTTTATGCATCTTTGTAAAACAAAAATATTGAGCCAGGTGAATATATTTTTATAATAGATGTCAAATTTTCAGATTGTGTTGATTTCAATAATGTACTTGAATTTATAAATTTGAAATCAACACAATCTGAAACAGTATCTTTAAAATTTAAAATACATTCATCTAAATCATATTTTTACAAAGGTACGATATATCAAATGTGTCATGTATGCAAAATTCACAATACTGTAGAATCACTCTGTTCATATGTAATAAAATTTTTATTTTAATTTATATTATATATTGTTAATACAATAATTTTAATGCAAAAATGTTTTTTTCCTTTATTTTCAGTTTATATTTAAATATATTTTTAATTCTAATTATTTCTAAATATTGCAAAAATTATAATCTACTACATTATGAAATATAATTTTAAATCTAAAAGATAAGCTATTTTAAATTGAAAATAACTTAAAAATACAGAATAAAATTTTGGGATATATTAAAACACATAATACTTAAAACATTTTTGCAATTTTTAAAGAGTTAATTTTTTAAAAGTAAACTTCAATACTAAAAATATATAAAAAAAACAATATTAATAATATTGTAATTAAGTTTATAGGCTATTTTAAATTATATACGTGCATGCTAAAACTACACATCTCTGATCAATGGTGGTATCATGCAACTGTGATGATTTTTAAGAGTGAAAACAGTGAGTAAGGGCACAGAGCCCAAGTAGAACATGTTTCTAGATACACAGAAAACAAACTGTTTCACAATTATTTCTAAAAATTGCAAAAATTATAATCTACTACATTATGAAATATAATTTTGTGTGTAATGTTTTTAAAAAAATTCCCAGAATTATGTGTGTTTTTATTTCTTGTACGTATTATGTTTATTTTCTTTTAAGTATAAGGCTTTTTTAACTTCTTCCAGGTATTTTTTTTTATTTTCTTAAAGTATCAAATTATTTTAATTTAATATTGTGTTTTTTAACATTTCTCTCCTGTATCAACTTTTTTTTTTAATTTGTTCTAAGTAGCATATTATTTTAAAATTTCTTCCTAGTATATATTTTTTTTTAATTCTTCCAACTCATGTATTTAAAAAAATTATACCGAAATATCGTTTTTTAAATGCTTATAAATGAGACTTTTCTGTACAATTTTTTTTTTCTTTATGAAAATTCGACTATTCATGTTTTCACATTTCTTTCAGTGTCAATTTCAAAATGTACTTTTGTTCATAATGAAATCTTTTCCTTTTTAACACTTTACAACATAGTTGAAAAGTGTTTATTTACTGTAACTATAAAGACAACAGAAATTGCAAAATTTCAGATTTTTGGGGCTCTTAGTTTTTCAGTTATTGACTTTCAAAAAAGCGAAATCTGCCAAAGTTTTGAAATCTTTAAACAGCTGTAGATCAAAAACTATTTAACCTAGAGAGCTTAAATTAGTGTCATTTTCTTTTGCTTTTAATGAGTCTTAATTTGATATATAACATGTCTATGCTATTTCAAATTTGAATTTTTTGAAAAGCTTCAAAAAAATTTTTTTTAAATCTCAAAAACACCCCTTTTAATTTTTTTGAAAAAAAAAATATATATGCTTTATGGACTACTTGTATGCCAAGTTTCATAATGGGAAGCCAATGGGTTCCTATGAAAATTATTTTTTTTTTGTATTAAACTATAAGTGAAATTAGCTAAATTACAAAAAATTTAATTTCCATAGGAACCCCTTAACGACCGACTATGAAATTTGGCACACAAATAGTCCCTTAATGTCTTTAATATATATATATATATTTTTTAAAGAAATCAGTTTTTTTTTTGGATTTTCTAAAAAAAAAAAAATTTTTTTTTTTAGTTTGTAATTTTTTAAAAACTCAAATTTAAAAAAAAAAGAGTTAGAATACCGTAATCATGTTGTATTTCAAATTAAGGCTCATTGAAAACAAAAGCACGACACCAAATTGAGCTCTCTGTATAAAATATTTTTTGATTTACAACCGTTTAAAGATTTCTAAACTTTGCCAGATTTGGCTTTTTTAAAAAAGTAAATAACTGAAAATCTAAAAGCCCCCAAAATCTGAAATTTTACAGTTTTTGTAAACTTTACTGGTACTATCACTGTACCAAAAATGATCAATTTCTGAGGTATCAAGGTTCAAACCATTAATTGATTTGACACGGAATAACATATACTTAGTACATAACTCATTAACCAGTTGTTTCAAACATTCAGCCCACATATGTTCTTTTCAATTTTAACAATTTGCTACACACTTAATATTTCACATATGTCACTCAAAATTTAATTTTGTATTTACAATCAGTTACAAAACGTTACTTTTCAAGAACTTTTAAAATAAGTACTTCTCCAAACAAGTGAAGACAATTTCATCTCTTCCTTGCTCAAGAGTACAAACTCTCCCAGTTGCAGTATCAGGCTCTACTTTTTGCGAAATGGTCTCACCTAGCACATTCAAATATTCAATACGTCACTTGGTTGAGGATAAAAGAAAGAAGGAGAAGGTCCTTTAGGATGTAGGAAGCTTACTTTATAGTCGCTCGTCTTTTCAAGAATACATGCAAGATACCAAGATCCTTTATAGAGTATAGTGACAAATCCAGATTCAATTTTTGCTTAATTAGTTGGTGTAATATAGTCTAATGCTGTCACACGTTCAGTAAATTGGTGTTCACTACAGTAATTATGCTTAACATGAAGTATATTTTCAGAAATTGGGTAAAAAGAATAAAGTTTTTGAGTACCCATGATTGCCTTAAAGTCATTCAACTGTGGCGACAGTATTTCTTTAACTTCTTCATACTCATCAACTGTGCTGTACTCAAAAACTTCATTCTTTTTACCCAATTTCTGAAAATCGGCTTCTTGTTAAGCATTATTACTGTAGTGAACACCGGTTTACCGAACGTGTGACAGCATTCGACTATATTACACCAACTAATTTAGTAAAAATTGAATCTGGATTTGGCACTATATAGTCTATAAAGGATCTTTGTGGCTTGCATGTATTCTTGAGAAGAATAATGTTACGAGCGACTATAAAGTAAGCTTCCTACATTCTAAGGGACCTTTTCTTACTTTCATCCTCAACCGAGTGACGTATTGAATGTGCCAGGTGAGACCATTTTGCAAAAAGTAGATCCTGTTACTGCAACTGGGAGAGTTTATACTCTTGAGCAAGGAAGAAATGAAATTATCTTCACTCAGTTTGAAGAAGAACTTATTTTAAAAGTTCTTGAACGTTTTGTAATTATAATTGTAAATACAAAATTAAATTGAGTGGCATGTGAAATATCAGGGTGGCCACTCTTCAGACACATTGAAATTCCCTGACTTTTCCAGGTGAATTGAAAAGAAATTCCAGACCAGTAATTTTAACATAAAATGCGTGCACATCCCTATTTAGTTACAAATTTGATTAAAGAATATTAACAATTTAACTCCAAAATTCAAAAAAAGTTATATTAAATCAGGAGAAAAAAATACACATTTTTTGTTTTTACAAATAAATTTTGACATTTTTAATAAAAAATACATGTAAATGCAGCAAAATTGAACTACTGAAATATTAAAAAGAATTTAATGTTTTTTTTCACTGAAGACAATAAAAAGAAATTGTCTAAACTGATGTCCTTAAATATGGGCATTGCAAATTGTTCACAATGACAGACATTAAAGATATGCAAAAACTACACTGTAACAAGCCACAGCCATTGAATAATTAATGTCAATTCAGCAATGTCAAAAGAATGTCATTAAAATAGAAAAAATATTGTAAAATGTATATAATATTCTTGGCAACAGTTGTCCAAAATGGAGCACAAACTCTGCATTTTTGTTTTTATACGGAATCAAATGGACACATGGCAGCCTTTATTTAGAAGTTACGAGTACAGCATAATACTTGGCGAAATTTTTTGAAAATGGCATACAAACTGGGCAGTCCTGTTTTTATAAGGACAACTAGTATAAAAGAAAAACAGAATTTGCACAAAATTCCCTGATTTTTCCCGGTTGAGTGGCCACCCTGAATATTAAGTGTGTAGCAAATTGTAAAAATTGAGAACATATGTGGGCTGAATGTATGAAAAAACTGGCTAATGAGTTATGTACTAAATGTATGTCATTTTGTGTCAAATCACTTAATGGTTTGATCCTTGATATCTAAAAAATTGATCATATTTGGTACAGTGATAGTTCCAGTAAAGTTTAAAAAAACTGTAAAATTTCATATTTTTTGGGCTCTTAAGATTTTCAGTTATTCACTTTTTTAAAAAAGCCAAATCTGGTAAAGTTTTGAAATCTTTAAACAGTGGTAGATCAAAAACTATTTGACCAAGAGAGCTCAAATTAGTGCAGTCTTGTTTTCGATGGACCTTAATTTGATATACAACATGATTATGGTATTTAACTCTTAAAATTGGAGTTTCTAAAATAATTACAAACTAAAAGAGAAATTGTTTTTAGAAAATAGCATAGTCATATCAAATTAAGACCCATTAAAAGAAAAAAAAATGACAACAATTTGAGATCTCTAGGTCAAATACTTTTTCTTTTGCCAAATTTCGCTTTTAAGAAAGTCAATAACTGAAAACTTAGAGCCCAAAAAATCTAATATTTACAGTTTTTGTCAGCTTCACTGGTACTACTATTGTACCAAAAATTATCATTTTCCATGATGTCAAGGTTCAGATCATTGGTTGATTTGACTCGGAATGACCCTTGGATGAATATTCAATTTTGCAGTATTTTAATTTCTTAAGTTTTACACCATATGAAATATTGTTTAAAAACAAACTAATTATTCTTTGTAATCAAAGTTAGAGGTAAGTTACGGTACAGGAAAATTAGGCGTTCTGCATTTTCAGGTTGCAGCCTATTAAGTTTTGGTTCATAAACATTCCTTGCTTCTTTCTGAAAATAAACGTTCACTATCAACGCTGGTGCAGACAAGTACTTTCTTGCTATCTTTGCAAGTATGGCACAAAATAGAAACATTTTCTATTTTAAATTGGCATAAAATAGAAATATCACCTTTAAAAAAATTAATGGTGGTATCATAGGACTGTAATGATTTTTAAGAGTGAACACAGTGAGTAAGGGCACAAAGCGCAAATAGAACATGTTTCTAGATGCACAGAACACAAATTGCTATATAATGAATTAAAAGAAATATAATTAGTCGAAAAAATTCGAAGTATATTTTTAATTCTAATTTCTAACAATTGCAAAAATTATAATTACTACGTTATGAAATATAATTTTGCGGTGTTTTTAAAATAATTCTAAGAATTATGTGTGTTTTTATTTCTTTTAAGTATCATGTTTTCTTTTAAGGCTTTTATTACTTCTTCCAAAAATTTCTTCCAAGTATCAACTCTTTTTTTATTTTCTTAAAGTATCAAATTTGTTTTAATTTAGTATTGTGTTTTTAAACATTTCACTCCTGTATCAACTTTTTCTAAGTAGCGTATTATTTTAAAATTTCTTCCTAGTATATTTTTTTTATTTCTGCAAATAACATTAAATTAATTATAATATTTAACACTGTCTAAGCAGAGAATAAATGAAAACGTAGTCATATTGCATTTGTTATGCATGCATGTTTATTTCAAATCCTGTAAAATCAAATTATTCTTTAACATGTTTTTTTATAGATTTTAGTTTTAGACATACATGTATAATTACACTAAATGAAAGTTGCTTCAGTTATTATTATATAGATTAAATTTATTTTATTATAAACACTAATCAACACTAAATAAGTATTTTTACTTGCAGGTAGGTTATACATGAAGCAACTTTCATTTAGTATAAGTATACCGTCTTTAAGTTTAAAATACATAAAAACATGCAAAAGAATAATTTCTGATTTTACAATATTTGAAATAAACATGCATGCATGACAACAAATGCAATCTCGGACCACGATTTCATTTAATCTCCGCTTAGATAGTATTAAATGCAAGCATGGATGCACATACCACGATGCTGAAAACATGCACTTTTCCCGTTTGCTTTTAAAGCAATATGTGCATACATACATCAAAGCTAGGAAGATATATAAAATAAAATAAAAGTTAAAGCTAAATATAATTAAATAAGTTAAAATATATAAATTAAGCAACATGTTAACCTAACACGGGAAAATCAAGTTCAAGATACAAACCTACAAACACGGAAGGAAAGGGAAGTAATGCCTGCAGTCAGTGTTGCCAGATACACAAAGCTTATGGCACAGAATACTATATTCAGAAGGTTCACTCCCATAGGACCCTATGGCAACACTTTTAACATGGGATGTCGCATAGACACTAGAGCTCGTGAGTTGGACCAACTGAACTACGATGCGTCTGCCAGATTTGGCGCGCTATCGCTCGCTTGGCGATTTTTTTTAAACGGGAGGGTAACAAAATGTTGAGGACTGTACTTTTATAATTTTTGAAACTATAGAAAGGATCAGGATTTAAAAATACATTAATCTGCAACATAAATATATTCATTAGTTTAAGAATATTTAAATAAACATAGTTATATATTTAATTCAAATAATCATAAAATAGATTAAAAAATACACACATTGCATTGTCTCACTATAAAACATAATGCACAAAAAATTACAAGCTAACATACTCAAAAGACTGATATATTATATAATATTTTCAGTCTAAAAAGTATACTAGCGTGTTGATCGTTAATTACTTGATCCTTAATTTATTCTGGGATACTGATAATAGACTTTTTTTTTTTAAATATAAAAATATTCATATAGTAAATATGAAATTTACATAAATGCACTATCGAAGTTGTGGAACTCAATCATTAATTACCCAAGGGGGGGGGGGGGAATTTTCCACCATAAGGCACTTAATAAAA
Source organism: Amaurobius ferox (assembly GCA_951213105.1). Classification (NCBI taxonomy): domain Eukaryota; kingdom Metazoa; phylum Arthropoda; class Arachnida; order Araneae; family Amaurobiidae; genus Amaurobius; species Amaurobius ferox. The sequence goes on from OX578142.1 coordinate 9,016,421, forward strand.
ATTTTACATAAATATATACACATACTATATCACATTCAACTAAGAAAAAGCTATCCAAATATTAATTATTTCACATTTTATAAAAATACGGAAAATATTTTTTAACTAATTATACCACTACCTCTTAAAATTTAGTCTAATCCGGCAGTAATAACACAGCACTAATATACTTATATGAACACGTGTATACTTATGAACACGTGTATACTTATAATGAACACGTATGTAGAATGGTGATAACTAAAATTATTTCAATTTTAATAAACATAAATTACATAACCTGTAACGCAACCAGTTTTCTTTTATCAATCCATTTCTATGAAATGATCTTAACAAATAATCCTTTTTCACGTTACTCAAACCACGCTAGTCTGTTGTTCCAAGTTTTCGCCGAGCGAAATAGGGTTATAACATTGAAAATCGTCTTGGAACCAAACCAGACTATCGCCAAGCGCTCGGAACAAACCAGACCATCGTCAAGAGCGCGCCAACCCAATGTTTGGTCTATCTCTAATAGCCGCCGCGAAAACGAAACTATCGAGAGTGACAGGTCTGTATAGTAGTCTGTCAGTGTGATGTAGTTAAAGCGCCCTCTGGCGAAAGTTGATGAAGTGCATCTATCGGCATTTTTTTTCCAAAAGAATTTAATTTCTCACTTGTCAGATACGGGACTCGAACTCGGAACCATCCGATTACAAGGCTCGCGTCTTATTTGTTATGCTACGGTGTACGTGCCCAGTAGATTCTTAGCATCGAAATGATGATTGTGAAAATAGAGGGAAGATAGAATATTTTTCTCTCAATGAACAGATATAATAGTGATGTATTTTATAAAGGGATTTCGGTGCGCTTCAAAACAGAATGTTAAGTTACGAACTGAATATAAAATTGTGTTGTGAATTATAAGACTATGATTTTGTAAAACAAATTGAATACGGATTTCCAATGAACACAAAAATTGTATTAAGTGGATTCTAACATTACGATTTTTTTTATTTTTTTATTAAACGAATTGAATACTCAAGTATAGTTACGCCATTTTCAAAATTGTGTTAAGTGAATAGGATTCAACCCTTTTAAAAACATGAATGTAATACTTAGTTAAAATTGTATTAAGTGATATATACCAATGTGATTTTTTAAAAATAAATCTAACAGCATATATCGAAATGATTTTGAATGTTTAAAAACAAAAATATAATAGATTACGGATTTCCAGTGAACACAAAAATTGTGTTAAATGAATAGGATTCAACCCTTTTATGTGTTGTGCACTTAAAAACAAATTTAAACGCATTATACTTAGCTAAAATTAAGCGAACAAGATTCAACCCTTTTAAGTGTGTACTTAAAAACATGAATGCAATACTTAGTTAAAATTGTATTAAGTGATATATACCAATGTGATTTTTTAAAAATAAATTTAACTATCGAAATGATTTTGAATGTTTAAAAACAAAAATATAATAGATTACGGATTTCCAGCGGACACAAAAATTGTGTTAAGTGAACAAGATTCAACCCTTTTATGTGTTGTGCACTTAAAAACAAATTTAAACGCATTATACTTAGCTAAAATTAAGTGAACAAGATTTAACCCTTTTAAGTGTGTACTTAAAAACAAATGTATACACGTGCAAAATATATTTGGCAAGTTTTAAAATAGCGCATTATACTTAGCTAAAATTATGTTACGTGAACAAGATTCGACCATTCCAGGATATATACCAATGTGATTTTTTTTAAAAAAATAAATCTAACTATCGAAATGATTTTTTTTTTCTTTTTATAAAAATAATAATGAAATGATTTCGAATGAAAATTGGAACTCACATGCCACGTCTTCACAGCTTGGTGTCCACCACAGACTATTATACAGATCTGTCACTCTCGATAGTTTTGTTTTCGCGGCGGCCATTCGAGATAGACCAAACAGAGAGTTGGCGCGCTCTTGGCGATGGTCTGGTTTGGTCCGAGCGCTTGGCGATAGTCTGGTTTGGGTCCAAGACGATTTTCAATGTTATAACCCTATTTCGCTCAGCGAAAACTTAGAACAACAGACTAGCGTGGTTTAAGTCACAGAATACTATATTCAGAAGGTTCACTCCCATAGGACCCTATGGCAACATTTTTAACATGGGATGTCGCATAGACACTAGAGCTCGTGAGTTGGACCAACTGAACTACGATGCGTCTGCCAGATTTGGCGCGTTATCGCTCGCTTGGCGATTTTTTTTTAAACGGGAGGGGAACAAAATGTTGAGGACTGTACTTTTATAATTTTTGAAACTATAGAAAGGATCAGGATTTAAAAATACATTAATCTGCAACATAAATATATTCATTAGTTTAAGAATATTTAAATAAACATAGTTATATATTTAATTCAAATAATCATAAAATAGATTAAAAAATACACTCATTGCATTGTCTCACTATAAAACATAATGCACAAAAAATTACAAGCTAACATACTCAAAAGACTGAAATATTATATAATATTTTCAGTCTAAAAAGTATACTAGCGTGTTGATCGTTAATTACTTGATCCTTAATTTATTCTGGGATACTGATAATAGACTTTTTTTTTTAAATATAAAAATATTCATATAGTAAATATCAAATTTACATAAATGCACTATCGAAGTTGTGGAACTCAATCATTAATTACCCAAGGGGGGGGGGGAATTTTCCACCATAAGGCACTTAATAAAAATTTTACATAAATATATACACATACTATATCACATTCAACTAAGAAAAAGCTATCCAAATATCAATTATTTCACATTTTATAAAAATACGGAAAATATTTTTTAACTAATTATACCACTACCTCTTAAAATTTAGTCTAATCCGGCAGTAATAACACAGCACTAATATACTTATATGAACACGTGTATACTTATATGAACACGTGTATACTTATGAACACGTGTATACTTATAATGAACACGTATGTAGAATGGTGATAACTAAAATTATTTCAATTTTAATAAACATAAATTACATACCCTGTAACGCAACCAGTTTTCTTTTATCAATCCATTTCTATGAAATGATCTTAACAAATAATCCTTTTTCACGTTACTCAAACCACGCTAGTCTGTTGTTCCAAGTTTTCGCCGAGCGAAATAGGGTTATAACATTGAAAATCGTCTTGGAACCAAACCAGACTATCGCCAAGCGCTCGGAACAAACCAGACCATCGCCAAGAGCGCGCCAACCCAATGTTTGGTCTATCTCTAATAGCCGCCGCGAAAACGAAACTATCGAGAGTGACAGGTCTGTATAGTAGTCTGTCAGTGTGATGTAGTTAAAGCGCCCTCTGGCGAAAGTTGATGAAGTGCTGCCATCTATCGGCATTTTTTTTCCAAAAGAATTTAATTTCTCACTTGTCAGATACGGGACTCGAACTCGGAACCATCCGATTACAAGGCTCGCGTCTTATTTGTTATGCTACGGTGTACGTGCCCAGTAGATTCTTAGCATCGAAATGATGATTGTGAAAATAGAGGGAAGATAGAATATTTTTCTCTCAATGAACAGATATAATAGTGATGTATTTTATAAAGGGATTTCGGTGCGCTTCAAAACAGAATGTTAAGTTACGAACTGAATATAAAATTGTGTTGTGAATTATAAGACTATGATTTTGTAAAACAAATTGAATACGGATTTCCAATGAACACAAAAATTGTATTAAGTGGATTCTAACATTACGATTTTTTTTATTTTTTTATTAAACGAATTGAATACTCAAGTATAGTTACGCCATTTTCAAAATTGTGTTAAGTGAATAGGATTCAACCCTTTTAAAAACATGAATGTAATACTTAGTTAAAATTGTATTAAGTGATATATACCAATGTGATTTTTTAAAAATAAATCTAACAGCATATATCGAAATGATTTTGAATGTTTAAAAACAAAAATATAATAGATTACGGATTTCCAGTGAACACAAAAATTGTGTTAAATGAATAGGATTCAACCCTTTTATGTGTTGTGCACTTAAAAACAAATTTAAACGCATTATACTTAGCTAAAATTAAGCGAACAAGATTCAACCCTTTTAAGTGTGTACTTAAAAACATGAATGCAATACTTAGTTAAAATTGTATTAAGTGATATATACCAATGTGATTTTTTAAAAATAAATCTAACTATCGAAATGATTTTGAATGTTTAAAAACAAAAATATAATAGATTACGGATTTCCAGCGGACACAAAAATTGTGTTAAGTGAACAAGATTCAACCCTTTTATGTGTTGTGCACTTAAAAACAAATTTAAACGCATTATACTTAGCTAAAATTAAGTGAACAAGATTTAACCCTTTTAAGTGTGTACTTAAAAACAAATGTATACACGTGCAAAATATATTTGGCAAGTTTTAAAATAGCGCATTATACTTAGCTAAAATTATGTTACGTGAACAAGATTCGACCATTCCAGGATATATACCAATGTGATTTTTTTTAAAAAAATAAATCTAACTATCGAAATGATTTTTTTTTTCTTTTTATAAAAATAATAATGAAATGATTTCGAATGAAAATTGGAACTCACATGCCACGTCTTCACAGCTTGGTGTCCACCACAGACTATTATACAGATCTGTCACTCTCGATAGTTTTGTTTTCGCGGCGGCCATTCGAGATAGACCAAACAGAGAGTTGGCGCGCTCTTGGCGATGGTCTGGTTTGGTCCGAGCGCTTGGCGATAGTCTGGTTTGGGTCCAAGACGATTTTCAATGTTATAACCCTATTTCGCTCAGCGAAAACTTAGAACAACAGACTAGCGTGGTTTAAGTCACAGAATACTATATTCAGAAGGTTCACTCCCATAGGACCCTATGGCAACATTTTTAACATGGGATGTCGCATAGACACTAGAGCTCGTGAGTTGGACCAACTGAACTACGATGCGTCTGCCAGATTTGGCGCGTTATCGCTCGCTTGGCGATTTTTTTTTAAACGGGAGGGGAACAAAATGTTGAGGACTGTAGTTTTATAATTTTTGAAACTATAGAAAGGATCAGGATTTAAAAATACATTAATCTGCAACATAAATATATTCATTAGTTTAAGAATATTTAAATAAACATAGTTATATATTTAATTCAAATAATCATAAAATAGATTAAAAAATACACTCATTGCATTGTCTCACTATAAAACATAATGCACAAAAAATTACAAGCTAACATACTCAAAAGACTGAAATATTATATAATATTTTCAGTCTAAAAAGTATACTAGCGTGTTGATCGTTAATTACTTGATCCTTAATTTATTCTGGGATACTGATAATAGACTTTTTTTTTTAAATATAAAAATATTCATATAGTAAATATCAAATTTACATAAATGCACTATCGAAGTTGTGGAACTCAATCATTAATTACCCAAGGGGGGGGGGGGGGATTTTCCACCATAAGGCACTTAATAAAAATTTTACATAAATATATACACATACTATATCACATTCAACTAAGAAAAAGCTATCCAAATATCAATTATTTCACATTTTATAAAAATACGGAAAATATTTTTTAACTAATTATACCACTACCTCTTAAAATTTAGTCTAATCCGGCAGTAATAACACAGCACTAATATACTTATATGAACACGTGTATACTTATATGAACACGTGTATACTTATGAACACGTGTATACTTATAATGAACACGTATGTAGAATGGTGATAACTAAAATTATTTCAATTTTAATAAACATAAATTACATACCCTGTAACGCAACCAGTTTTCTTTTATCAATCCATTTCTATGAAATGATCTAAACACTTAACAAATAATCCTTTTTCACGTTTCTCAAACCATGCTAGTCTGTTGTTCTAAGTTTTCGCCGAGCGAAATAGGGTTATAACATTGAAAATCGTCTTGGAACCAAACCAGACTATCGCCAAGCGCTCGGAACAAACCAGACCATCGCCAAGAGCGCGCCAACCCAATGTTTGGTCTATCTCTAATGGCCGCCGCGAAAATGAAACTATCGAGAGTGACAGGTCTGTATAGTAGTCTGTGGTTTGAGTAACGTGAAAAAGGATTATTTGTTAAGTGTTTAGATCATTTCATAGAAATGGATTGATAAAAGAAAACTGATTGCGTTACAGAGTATGTAATTTATGTTTATTAAAATTGAAATAATTTTAGTTATCACCATCCTACATACGTGTTCATTATAAGTATACACGTGTTTATTTCATAAGTATACACGTGTTCATATAAGTATATATGTGTTCATCGTCATGTTTCGCATATATTGTTATCAGATTGGAGGTAAAAGCCAAAATGGCTAGGAACTCCGTGAAAATCCACATTACCTGGCGATACGAAATTAGTGCTGTGTTATTACTGCCGGATTAGACTAAATTTTAAGAGGTAGTGGTATAATTAGTTAAAAAATATTTTCCGTATTTTTATAAAATGTGAAATAATTGATATTTGGATAGCTTTTTCTTAGTTGAATGTGATATGGTATGTGTATATATTTATGTAAAATTTTTATTAAGTGCCTTATGGTGGAAAATTCATCCCCCTCCCCCCCTCCTCGGGTCTTAATGATTGAGTTCCACAACTTCGATAGTACATTTATGTAAATTTGATATTTACTATGTGAATATTTTTATATTTAAAAAAAAAAGTCTATTATCAGTATCCCAGAACAAATTAAGAATCACGTAATTAATGATCAACACGCTACCCAGGTAACACACATACGGTATTATAACCGTTGTTAAACCGTTTATACGTTATATTTTCGTATGTGTTATACGATAAACGGTAATACATCGGTTATAATACCGTTATGAGTAAACGGTATATAAAAATACCGTATATCATACGTATGAATTACCGTGTATGAACATACCGTATGTAGAAATACCGTTTTAAATACGTATGTATTACTGTTTATTTTACATTAAAATAACCGTTTTTAATACATTAAAAATACCAATTTATCATACGTAAAAATAACCATTAACGCTCCCCTCTTGCTCAAATCCTCTTTCAGCTTTGATCTCGAGCCCTTTTCTCGAAGGCATTTTCATGTATTACCGTTTAAAATACATTATAAATACCGTTTATCATACGTTATAAATACCGTTTATATTACATTAAAATTACCATTTTTCATACGTAAAAATAACCATTAACGCTCCCCCCTTGCTCAAATCCTCTTTCAGCTTTGTTCTCGAACCTTTTTCCCGAAGGCATTTTCATGTATCCCTTCTTGTTTATTTTCACCCTCCCAAGTTCTAACCCCGCCGTGACGTCATGCAGTTCTGGAAGCTTCCAGAACGGACTCATTTCTACCTCAGGGGACGAAGCCATAAGCCACAGACTACTATACAGACCTGTCACTCTCGATAGTTTCGTTTTCGCGGCGGCCATTAGAGATAGACCAAACATTGGGTTGGCGCGCTCTTGGCGATGGTCTGGTTTGTTCCGAGCGCTTGGCGATAGTCTGGTTTGGTTCCAAGACGATTTTCAATGTTATAACCCTATTTCGCTCGGCGAAAACTTAGAACAACAGACTAGCGTGGTTTGAGAAACGTTAAAAAGGATTATTTGTTAAGTGTTTAGATCATTTCATAGAAATGGATTGATAAAAGAAAACTGGTTGCGTTACAGAGTATGTAATTTATGTTTATTAAAATTGAAATAATTTTAGTTATCACCATTCTACATACGTGTTCATTATAAGTATACACGTGTTCATAAGTATAGACGTGTTCATATAAGTATATTAGTGCTGTGTTATTACTGCCGGATTAGACTAAATTTTAAGAGGTAGTGGTATAATTAGTTAAAAAATATTTTCCGTATTTTTATAAAATGTGAAATAATTGATATTTGGATAGCTTTTTCTTAGTTGAATGTGATATAGTATGTGTATATATTTATGTAAAATTTTTATTAAGTGCCTTATGGTGGAAAATTCCCCCCCCCCCCTTGGGTAATTAATGATTGAGTTCCACAACTTCGATAGTGCATTTATGTAAATTTGATATTTACTATATGAATATTTTTATATTTAAAAAAAAAAAGTCTATTATCAGTATCCCAGAATAAATTAAGGATCAAGTAATTAACGATCAACACGCTAGTATACTTTTTAGACTGAAAATATTATATAATATTTCAGTCTTTTGAGTATGTTAGCTTGTAATGTTTTGTGCATTATGTTTTATAGTGAGACAATGCAATGTGTGTATTTTTTAATCTATTTTATGATTATTTGAATTAAATATATAACTATGTTTATTTAAATATTCTTAAACTAATGAATATATTTATGTTGCAGATTAATGTATTTTTAAATCCTGATCCTTTCTATAGTTTCAAAAATTATAAAAGTACAGTCCTCAACATTTTGTTCCCCTCCCGTTTAAAAAAAAATCGCCAAGCGAGCGATAGCGCGCCAAATCTGGCAGACGCATCGTAGTTCAGTTGGTCCAACTCACGAGCTCTAGTGTCTATGCGACATCCCATGTTAAAAATGTTGCCATAGGGTCCTATGGGAGTGAACCTTCTGAATATAGTATTCTGTGATCACACTGATAAGAACGATCACTTTGTCATTGACCAGCGTCGAGGAAGGACGTGTGCTAAGAGCTCCTGCGATTGTGCAATCGATGATTGCGACACGTCTTCCAATGTACTCCGGTGAAAGGTCAGTCAGCGACACGTCATTTCCAGATTGTGCAATCGCTGATTGCGATATCCCTTGAAACCACTTTCGAAGTTCCTCAGGTCAAGGTTCATCCCCTCTCAAGACAATTCGCTCCGAGGGTATGAGTGATCAGGCCTCTTTCGCAATTGGCCTCTTGGCTGAGGCCTCTTTCGCAATACTAGGAAAGATGCCTCCGGTGCTGCACCACCTCACCAAACTTCCTCCCAAAAGAGGGGTGTCTAAAGAGAGGATCCTCCCTTCTAAAGACCCTTCTAGAGGATCATCCCAAAATAGGGAAACTCCCTCCCAAAGAGGAAGCTTCCTCCCCAAAGAGGGAAATCCCCTCTCAAAGAGGAAGCTTCCTCCCGGAGGATGTGCTGCACTTGCTGTACCTCCCCGATCCGCTGCAGAACGTCCCTTTTATAACTACTGCCAGGGCAGTAACATCCACAGGGACCATACCCTCCTTCCCCTGCCACCATCAACCTCTCAGAAGGACAATCAGACTCATAAATGTAACATCCCTGCACTCCGTATAAACACAAGGATAGTTTGGGCATAATTGGGAATCGAACTCGGGTCGTGTGAGTGCAACCCCCGTGTCTTAACTACTAAACTATCCCACCCATCTTTCATCATCTAATTGAAAATTCTCTCAATGTGTCACCATAGGATGGTTAAGTTCTAAATGCATGTCAACTGCAAGGTATCTATTTATGCATAATGGTTTTATCCTGTTATCACATCGAATTCATTATCTTATTTCATTGCTAAAGTATATATTTGTAAATGTGGGCCCAAATTAAATGCTGTACTTGCCTCTAAACAGCATAAATTGTATATAATTTTTGGCTAAAGATTCTGCAATGAATTCTCAATGAAAGCAAACTATGCATTTTGAAAATTCAACATTGATATTTAACATTGCGTTGTCGCTCTACTTTTCTACTAATCTGAGTTCCAGAACTACATGCTAGCACAAAGTTTTATTACTTCTTAAACTACTTTATATCTGATAACATCAAAATGATGTCATAGGCAGTTCTGGAAGCAGCATATTTGATCTACTATTCTTTTATATGAAATTTATCATTAGAAAGCGAATAACACTCATTTATAACTTTTGTATGAACCATTCTCAAGGTATGTATCCTTCCCCCCCCCCCCCCCCCGAAATTTTTGATCAGTTTTATTTTTTATTTTCCATTATTTTGTTTAATAAGTTTTTTTATTGTTATATAGTATCAAATTTTAAACATTTCTTGAATTTTATAATTTTTGTCTTAGTGTGACCCCTCCTAAGTAACTAAATCTAGAAAAATTTGTAAGCCAAGTGAAATAAGAAAAATGAAGCAGATAAATAGACTTTGATGGGCAAAAGAAAATATTCAAATTTGTCTCAGCCAAAAGAGAAATGCAAAACTTAGAGCCAATAAAATTATTATTTTCATTGTCTTATTTTTAAAAAATTCGCAAATGCTTAGCGTGCAGATGCTCTGTGCGGGTATAAAATGTAAAAAATTTCTTGAATTTTATATTTTTTGTCTTACAAGGAAGGTCTCCTGACCGACCCCCACTGATTTTAATGAAAAAATTACTGTGAATAGTATTGGTCTATCACAACACATTGTGCAAGTACCAGCGGCCCTATAGCAACAGAAACGACACAATAAATTATTGAAAATTGGTTCTAGGTTACCAGAATCTATACGTTATCCCGATTTGGCGATTATTCAATATGATTACTGTTTTGACAATGGTGAAAGCTGAAAACCTCTGAAGGTATAATACTATAAAAATTCGGTTAATGCCTAAATCCCAGGCATACGAGCTTCGCATTTGTAAATAAGGCCGGGTTTCCACTGACGCGTTCGTCCGTTGCATTGGCTATCCGTCAGAGGAGCAACGCAGAGTATCGATTTCCACTAATCCGTCAACGCATGGAGTTCTCCTCTTTTTCCACGCTGTATGAGGCGATGGAGGTGCAAATGGTGTGGGAAAGAAGAAATCTTTGTGTGGCTAAACTTGATTGGTTAGGATTTGTTTGCTATTTGACAGCAGCTGTTCGATTGATTTTCATATTGTTCTATAACATATTCATTTTGAAGTCTGCTGTGGTCTGGTTCATTAGCGCAGATCCGAATTGTTCTGTGAGTCGGGTCGGGCTCAGTATTTAAAAAGTCGGGCCGGGCGTATTTAAGTTTGAAAAAAATTTAAGTAAATTTTAATAGAGTACATGAGATTGCTGTGTTGAATTTAGCTATATGTAAATATAAATGTTTGAAAAACTTTTATTTTAGTTTTTGTACAAACACATTTGGATAAAAATCATTTCGATCGTGACTTAAGGGTCTTTGGTCCGGGAACGTGTTCTAAATTATGACTGGCTTCATATTTCTGTTTCCCTTGTGAATATTTCATGTCTTCTCCAGCTTAAAAAAATTACTGGAGGCCTGGGCCTGCCGCTCGAGTGGTGTCCCCTCCCCCGGGCCGGGTAAAGGATGCAATCTCATATTTTCCAGGATATGGCCATATCCCAGTATATATGTAAATCTGTTTTTTCAAATTCTCTATTTAGGGATTTTTCAAATAAAATCCTATTTTGGTAAATTCTTGAATTGAGCTTATGTGTATTTTTGACCACAATTCTCGTTTTATATATATATGAGATTATTTATTTGTGAAAGTCTCTCTCTGCCAATATTGTAAAAATCTTAATTATATTTCTTCTTAATTATTTAGTAATTTCGAAATGCACTAATTTATCAACAATTGAGAATTGATATATTAGCATCTATTACATCTTCAAAATTAATATCTGCCAGTATAAATTTAAATAAACAGCCTGAGTTTATATATATATATATATAATTGTAAAAATAAAATCGTTTGAATTCCCATTCATTTTCTTATAAAAGAACTCAGATTTTTAATAGTATGTTGGCTGTGAAAAATCACCTAGTTTATGAGATCTTTACCAGATATGTTAGATTTTTTAAAAGTAAAGTTGAACGATACTTACCTTAAATATAAATGTTATTTTGCTTTCCAAAGTTTATAATTTTTGATCAAAAGGCTTCATGAACCTTGTGCACTAATTAAGAGGTTTTAGTGCATATGTTGGTAGATATACTATTTTGCAAATTTTGGGTGCTTCTTAATGACAATTTCGTGCCCATTCTGCTATACATATTTATTTTACATAATATTTTGTGTCTTTTGTATATTCATCAGTGTTTGTTAAAGTATTGTTTGGCTACCAAGGTATACTATTTACAAAATACCTAGACTTTCTTGATATTTTAAGTTATACAACTTAGACAGTGAAAAATATTATCAAAACACAAAAAATTTAATCTACTTTTTTAAGCAATAAATTAATTTCATATCTGATTCAACTTAAGCTAATCCTGTTTCCTGATGTGGAATAATCAAATATTAACATGATTTAGCTTTAACTGACTTTACAATTATATTCTGCAACTGTCAGCAAATAATATTGAAATAGACAAATCTGATTAATAAGCCACTGACTCACAGTTAATGAGAATAGTGTTAAAAAATTATTAAATCAGATGTCAGCATTTTGTGTGAAGTATAAATATAATCCAACAAGACAAATGCTTATTTCTCTCACATAAACCAATGCTCTTCCTACCTAATATCTTCAATAAAACAATGAACATTACTACAAATTCTTTTCACTTATTATTATTTGATCTTTGAAATATTAAATTGCTTCAACAGATTAAACTTGGTAAGCTGAAGTTTATGGAAGAAAAAATTGACATTTTAAAAAAATTGCAGTAACTTCTTTCTTATAATATATATTTTACCTAACTTATTCTTCAAATAAAAAGAAGGAAATCTGAGTGATACAAATAGCCAATAAAGCACCAGTAAGCTTCCCAATATATTTTAGGAGTAAAATCAGCTTGCCTTTATAAATAAAACTATTTTCCCATAATATTGTAACTTTTTTCCACTTGCATTTATAATTTTTTTTTTCCTATTTCTTTAATCAGTTTAGAATGCTAGGCCAATAACTTTATAATACCAGCCAATGGCAAAAATTTTTGATAACCTCACTCAATTTCAAGCAGGATTTTACTGGGTATTTCACACTACTTCATGGAGAATACAAAATAGATAAAAAGGAATAATCCACATTGTCGTGTATTTTAAAATTATGTCGGTTTGAGAGCAATCAAAACAGACTGTTTGTTGGAAACCCAGACCAGCCGAGTACATATAGCAGCTGGTTGAGAAGCTGGTAACAAGCTGTTTGTTGCAATATCAATATATTTATATAGTTTAATTAAATAAATAGTATTTATAAATATAAATAAAATTATCATCATTGATGATACAGCTTCATCAGGCCATCTTATAGGTTTTCTCTGTAGTTCCTCTTTGTGGCTACTTCGCCAGTTTTGTTTTTCCCATCGACATCAAACCATCACAGTAATATGCAAATTATATTTAACAATGAAAAAAAATTTAATCCAATTGGACTTCCAGAATTAACATTTAGTTAAAAAAATTAAATGTGCTCATTTAGTTAGAATTTGAGTTGTGATAATTTTTACATTTGTTTAAAATCTCAAAGCTGAGTTCAATAATTGACATGTTCACAAAAACGCATTTTGATTTCATTAACATGATTTTAATAATGCTTTTTTAACTTTCAAACCTGTAATGTTATATTTTTTATATTAATATAATAAAACTAGCTTATAACCATTGAAAATTAGTGATGCAAGATACCGTATGTGCTTGTATAATTTTTTTTCAGATATTGTTTTTACTTCCACTCAAACCAGAAAAATACTGAATAATGAAAAAAGGAAACGAAGAAATAAATTATCATTAAAGGAGAAAAATAATTATTTTTTATTAATGTATTAACATTAATTGAATAGAAATGAAAAACAGATGTTTCTTATAATAAATCTAATAGAATATTTCAGTATAAACCACATATTTTATAAATTTTTTTTTAGCAAATTAACTGAAATCCACATTTGAATCCAAACTAAAAAACAATATAACTAACTGTGAATCCAGTTTTGAAAACATATCTAAAGAATTCCAAATTTGTTGATCAACTGCCCATTGCTGAAATATTTTTCCTCTATACAGAAAAGTGTTGAACTTATTGGATCTTACCACAGCCCTTTTAGTTAGGTGACAGTTTACTTACAACAATGGTAATATGAATAGCCATTGTTATAACATATTTAAAAAAGAGTCTAATATTCAGCTTCGCTTCTACAGAGAACATTTTAATAAGAACAGTGTAGCTGAATATTGGACTTGTCTTATTCAATATTTTTCACCAGATACTGGGGCCAGGATACCCCTCCAAAAAACTTTGCATCATGATTACTCGTGAACCCTTTTGGAGTAAGAATTAAATACTTACCAAATTTCAGCTTCCTAGACTTAACGGTTTTTGAGACATTTTTGTCTCAACATTGAATCCCACACATATGGATAAATTCAAAACATACTAATTAACAATAAAATCAAATACATAAATTTAATTTGTTTATTTTTCAAAAGTATACAGCTAAAATTCTTAGATATAAGAAATACAATATTTTATAACAGATTATGTTCAACAAATATTAATATTTTTTTAAAACAAAACTAGATCCAGTCAAACTTTCTTTAAAATCTCTAGTCCATACTTCAATTCAGAAAAACCTGTAAAAAATAAAATGTATACAGTTTTAAAGAATTCTCATTTTTAACTATTTTACAAAATTAAATGAATGGAATATCAGCAAAGGCCTGACATAAACCACACATGTCTTCATTTTTTTTTTCTGTTAGGAATACTTTTTTTTAAACTTTAAAATTATATTTGAAATTTATGCATTTGGATTGATATATACCATAAAGTAGTAGATTTTGATCACAAAAGTGAGGTTTTCAGTTCTATCATTAGTCGTACCTGATAAAAAAAAGTAACCACTGGCTGTCGGCTAGTTATACAAAAATGCAATTTTCTACAACCAAATATGACTTTTATGCAGGAGAAGCTGATTAAAAATAGTGTTGCTATCTTAGCTTATATGAAAATTTTCAAAAAATAATGTTTCATGGACAATCAAAATGCTTATAAAATATTGGAATGATATGAAGCTTTAACTTTAGTGGCAACAAGTTGCTAAATCTTAATCCCCATTAGCATGGCATATTTCACGTTATGTTTTGCGCCAACGGCCCTACAGTGCTGAAAACACCGGTTCTTGTTAGATCACCGAAGTCAGGCAGCATCGGGGGCAGTTAGTACTTGGTTGGGTGACCACCTGGGAACACCGCGTGCTGTTTGCACATTTCGAGCATGGTAGCCCGGTGGTTTGTGCTGGATTTACACGCTGCAACAACTGCCGCCGTGTTCATGCGGAGTACAATCACGTTAAACATGTGGGTCCGAAAGTCCTTTCGAGAGGTTGGTGGTAGGGAAGGAGGGTACGGTCTCTATGGACGCCCCCCCCCCCACACTGGGTTCCGGTCTAAATTGTGTGGCACTTCCCGACTGTCCAAACAGTTACCATACACCTTTCTGGTACCGGCCGTCTAATTAGTTGCTCATGTTCTCTGGATGAGTCGGACGGTCTGAGTCTCAACAACATGTTATGTTTCTATATATATAATGGTCATTAGCAATTCTTCTTTTTATGCATTATGTTTACAAACTGATCATTGTGAAACACTCAGGGCTGTGCAGTCGTTAGTAAAAATATACAGATACTGACTCCTAAATTAAACTATGTAAAAGTAATTTTATCTTGGAATATTAAATTCTTTTATTAGTCAAAATAGTTTTAAAAAATCATTAAATATTTACCAATTAAAAAACTAATGAATTGAAAAATTAAAAATTGCTATCTATGACAGTCACTGTTTTAGCAATAATTTTTATAAACAAATAATATGTGAGCACTGTTTTATTTAGATATAAGTTGCTATACTACACTACCTAAAAATAAAATGTGACCTGTGCAAACTAAATATATGCACCCCCTATTCAGTAGAATAGGCTGTGCTAACAAAGAAAATATTAAAATGCAGCTTATCCATATTAAAAATATGGTATGTGCTACTACTTGGTATCATAGCCTGCATATGTCCTTGTCGTGGGACAGTATTGGAATTTTCCTGTCGCCACTTCACTTCTAGAAAGTATTACCCCCCCCCCCCCTCTCTCTTTGGAAACGGTTGACATTCCATTGCTCTGAGTAGGAGACCAGCTGCAGTCGTGAAAAAGTGGCAAAGGACGCTATGTTATTTTTAAATAAAATGGACACCTGCAAGAGGGCTTGAGCCCCCCCATTTTTTAGCCAACCCTTTGGAAGGGGCCAAATCCAGTGATTCGATGGAGCCCGGCCGCGTCACTGAATTTATGGGTTTTCGAACCTATAGCGACCAAGCGTCAGCTATGGAGCCCAGCCGGGGGGTTGTCCGTTTTCCCGACGAACAGAAGAAGAGTTGAGGGAGAACTCAGTTGGTATTTTTTGAGAGTCAAGTGCTGGTCGTCAAAAATCGACGGAGGAGAGCTGTCCCGATGCCGTCCTGCCCGTGCCTTAAAGGAGTAAGTCCTTTTGTCCTCTCCCACTGCAGGCTGAGTATCAGAGAACAAAATTAGAGTTTAATAAGGAATCTAACTGCATAACTTGTTAGTTAATATGATAATTAAAACTAGAGAGAGGGGAGAGATCATGATGAGCATTATTCAATGCCTACGACTTATCGAACTGTAATGTATTGTATGAATTTGAAATTGAGCATCATTCAGTGCCTACGACTTAGCGAACTGTAAATGTATTATATGGATTTAAGATGTTATTTTTGTGTTTTTAAATTTTAAGTAACAAGTTTAAATATAAGTATTTTAAAATAAAAGCTTTATTAACTTTTAATTAGTATTTATTGTGTGTTCTCGTGATGCATTTTCCAATTGATCTGAACCTGGAGATATGCTCGGTAATCGAGCAAGTGGCTTGCAGAAATATGATTAGCGGCCAAAGTGTAATTGTAAGATTTTTTCAGCGGAGCCACACCACAGTCCTAAATAAACACCTTGTGTGTGGGCAATAAATGTACTTGATATGTTGATGCATAGTGGTAGTGTCCCAAGCTAGCAGTAACTTTTTAAGACAAATGAGTTATGTATTACATGTGCAATATATGAAACAGATTAAATCCGTCTTACGATGAATGCAGTTTAAATTCAATTTGATCCTTTTCACAATAGTTGCAATTTAATTTGAAACAGGTCATTTTCACAAGATACAATTTAAATCTAAAACCAGTAACCTTTACAGCTGATTTTAAATTGTTTAGCTTGCTTATATAAAACTGAAAATCAGAATAAAATTAGCATTTATTCTAAGAAGTTTTAGTTGACTAGATTAATTATTGTACAATTTAAATCTAAAACCTGTAACTTTTACAGCTGATTTCAAATTGTTTAGCTTGCTTATATAAAACTGAAAATCAGAATAAAAATAGCATTTATTCTAAGAAATTTTAGTTGACTAGATTGATTATTGTAATGAAAATTAAAATTTTCAAAACTTTAATTTCAAAAATGCTAAATTAAATTTCTTGAATATATGTTTTTACTTAGTGAGCTGCTTGCATGCCTACTGCACAGGTCAGGTGTTTCCAAACGATCATCGGAAAATCCTTGAAAATGAAATGACTAACCCACATGTGTGTGTTTAAGAGACTGATAACCAAATCACGAGAATTCAAGTTGCAGATTATGAATTAAAATGACTACAGCAAGATAGTATTTATATGATAGATGTGTTTGTCATTATAAAAATTTACTTAGCATATATTATAAATATGGAGCAGTTTACCCCACAAAGTCCTATATACAAGTATTTGACTTTTAACAGCATAGTAACATCAAACGTTTACTTAAATTCATCCATTTTACATTTTTTAATCACCAATTAAGGAATTTCTAATTTACAGTATATCAACTAGGAATAGTAAATGCCAAGCACTGAAATTAATGTGACAAAAACATACCGTAACTTCTTCACAATCTTAAGGGATCAGAGCAGAGATGTCTGCTGACATCAGCAATAGATTTTTCAGTTCCTTCAAGAAATAGAGGGCTCTTTCTACACACTTTAAATTCCTGTAACAAATTAAATCAGAATTAGTATCACTTTATAACCCTTGGTAAAAGAAGCACATCAAAACTGCTTGTACTCAACTATTAGAATGAATATTTTTAAATTATGGTATCTAGCTGTAGATAAAAATTCATGGTAATAAACATCAGACTTGAACTTGAATACCACACGCACCTTGAAAAATATTTCTAAATAGATTTTCTATCAATATTTCTGTTTATCAATATTGATAGAAAATATATGAAAACACGTATCCATCACTTCAAATGAGAATTTGTAAAAAAAATTAAAACTTCAGAATCCAAATTTGTGGAAACATGAAAGAAAAAAAAAGGTCAAATAATACTATTTATTTTACCTGTTAAGTTTTTACTACAATTAAAATACAAATGACCGTTAATTTTTTACGATGATTAAAATATACATTTATAAAAAAATATGCACAGAAACTTTTGTAAACTGGAATTAAACTATCTAGTGGTATAACGACACACATTAAGGGGCTTCATCAGTGGCAAGCTTCAATCTTCACCTTCCATGTTAATGTATGACCGTTTTAATGCTGTTGCTGGATAGCATAGCTCCTCCAAAAATCAACCTATTTCAATTTTGTTTTCAGGATCTCAAAGCTAAAGAAATTTAAGTTTATTTGTAGTTTTAACTTTTCATTTAAATTATTGTCAAGTATTTTTAACAATTTATCGAAGTCGAGAGTCATTAATAAAAGTCAAAACTAAAAGTTTAATAGACTTTTAACAATTTGCATTTCATAATACTCGAATTTGAAAAACGCAGTTCCTATGAATAGAATTCTAACTTTAGATAGATGCCTAAATTTTTGCGCTACCATAAATAGATTTCCAGCAACTTTTAATTGCAGCAAATATTGATCTGAAAAAAATTGTATTTTGCTTTCCCCCTCTTTCTTATTTCCTTCAGGGGTTGACAGGACTCCTGTGGGGAGAGGTTGTTTATGGTGTACAGGCACGTTTGTGGTGCTCATGAAAGGAAGAAGGGTAAAGGGTAAAGGGTGTGAAAATTGTTCTCACGTTACGTGGAGAGGCATTTCGAGTTGGTGGGAGTGGAGAACGGTTTAGATACTGGACCTTTTTATTTCAGTATGCTTACTCGATATAGAGCATCTCTTTCTTCATTCTCGAATTAGCTAGTCTTACCAATCACTATTTAATAATATTTTGCTGCAATGAGTGCTGATATTGATATGTATCTTATTAAAGTTGCAGACTCCAATTTATTGGAAATATAAAAATCACGTTATTTGCGGAAGATACGCGCCAATATATAAATTGGTTTTGCGATTTGGAGGGGGGGGGGGATTATGTATACGGCTTGCATGCAATTTTCACTGTTATTTATACGAATAAAAATTATATATTTTGTTATTTTATATAATTACCTTACTTTAACTCCCGTGTAACACCGGGTGCATTTTCTGGTCTATATAAATAAAATTAAAAATCTGTCTGTCTGTCTGTATGTTTGTCTCATCACCACGGAAGAACGGCAGAACCGAATTTAATGAAATTTTGTGAGTAGCCTTGAAATATCCCCACTTAAAATGGAGTCCATGTTTCGAGTTTCGAGGATCAGAGGTTGTCTAGATATTAATTAAAAACAAACAATTAAACCTGCAATAGAAATAGCATTATGTAGACGATATTTTTTCCAGCCAATTTATTTAAAGAAAATTATATCATGCCGCTTAGCAACGGATTTAAATCCAATGTGTTTAGGCGGCAGACTATTTTTATTAAATCTTTTTGGATTTAAATAATAAAGATATAGGCATATAAAATAAATTTCACAGATATTGCATTTTTGACCGGATTATATCAATTACGATCTTCAGGTTTAAACATTATTAATATTGATATTTTCAGGGATTATTGATATTTTCAATTTATTGCGTCATTGTTTTATTTTGACAAAAATTGTTAAAACTCATATATTGTACGTAGTACCTGTAATCTTTTACAAATGCACGGGTATATCTTCTAATCTATGAGAATATAAGTAGTACAGGTACATTGTCATATATTTTGGCATATATTGGAAAGAATTACGGCCTTTAGGTTTAAAAATAGCGGGTTTATTGATATTTTCAATTTATTACGTCATCGGTTTTATTTTGGAAAATATATTAGAAATTCATATGTTGTAGTACATGTAAATTTTCTACTAATACACGGGTATATCTTCTAATAACCGCGAATATAAGTAGTACGGGTCCCATACAATTTTAGCACTTTTGTTGTTCCATCGACAGTTGTTCCATATTTTATACAAATGTTCGTTATATCCGAAAGGTCTTCTATTAGAAGCTTGTTCTAGGGAGATTAGATTTCAATAAGGGTTTAAACTGGTTTAAATCCTTAGGTTTTTAGCTAAAATCTCTGTATTGATTTAGCACTTTCTGGGCAAATCCAGATTTTCTTTTGCTATCTATTTGAAATAAATACAAGATTTTTGCCCCAAAACAAGTTTATGTTACTGTTACTAATTTACATATTTTCCATTATAATGTAATTTGATACACAAATCATACTGAAATCTCAACTGTAAAACCGCACTACTGTCATTAAATATTTTCAATCAGGAATGGTAAAGCTATTATTTATTCCATTTGTCAAATAATAAATAAAATCATGGACTAACGTGATAGTCTATTAAACCTAAAATCTAAACTGATAGAAAATTGTAGCAATGTTTACTTCCAAAAATGGCATTTGTTCAGATGATGGTGAATTAATTTTTCTGAAATTGTTCCATATTGGTAACCACCCAGGTAGCACAAATACGTAATTCTTACATATCAAGCAATACGTAATCTTTACGTGTCAGGCCATACGTAATTATTACGCAAAAATGGTACGTTAGAATACGGTATACCAACCGTTATAAAAAAGGTTATTATTACGTATCCTTATACATTATTATTATGTATCCTTATACGTTAATATTACGTATATTCACATACGTTATTATTACGTATATGCACATACGTGTTTATTACATATCCATATACGTTATTATTACATATATCCACATACGTTATTATTACGTATACCCACATACATTATTATTACGTATCTACATACGTGTATATTACGTATCCACATACGTTATTATTATGTATATCCACATATGTTATTACGTATCCAGATACATGTTAATTACGTATCACATACGTGTATATTACGTATATCCACATACGTTATTATTACGTATCCAGATACATGTTTATTACATATCATATACGTGTATATTACGTATATTCACATACGTGTTTCTTACGTATATCCACATACATGTTTATAACGTGTTCCCATATGTATTTATGCGTTCCCATACGCATTTATAATGTATTCCCATACATATTTATATTGTGTTTCTACATGTATTTATTACATGTTTATATTGTGTTTCTACACGTATTTATTACGTGTTTATATTGTGTTTCTACACGTATTTATTATGTGTTTATATACATATTTATCACACATTGGACAACTCTACAGAATAGTGCATGTTGCAGACATGATATTTACAAAGTTTTATGCATCTTTGTAAAACAAACATATTGAGTCAGGTGAATATATTTTTATAATAGATGTCAAATTTTCAGATTGTGTTGATTTCAATAATGTACTTGAATTTATAAATTTGAAATCAACACAATCTGAAACAGTATCTTTAAAATTTAAAATATATTCATCTAAATCATATTTTTACAAAGATACGATATATCAAATGTGTCATATATGCAAAATTCACAATACTATAGAATCACTCTGTTCATATGTAATAAAATTTTTATTTTAATTTATATTATATATTGTTAATACAATAATTTTAATGCAAAAATGTTTTTTTCCTTTATTTTCAGTTTATATTTAAATATATTTTTAATTCTAATTATTTCTAAATATTGCAAAAATTATAATCTACTACATTATGAAATATAATTTTAAATCTAAAAGATAAGCTATTTTAAATTGAAAATAACTTAAAAATACAGAATAAAATTTTGGGATATATTAAAACACATAATACTTAAAACATTTTTGCAATTTTTAAAGAGTTAATTTTTTAAAAGTAAACTTCAATACTAAAAATATATAAAAAAAACAATATTAATAATATTGTAATTAAGTTTATAGGCTATTTTAAATTACAATTATAGGCTATTTTAAATTTTAATTTAGCATGCTAAAACTACACATCTCTGATCAATGGTGGTATCATGCAACTGTGATGATTTTTAAGAGTGAAAACAGTGAGTAAGGGCACAGAGCCCAAGTAGAACATGTTTCTAGATACACAGAACACAAACTGTTTCACAATTATTTCTAAAAATTGCAAAAATTATAATCTACTACATTATGAAATATAATATTGTGTTTAATGTTTTTAAAAAAATTCCCAGAATTGTGTTTTTATTTCTTGTACGTATCATGTTTATTTTCTTTTAAGTATAAGGCTTTTTTAACTTCTTCCAGGTATTTTTTTTTTATTTTCTTAAAAGTATCAAATTATTTTAATTTAGTATTGTGTTTTTTAACATTTCACCCCAGTATCAACTTTTTTTTTTAAATTTGTCCTAAGTAGCATATTATTTTAAAATTTCTTCCTAGTATATATTTTTTTTTAATTCTTCCAAATCATGTATTTAAAAAAATTATACCGAAATATCGTTTTTTAAATGCTTATAAATGAGACTTACTATTTAACCTAGAGAGCTTAAATTAGTGTTATTTTCTTTTGCTTTTAATGAGTCTTAATTTGATATATAACATGACTATGCTATTTCAAATTTGAATTTTTTGAAAAGCTTCAAAAATTTTTTTTTTAAATCTCAAAAACACCCCTTTTAATTTTTTTGAAAAAAAAATATATGCTTTATGGACTACTTGTATGCCAAGTTTCATAATGGGAAGCCAATGGGTTCCTATGAAAATTATTTTTTTTTTGTATTACACTATAAGTGAAATTAGCTAAATTACAAAAAATTTAATTTCCATAGAAACCCCTTAACGACCGACTATGAAATTTGGCACACAAATAGTCCCTTAATGTCTTTAATAAAAGTAAATAACTGAAAATCTAAAAGCCCCCAAAATCTGAAATTTTACAGTTTTTGTAAACTTTACTGGTACTATCACTGTACCAAAAATGATCGATTTCTGAGGTATCAAGGTTCAAACCATTAATTGATTTGACACGGAATAACATATACTTAGTACATAACTCATTAACCAGTTGTTTTAAACATTCAGCCCACATATGTTCTTTTCAATTTTAACAATTTGCTACACACTTAATATTTCACATATGTCACTCAAAATTTAATTTTGTATTTACAATCAGTTACAAAACGTTACTTTTCAAGAACTTTTAAAATAAGTACTTCTCCAAACAAGTGAAGACAATTTCATCTCTTCCTTGCTCAAGAGTACAAACTCTCCCAGTTGCAGTATCAGGCTCTACTTTTTGCGAAATGGTCTCACCTAGCACATTCAAATATTCAATACGTCACTTGGTTGAGGATAAAAGAAAGAAGGAGAAGGTCCTTTAGGATGTAGGAAGCTAACTATATAGTCGCTCGTCCTTTCAAGAATACATGCAAGCTACCAAGATCCTTTATAGAGTATAGTGACAAATCCAGATTCAATTTTTGCTTAATTAGTTGGTGTAATATAGTCTAATGCTGTCACACGTTCAGTAAATTGGTGTTCACTACAGTAATTATGCTTAACATGAAGTATATTTTCAGAAATTGGGTAGAAAGAATGAAGTTTTTGAGTACCCATGATTGCCTTAAAGTCATTCAACTGTGGCGACATTATTTCTTTAACTTCTTCATACTCATCAACTGTGCTGTACTCAAAAACTTCATTCTTTTTACCCAATTTCTGAAAATTGGCTTCTTGTTAAGCATTATTACTGTAGTGAACACCGGTTTACTGAACGTGTGACAGCATTCGACTATATTACACCAACTAATTTAGTAAAAATTGAATCTGGATTTGGCACTATATAGTTTATAAAGGATCTTTGTGGCTTGCATGTATTCTTGAGAAGAATAATGTTACGAGCTACTATCAAGTAAGCTTCCTACATCCTAAGGGACCTTTTCTTACTTTCATCCTCAACCGAGTGACGTATTGAATGTGCCAGGTGAGACCATTTTGCAAAAAGTAGAGCCTGTTACTACAACTGGGAGAGTTTGTACTCTTGAGCAAGGAAGAAATGAAATTATCTTCACTCAGTTTGGAGAAGAACTTATTTTAAAAGTTCTTGAACGTTTTGTAATTATAATTGTAAATATAAAATTAAATTGAGTGGCATGTGAAATATCAGGGTGGCCACTCTTCAGACACATTGAAATTCCCTAACTTTTCCAGGTGAATTGAAAAGAAATTCCAGACCAGTAATTTTAACATAAAATGCGTGCACATCCCTATTTAGTTACAAATTTGATTAAAGAATCTTAACAATTACTCCACTATTAAAAAAAAAGTTATATTAAATCAGGAGAAAAAAATACACATTTTTTGTTTTTACAAATAAATTTTGACATTTTTAATAAAAAATACATGTAAATGCAGCAAAATTGAACTACTGAAATATTTAAAAGAATTTAATGTTTTTTTTCACTGAAGAAATAAAAAGAAATAGTCTAAACTGATGTCCTTAAATATGGGCATTGCAAATTGTTCACAATGACAGACATTAAAGATATGCAAAAACTACACTGTAACAAGCTACAGCCATTGAATAATTAATGTCAATTCAGCAATGTCAAAAGAATGTCATTAAAATAGAAAAAATATTTTAAAATGTATATAATATTCTTGGCAACAGTTGTCCAAAATGGAGCACAAACTCTGCATTTTTGTTTTTATACGGAATCAAATGGACACATGGCAGCCTTTATTTAGAAGTTACGAGTACAGCATAATACTTGGCGAAATTTTTCGAAAATGGCATACAAACTGGGCAGTCCTGTTTTTATAAGGACAACTAGTATTAAAAAAAAAAAAAAAAAACAGAATTTTCACAAAATTCCCTGACTTTTCCCGGTTGAGTGGCAATCCTGAATATTAAGTGTGTAGCAAATTGTAAAAATTGAGAACATATGTGGGCTGAATGTATGAAAAAACTGGCTAATGAGTTATGTACTAAATGTATGTCATTTTGTGTCAAATCACTTAATGGTTTGAACCTTGATATCTAAAAAATTGATCATTTTTGGTACAGTGATAGTACCAGTAAAGTTTAAAAACACCGTAAAATTTCATATTTTTTGCGCTTTTAGATTTTCAGTTATTCACTTTTTTAAAAAAGCCAAATCTGGTAAAGTTTTGAAATCTTTAAACAGTGGTAGATCAAAAACTATTTGACCAAGAGAGTTCAAATTAGTGCAGTCTTTTGTTTTCGATGGACTTTAATTTGATATACAACATGATTATGGTATTTAACTCTTTTTTAAAATTGGAGTTTCTAAAATAATTACAAACTAAAAGAGAAATTGTTTTTAGAGAATAGCATAGTCATATCAAATTAAGACCCATTAAAAGAAAAAAAAAATGACACCAATTTGAGATCTCTAGGTCAAATACTTTTTTTTTTTGACAAATTTCGCTTTTAAGAAAGTCAATAACTGAAAACTAAGAGCCCAAAAAATCTAATATTTACAGTTTTTGTCAGCCTCACTGGTACTACTATTGTACCAAAAATTATCATTTTCCATGATGTCAAGGTTCAGATCATTGGTTGATTTGACTCGGAATGACCCTTGGATGAATATTCAATTTGGCAGTATTTTAATTTCTTAAGTTTTACACCATATGAAATATTGTTTAAAAACAAACTAATTATTCTTTGTAATCAAAGTTAGAGGTAAGTTACGGTACAGGAAAATTAAGCGTTCTGCATTTTCAGGTTGCAGCCTATTACCATCTTTAAGTTTAAAATTTAAGTTATACCATCTTTAAGTTTAAAATACATAAAAACATGTAAAAGAATAATTTCTGATTTTACAATATTTGAAATAAACATGCATGCATGACAACAAATGCAATCTCGGACCACGTTTTCATTTAATCTCCGCTTAGATAGTATTAAATGCGAGCATGGATGCACATACCACGATGCTGAAAACATGCACTTTTCCCGTTTGCTTTTAAAGCAATATGTGCATACATACAACAAAGCTAGGAAGATATATAAAATAAAATAAAAGTTAAAGCTAAATATAATTAAATAAGTTATATAAATTAAGCAACATGTTAACCTAACACTAACCTAACACGGGAAAATCAAGTTCAAGATACAAACCTACAAGCCATGGCGGGAAACGTAAAGAATGATTACTGCACTCAGTGTTGCCAGATGCACAAAGCTTATCGCTTCGTCCCCTGAGGTAGAAATGAGTCCGTTCTGGAAGCTTCCAGAACTGCGTGACGTTACGGCGGGGTTAGAGTTGGGAGGGTGAAGATAAACAAGAAGGGATACATGAAAATGCCTTGGGGAAAAGGGTTCGAGAACAAAGCTGAAAGAGGATTTGAGCAAGGGGGAGCGTTAATGGTTATTTTTACGTATGAAAAATGGTAATTTTAATGTAATATAAACGGTATTTATAACGTATGATAAACGGTATTTATAATGTATTTTAAACGGTAATACATAAAAATGCCTTTGGGAAAAGGGTTCGAGAACAAAGCTGAAAGAGGATTTGAGCAAGAGGGAAGCGTTAATGGTTATTTTTACGTATGATAAATTGGTATTTTTAACGTAATAAAAACGGTTATTTTAATGTAAAATAAACAGTAATACATACGTATTTAAAACGGTATTTCTACATACGGTATGTTCATACACGGTAATTCATACGTATGATATACGGTATTTTTATATACCGTTTACTCATAACGGTATTATAACCGATGTATTACCGTTTATCGTATAACACATACGAAAATATAACGTATAAACGGTTTATCAACGGTTATAATACCGTATGTGTGTTACCTGGGCATGCACTAACAAGATTTTTAACAAGAAAGATTAATCATGCATAAAGCACTGATTATGAAACACTTTCAAACTGAAATAAAATTTTATTTAAACATCTCTAAAATGCAATATATTTATTCAGTGGCGATATTTTTTTTGAAGTATCACAGTACTACAATAATTTATTTCAATTTGAAACTATGTGATATCATTCTTTTACATTCACATATGTCCCACAGATCGTCTCAATAACAAAATTTCATTTTGATAAAGTCATTGTTACAGCAATTATCGTGCGAACGGACAGACAGACAGAATGAACAAAGTCATAAACACTTTACAACTGTGTTGGAAAATGTTAACAAGAAAGATCAATCATGCATAAAGCATTGATTAAGAAATACTTTCCAACTGAAATGCAATTAAAAATGCTATACATTCAGAGGCAATATTTTTTTAATTATCACAGAATTACAATAATTTATTTTACTTAAAATGAAAACTTCATCGAAAAAAAAATTAACTTTATTCAAATGACGTCATCGAAATATAAATCGTTCGGCTCTCTATGTAAGAGCAGTCAATATTTCATTCATACACTTTTATTCCAGACTCCAGATTTAAATAATTTTGCGTGAAAAATATTCGGCAATTCTTATACAACTGCTCTTACAATCACTTGGTTACATTCTGCAACCATTAAAATTAGGCGTCGTTGTAGAAATAATCAAAGTTTGATGATCATATAAACTCGAAAACATTGTAATTACGTTGGCGCGGAATATGTGATGCACAGAAAATACGCAGAAATAAAACTGTTTAAAGACTAATACAACACTAAATATAAATTGAAAAAAACTTTAAAGGACACCATCTTTAGTCTGGAAAAAACAAATAGGTGCCATATTTTATTTTGAAGTTGGTCACGTGATCTCTTCATATTATATTTGTGTAATTATTATTTTAATTTTTATTTTAAAAAAAACTACCAAACATATTTTGCTGAAATTTGTTTTATATATTTTATGGGATACTTTGAATATTTCCTAAAATTTTCAAAGCAATTTGTGAATTTTAACTTCGCTTAAAAAATGTTTGAAAAATTAGGTCCCATAGAGTTCAATGTATTTTATTTTTTTAATCCGGGTTCAATCCAAAACTAATTGGGGGATGATATTCATTTACATTCCCGTATGCCCCACAGGCTGTCTCATCAACATACAAAAATTTAATTTTGATAAAGTCATTTTTATGGAAGTTATCGTGCGAACGGACAGACAGACAGTTAGAATGAACAAAGTCTTAAACACTTTTTAACTATGTTGTAAAGTGTTAAAAATGGCCTGAGACTGTATTTTCCATAATAGATAATTAAAAGAAATTTTTTTATTTAAATCGTTTATGACACTAATAGTTTACCACCAAAAAGTAGTGGCAAAGATCTCTGAAGATAAACAATTGATTTATATATATATAAAAAGAAATATTTGATTTGTTTGGCACATTTTATCAACTGTGATCCCTGTTTGTAATAAATTTCAATATTAGTGTTAAAGTTAAGAATGGTGTGATTTATTTTACTATTATCAGCAAAATTAAAATATTCCTTATATTTCTCCTGTCGTATGTATCATACCCAAAATTAAATATTTAATTAAGAATTGAAAAAATTTCAAACGGTGTGTGTACAGACCTAAACTCCCCTTGGGTGCAGCAATGATGATTTTACATCAATGATAATTGCTGAATTCTCAGCTCGATATACATGACCCTAATCCTCAATATCTTCCTCGTTCTATCAAGACCAATTTACCAAATTATAAAATTTGCAAACGGAGAATATTATGGAGGGATTTATCACATCATTTGTACTTCCATGCACAATTAAAATTCCTTTTGTTCAAAGTCTGTTATATTCTGAATCCTAGGACTGGTGTTGGGCTTATTCATGTTAGTTTTTTACATGAAATGGTCTAAAATGTTTTAGCAAAACAAGATTTTTTAAGCAAAATTTTAAAAATGTAACATAGTTTAAACGCTAATTTCAGCATGGTATTATTGTTCACATATATATAATACTTACAGATAAAACATTAAAACATAAGAATATAAAATAGGGTTTTCTTTAAAAGTTAAACTAAATTCCCAATCCCGTGAAATATTGGGATTAAAAAATTTAATCCCGAGATTGTAAAAACATCCGAGATTGCAATCTTTAAATGCATGAAAGCATAAATGTAAGAAGTTATTGTTATTATTATTATTTATCATTATTCTGTTACATGTTCAAAAGGGATTACAAACTATAAATTAAAGATATTTGTAATAAAAATCTGATGTGGGCAGCACATGACTTTCCCTGCAGACTTAAATCCACGATCGCTTTATTTTAATTAAATTTTATTCCCTTTTAATTCAATCTTCGTTCTCGTTTGGTAACTGGACTTATTTTCAAAAGTGGCGTAGAAAAAATACAAAAAACTAAAATATCTCGAGAACGGCTAGTCCTGGTGTAATGGGGTTGGTTTTATTCTTTTCTTCGTTAAAAATTACGCATTAAACAATCATTTAATGGATATATTTGATTACACGTAGTTTTTTATTTTTTATTTTGCCGATTTTTGCGGGCCATTATGCAAAAAAGGCAGATTATTCTTTTCTGAATCCTACCAAAATCTAATCAGCACCAGGGTGACCCACAAGTGACTTATCTACCAAATGTTGTGAAATTCGGTCCATTAGTTTTACAGCTAGAGTGGATACAAGCTTTTGCGGGCCATTTCACAAAAAAGGCGGGTTCTTTTATCCCGAATCGTATCCAAAACTAATCAGCTCCAGACTCTCCCACAAGTGACTTACCAAATTTGATGAAATTCGGTCAATTAGTTTTTTAGTTAGAGTGGATACAAAATCTGCACAGACAGACACACACACAGACGTCACGCTAAAAATAGTTTTTTCGTTTTCTAGAGGTCTCAAAACGTGTAGATCCGTCGAAAACTCGAGTTGCGATTTTCGACACGATTCCAATACTTTTCCTATACACAACCATGTATTGCATGGAAAGTAAAAATCTGATGTGGGCAGCACATGACTTTCCCTGCAGACTTATGTACACGTTCTCTTTATTTTAATTAAATTTATTTCACTTTTAATTCAATTTTCGTTTTCATTCGGTAACCGGACTTATTTTTAAAGGTGACGTAGTTAGAATACGAAACACTAAAATATCTTGAGAACGGCTAGTCCTAGTGTAATGAGGTTGGTCTTTTTCTTTTCTTCTCTAAAAATTACGTATTAAACAAGCATTTAATGGATATATTTGAGCATACTGTCCTACCGCCACGAGAAAGTCTTTGAACAGGGTTGCCGCAAGTAGACGAGTCGAAGAAAGGAGGGAGAAAGCAAGGCTAATAGAATATTAACAGGTTGTCTCGTTCGCTATT
Source organism: Amaurobius ferox (assembly GCA_951213105.1). Lineage (NCBI taxonomy): Eukaryota > Metazoa > Arthropoda > Arachnida > Araneae > Amaurobiidae > Amaurobius > Amaurobius ferox. The sequence continues at coordinate 9,046,775 of OX578142.1, forward strand.
CCCCCCATGGTACCATTTCTGGGCGAGCTGTGACGTCACTGATAGACCTTCCGTTCTGTTGACAAGTCGCGCTTCGTTGAAAAACGTTGGAAAACAGCACGGTTTTATTTAAAAATGCCTTGCTTTAAACATCAACGAGATACATGAAATGTTTCCTAAAATAATGTGCTAATACTGAAATATGACAAATGAACTCAAATTTGAATTCAAAACGAACTAAATAGCTGTAATTAACGGATGAAGAAGTCAAAAACAGCCGTTTGGCAAATTATATATTAAGACAAGGATATGATTTTCCGGGTGATTCCGTATAACAAATACATTCATCTTCTTTTTTACACAAAATTTACATATTTCATGTGTAAATTGATAATCTTTATTAATATTTTTACTCACAAATATATTGCATGAATATGGATTTTAATATAGTATTTTTTAGCAATTACTTTTACAACACATTAAAGATTTTAAACGAAACATCCCGTTCAAATTCATTAAATAGAGACTGTGCACTTTACTGTCTGTATTGTCTATTAAAGGTTTGAAATAGGATACAACTGATGAGAAATATGTAAAAATAGAATTAAATAATATTTATTTCTATAAAACTCTCCATATTATCTTTATCAATTTGCAATTAAATTTCTATTTCTTTAAAAGTTGGATGATTTAAAATTTCCTGCATATAAATGCTATGGCACTTATTCTATCGCGTAAGCGTACCATTCCGTTCCTAATAGTTCCTATACAAAAAATATTTGAACTTTATAATTTTCTGAAAAATGTCATCGATTTGATTTTAAAATATTTAGATTGTATCATTGCATGCACAATGCATGTAATTAATATTTTCATTTTATATGCTTAAAGAAAACCCCGTTTCTATATATTTAATGATATACATCTGCTGTTTAATTTTGTTTATTTGAAGTTTTTGTGAATTCATTTATTTCTTTTATGGTATAGATATTACAGTAGAATTCAATCAATCAGCACTTTAAAATGCGACAGAAAATCATGGGAAATAAAGGGGGGGGGGGTTAGGGAGTATCATCCAGAATTTTATGCTAAAAGAAACAAAGGCTATTTTATCATTTTATTCGAAGACGAATTTTTTTTCTCCGAAATTTGTCCAATATTTATGGGGAAGGAGCTTCAAACTAAAAAGACTCCATTCACCGTTTGCTTTAAAATAAATAGGGGTAAATGCATCATTTTAATGCGACTATAAATTTATTTTGTTTTTACAAAATTATCCATAAAATTACACTAGTTTCTTTTAACTTATGAATATTCCTTTCTTGAACAAAAACCATTTTTATTGAATCGAAACTACTCCGTCTTACTCATGATGAAGCCCTTCAATTTGACGAATCAAGATATAAATGCCTTAGCAAAAACTTTATTAACAAATTTACTAACAAAAAAATCTTAACAAACTACATTTGACGTGACTAATAATTATTATTGCAATGATTTGATAAAATATGTGTTTTCAAATTTAAATCAATTACTGTTTTTTCTTCAGATGATTCTGAAAGTTTCCTGACCTTCTCTCAAATCCAGACGATATATTTTTTCTAAAACATGTAAAATTTTTGAACTAGACAAAAGCTATGCATTGCATTGCCTGGAAATAATATTTATTCTAATTTAAACTGCGTTATTCATGCCTGTAAACTTCGGAATACAGTCAATATTTAAATGATGACTGATTTGCCACATTTAGATTAGAAATATATATTTATATCCGTCTCAAACCGATTCACATAACACACCTAACAACTATTGGCTCTTCTCTGATCATTCACTATTTTTTTATACATAATCTTTGCTCATTCAATTATCTTTCAACATAGCATTCAGTAATCTTTGTAAATGACACTTATGACTTTGTAAACTTCCCTTATGTTAAAATTTTAATAGCTTCCACTCTCATAAAAAAATTGCTATTTCTTTTCATATGTACGGAATTTATTTTCATAAACTTCACATTACTATGCATGTACTGTTTTATTTTATTCTATATTGCTTGCACACCGTTACTATTAGATAAATATTTAAATAGTTTCCGATCAACGTTTCTCAATAGTTTTTGTCGCCTCTGTCAGAGAATGGGTCTAGCTAAGGCTCCTCTATATACGAGCTGACTCATCAAGCATATTGAAGCCCACCATAGCTGGGAACGCAATCCATTAGCATTAGCTCTATTCGTATTTCCACTTTAGGAAGTATTATTGAAATAATTATGGATGGTTGTTCTGCACCGAACTGCTCTAATCATTTTAGAAATGATTTTAGGCTATTTCGTTTTTCTAGAAATGAAGAAAGAAGAAAACAATGGCTAATAAATAATCGGCGCGATAATTGGATACCCGGTACTGGAGCATACTTATGCGAGGTAAGTTCTACAATATTCTAATTGAAACTTCTTTTTTATATAAATTATTTATTTTAAACACTTATTTTATAATTTCTGTAACTGTAATATGAATTATTAATAATTTTTAGTCGTTATAGTTTTATCTTAGGACACTTGGTTTGTAATGTAAACATCACTTTGAATGTATTATACTGTCTTCCAAACCTAGAAGAAAATAGCTTCAAATTACATATATATATAATTTGAAGCTATATATATATATATTAAAGATTTATTGCTGTTACACCAACATCTTTCAAGTTTTATACACTTTGTTGTATTTTTAGATCATAATGAATCACAGAATTGGTGAATCCTACTATCAACAAACTGTCGCCAAGTGGAAAACTTGCCATTTTATAGTAATTATGCAAACATAAGCTAAAATGGTAAATAAATCGAAATATGTTTATCATAATAGCTACTTAATGAACAACTATTGTTTGAAAATCTTTGATGAAAAAAAGCCGAGCTCAGTAGGGTTATTAATAGTATTTTCCTCTTTAAATACAAAGTAGTTAAACTTTCAAATGTGTGAGGCAAACATTCATATATGCTATTAAAAAAACCTTTTATGATAAACGTATTTCGATTTATTTACCATTTTAGCTTATGTTTGCATAATTACTATAACATGGCAAGTTTTCCACTTGGCGACTGTTTGTTGATAGTAGAATTCACCAATTCTGTGATTCATTATGATCTAAAAATACAACAAAGTGTATAAAACTTGAAAGATATTGGTGTAACAGGAATAAATCTTTAATATATATATGTATAATTTGAAGCTATTTACTTCTAGGTTTTGAAGACAGTATAATGCATTCAAGGTGATGTTTACATTACAAACCAAGTGTCCCAAGATAAGACTATAACAACTAAAAATTATTAATAATCCATATTACAGTTACAGAAATTATAAAATAAGTGTTTAAAATAAATACTTTATATAAAAAAAGAAGTTTCAATTAGAATATTGTAGAACTTGCCTCGCACAAGTATGCTCCAGTATCGGGTTATCCAATTATCGCGGCGACTATTTATTAGCCATTGTTTTCTTCTTTTTTCGTTTCTATGAAAGTGAAATAACCCAAATCCCTTTCTAGAATGACTAGAGCAGTTTGGTACAGAACAACCACCCATAATTACTTCAATAATATATAATAAAGTGAAAATGCGAATAGAGCTAATGCTAATGGATTGCTCTTCCAGCTATGGTGGGCTTAAATATGCTTGATAAGTCAGCTTGTAGTAGAGGAGCTCTAGGTCTAGCAGTGACGTCACTTGTCCTTCCTTCCCGGGACAACTTTTTCCCCGAACGAGACAACCTTATATATAAGATATTTTATGGACCTTGGGGAGAAAGGTTTAAAATCGACTGCAACATTTGGCAAATCAAGCGCACTTCGTTAAGCGAAGAATCCGTTTCGTTTATCATGATGTACTAAAAGAAAATAGTAGATGTTTTTTATCCGACAGTTAAACAAAATTTTCGTATTAAATGACATTAAATTATAAATTAACTTAAAAATTTCTCGTCATTTAAACTCCGAAAATAATTTGTTATTATAGGCGACAGCGGCTATGGGAAGCCGTCGATCTATTAGAACAAAGTTTTAGATATTTTCTTTTAGGTTCGAGCGATTTTGGGAGAGAATAGCTTACAATTTAAAACTAGAATTTATATCATTTTGTTTAAAACTAAATTTCGAATTAAATGAAAATTATTACAGTTTGAATCAGCAAGTTACACAATTATTAGCCAGCAAAAAGGAAAAAATAAATGATAAATAAGCAAAATTATGACTTTAAAATATTCATTCTTTTCATATTTTTCAATCAATTATAAAATATTCATTCACATTCATTGGAATAACTATTATCTACTCTGTCCGAATCACTTGAAATGTTTTTTCTTGAAGAAGAGTGTTAATCGCTATCTGACAGATTTATCACTAATTTCTTCACAATATTTTCTATCAGTCCATCTTTCTTCCAATAAATATTCTCTAGGTTTTCAATGTGTTTGTTCACAGTGTTTTTTCCATTCATTTTGTGTTACTTTTAAAATAGCTTCTTTAAGCAATAATTGTAAATTGTTCAAATAGATAAAATACTTATCTCAGTGTCGTTAAACGATTCCCCTTACGTTTTATCTTTTTAACTGATGACGCTGAAACCTCTGTCGCTTCCGCAGTTCTCTTCATTGCATTTGAAATTGGTATTTTTAGAGAATTTTCGGTTTTTCCTCTTCAAAAAATGCCGTAACATTGTGGACTATTGCACATGTTTGCGAATGCAAAGTCTTTCCACTTTTAAATGTAGTTATTTTTCAATTAGACAAAATCCACAAAGTGTGCAACACAGTACAAGGTACTTCACAGCTTTAAAAATCACAGAATGCGATCGTCTAGCATTGACTCCAGTACAAAGCGAAATGCGACTTTCGTCGGTTATATCTGCGCCAAATCGAAAAAGGGCTTTCCGTCACACCTAAAATGCAGTAGAATAACCTGTTTCCATAACGACCGCCATCAAAACGTCTGCTCTCTGGGGACTTTCTCGTGGCGGTAGGACAGTACGTAGTTCTTTAGTTTAGATTTTGAGGATTTTTTGCAAAAAAGGCATTTTGCAAAAAAGGCAGGTTATTTTTTTCCGAAGGATACCAAAATCTAATCAGCACCAGGGTGACCCACAAATGACTCATCTGCCAAATTTTGTGAAATTCGATCCATTAGTTTTTCAGTTAGAGTGGATACAAACTTTTGCGGGCTATTTCGCAAAAATGGGCGGGTTCTTTTATCCCGAATCGTACTCAAAACTAATCAGCACCAGACTTGCCCATAAGTGACTTGCCTGCCAAATTTTGTGAAGTTCGGTACATTAGTTTTTTAGTTAGACTGGATACAAAATCTGCACAGACACACAGACAGACACACACACACAGACGTCACGCTAAAAATGGTTTTTTTCGTATTCTAGAGGTCTCGAAACGTGTAGATCCGTCGAAAACTCGAGTTGTGATTTTCGGCATGATTCCAATACTTTCCCTATACATTACCATGTATGGCAGGGAAAGTAAAAATCTGATGTGGGCAGCACATGACTTTCCCTGCAGACTTATATCCACGTTCTCTTTATTTTAATTAAATTTATTTCACTTTTAATTTGATTTTCGTTCTCATTCGGTAACCGGACTTATTTTTAAAGGTGGGTAGAGAAAATACGAAAAACTAAAATATCTCGAGAACGGCTTGTCCTAATGTAATGGGGTTGGTCTTATTCTTTTCTTCGCTAAACATTACGTATTAAACAAGCATTTAATGGATGTATTTGAGCATACGTAGTTCTTTAGTTTAGATTTGGACGATTTTTGCGGGCCATTTTGCAAAAAAATTTCAGGTTAATTTTTTCCGAATCATACCAAAATCTAATTAGCATCAGGGTGACCCACAAATGACTCATCTGCCGAATTTTGTGAAATTCGGTCCATTAGTGTTTTAGTTAGAGTGGATACAAGCTTTTGCGGGTCATTTCGCAAAAATATGCGGGTTCTTTTATCCCGAATCGTACCCAAAACTAATCAGCACCAGACTCGCCCACAAGTGACTTACGTATCAAATTTTGTGAAATTCGGTCCATTCATTTTTTAGTTATAGTGGATACAAAATCTGCACAGACAGACAGACACACACACACAGACTTCACGCTAAAAATGTTTTTTTCGTATTCTAGAGGTCTTGAAACGTGTAGATCCGTCGAAAACTCGAGTTGCAATTTTCGACATGATTCCAATCCTTTCCCTACATAGGCGCCGAGTTTTCAAAATCTCAGGGGGGGGGCACAGTCCGATAAAGTTATATAAAAGATTCACAAAGTCGATAAAGATATAACAACTTACAAGGCCGCTTTGAAGAAAGCAAGCATATGTCAGTTAGGTGACTGCAATTGGTTCGTGGTCATTTTAAGCCCCTTCTTCAGGCCAAAAGAACAGTATCCGACCTTAACAATCGCCAAGAACGAACTGCCCAACGAACGGCAATAGTCGTTGTTAAGAGCTCATACGGTTAATTTGTCCTGAAAAAGGGGGGATTATAATGCCATCGAAGCAACTGTAGTCACCTAACTGACATGTATATGCTTTCCTCAAGGAAGTTTTGTAAGTTATTGTCTTCCAAGCAGCAATTTTGGAGTGAGATAACCGAGTGGTTAAGTCACGGGGATTGTACTCGGAGGACCCGAGTTCGGTTTTCGGCTTTGCCTAAACTGTTCCCGTGTACGAGCACGTTAAATTTGTGGGTTTGAAAGTCCTTCCGAGCGATTAGATGGCATTGTCTCGGTGGTCTAAACAGATATCTTACACCTTCGGGCAGGTCGGACGGGCTGGCTCGAAAGAAAGATATCAGCAGTTTTATTTATTGTACGATAAATATTTTTAATCTTTTTAGGCCTATTTATATTTGTAAGCTAAGCGTTGATTAGTTTATCGTTGATTAGAAGCGTTGATTAGATTTTAATATAAGAATTAACTAGTAGCAAAGCTGTTAATTAATAAAAAAAAAATCTGAAAGTTAATAAACGTTAACGCTTAATATCAACTCTTAACTATCTATCAGGTGATTTTGACACAAATTAAAACAATGAACCCAGCAACAATACAAAAGTATCCAAATACTATTGTCTATATTTAAATATTTTTAAATTAAATATGTAAATAAATTGATCATCACTATAACCACACATTCAGCTAAATTAAAAAATATTTAAAACAAAGCAATTTATAAAAAAATCTCATAAATAATATTTTTATGCAAAATTTTGATGACATGTTGGTTGACATTTCTTATCACAACTAAAACTTTAATATTTTTATCAGGGGGGTGGGCTGAGTATACCTAGTGTGTGTGTGTGTGGGGGGGGGGGCTTAGCTCCCTCTGGCCCTTGCCTGACTACGGTGCTACGTCAAACGACCAATGCTCACCAGGAACTTACCCGCGGGGTTTGCAGCTTCAAACGGAATGGATGCCACCTGTAAAGACAGCACTGCACTGATATATAGAATCCAGGAATAATTACAAATAAGATCTCTTTAGGTAGACAAAATAAGTCATCTCTACTTCGTGGTAATCATTTATAGTTATTACTGGAGGGAGACAGCTATTTTTTTAAAATGCCAATCCCAGAGCTGTAAATTTTCCATTTCTCTTTGAATTAGGTGGTCAGTCGAAAAAGTTCTGGTAACCAGGTGTTTTTGTCATTAGCGTAAACATGTTTCCTGGGAGTAAAGATCAGCTTGGTTTGTGTGCGAGATAGTTCAGGGAGCTATGGTAAGGAAGATGTGAACAAGACTGAGATGTGACATTTACGTTGATAGGATTTTCTTTCAAATATTTTTATGTTTAAAAAACTTCATTTCTTGGTATTTAGTAAAATATGAAGTTAGAAAAAATCTTGAAATTTCCCAGAGGGGGCAAAGCCCCCTCTGGAAAAGTTCAGCGGGGGCTCGTGCCCCTCTGCCCCCCCGTAGTCGGCGCCTATGTTTCCCTATACATTACCATTTATTGCAGGGAAAGTAAAAGTAATTGCTTCCTCTGTTGTTTTTAAAACAAATATTTTGCTACCTTGAGCAATAATCAAGCATGGTTTTTATTCAATATACCCCCCCATTTATGACGGCATTTTTCGTTTTCCTTTAAATAGCCTTGGGTGTTGGTCTCATTATCGGAGGTGAGGGGTGAAGACCCATGCTCAAAGTGATATAGTACTCTGCGGACACATACAATGGTAAGGGGAAGATCTCCTGGGGTGGGAATTCGACCCTCCTGGAAGCTGTCAGTCCTGTTGTGGGGTAAAGCAAAGTAGTAGGTCCGATCTCGGACCCAAAGGAATCTGGATATTTTTTGTGTGATGAGGAGCCTTAAGCACCCCACCCCACAGAAAAGATATGATCTCACAGTGCACAGCTAATGTACTTCAGTAATGTATGATATGAGTGTCCCACCATCGAAACCTGTAGATTATTACTTCAAAACAAAATTATGAACGTTTATTTCACGACCAAAAACAGTCTACTTTTTCAGCTAATCCAGCAATCCGACTTGAAATATGGCACACCCCATACTAGTTAAGCTGATCAGATATACAACTCAATACCAATTTTACTTCTTACCTAAATTAAGACCGGTCTTGGCCATGTCAAATTTTTCAATTTGATGTAGATTTGGGCTAGTCTAAATTTTCTAATTTAATACAGGCTTGGGCTGGGCTTAATTTTTAAAATTTTTTGGGTCTGGTCAGGCCATAAAACTTTTGTTCTGGACTTATTTTTTAAAAGTAAAGTAAAATAAATTATTTTAATATATAAAACATTCCCCATTGTATTATGTTAAATAACAACTTTCACATGAGTATTAAATATGCACAAATTCTGTATTCACACAAGTTAGCAAAATGAAAACATGACAAATCTAATTGTAATGCTGCATAATATGCTATAACATTCTGCTAATAACGAGTGAATAATTCAGGATAAGAAATTTCAGCTCAGAGTTCATTCACCAAAAGTTTTTCACATACCAGTATCATAGACCATCCAAACTGTTACCTTACACCTTTCTGGTAGGTCGGACGGTCTGGGTTTCAACAACATACCAGTATCATATAAATATAATAGCTGTGCTTAACTCTTTTGGCATTTTTTCTTGAAAAAAAAATAATAATAATTGTAATAAAATTTATAGAAAATTATGTAAAAAAATTAACATAAATATATACATAACATATCAACGATTAAGATGTTGCTTACAGATGTAATGGACAAAATGTTGTTAAACAAATATTGATTTACAATTGCAAAATCTGCAAGTCCCTATTTTCAAGATTCCCGGAATATACACGTAAAATGCGAGTAAGTACAAACCGCCTGTTACACAAAAGTGTATTGGCACTCAGTCACTGGATAGAAGAGAACATACATTTCATATTAACAGTGGCGAATCATGGGAGAATGTGGCCCCGGCAATCTTTTCTGAAGAGCTCCCCTCCCCCTAACAGCCAGTTTGAAAAAAAAAGAAAAGTACTTAAAAATAAACACGTTGAATCTCGTTATATACAAATCTTGCTACGCTTTTCTTTTCATCTAATAAACATACTTGAAATATTTGCACCCAAAAGTTTGAACAGAAATTAAATTAAAATGAGAATAATAATATTTTATGAAAATATTAAATGACACAAGTGTTTAAATATTATATATATTTTTTTTTAAACTGTGCGGTAAATATTGATATTACAGCACAATACTAAGGAAAGAGATAAAACTTCTTAGGGTACTTTAAATTGGATGTTTTCTGGCTTTCGCTGCAACAAAGTGTCAATAACATGTAAAATCTAACGTTTTAACAAGGTCATTTTCAATGCTAAGAATTGCCAGATGATTTAGCCTCTTTTCTATTCTATTCTATTTCACTCCAAGGAGCAAAAACTCAGAGGGTATGGCACTTAGCCTTTCCTCTCACACTTTTGAAAAAGGTCATTTAAGTCTGTAAAGTTCATCTCCTTTTAAATTACTGGAAGGTTGGGTTTCAACCACGAAACAGGGAGAGTTATGATAACAGGATAAAAAATGTCGATGAGTATTTAGTTTTGAGTAACTGCAACTGCACCACCACAGAAGATAACCATCTCGCTTAGAGCCCCTGCTCCGAAAACGAAACGACCCTCCTCTGTTTGGATCGGCTGTTAATTTTTGCTGTTTCTGCCGGTCCTCCACTGACAGTTTGTTCCTCTGTTTTTTGATTCTTTATTGTAGCCTTTATGTCTTCGTACTCTTTCTTGAGAGCCTCAATAGTGATTTTAAACTTTTCATTTTCTTTTTTGACTCCTTCTATTTCTGCCCTTAGTTCGGAATTTTCTTGCTTTAGGAATGTTATATCCTCTTGTACTTTTCCTCTGTTTGCTATTTCTCGGTTTTCTGTTTCCTTAATGTTTTCTATTAATTTCCGGTTTAAATTTTTCCGGTTTTCTATAGTTTGTTTTAGTTTCTCTGTCTTTTCTTCTTCCCTTGTCTCTTCTAAATTTTCAGCTTGTGCTACTTTTTTGTATGCTGTTGCGTATGTTCTTTTTTGTTCAACTTTACTTCTTGCCTCTCTATATGGTATGTTTTCTTTCTTTATGGTGCCTCTTTTCAGTCCTTACGCTTCTTAAGTTGTTTCTGATTAGTTTTAATTTAGAGAATGACCTTTCCCCACTAGCGTTGGATATCATCAAACACAGAAGTACTATTACGAAGAAGAATGAAGTACTATTTCAACATTTGGAAACGCTTGAATTATGTTTTTTCCACATAAATACGAATACAAACACTTTAAATCCACGTTTTGGGATTCATTTTCAAGTTCGTCTTTATTTCCTTCTTCACTATTAAAAATCTTTAAGAAATTTTTTTTTTCTTAAAGATTTTTTACTTTTATTTTTCGATCAAAATGAGGCCCTCCTCTGAAATGAGGTCCCTGGCATTCGCCAGTATGTTAATTCACCACTGCATCTTAACTACTATTACTATTTTGCACCAAACAAACAAATATATAGTTACAGCCTGCATATCGTGTTAACTGATATTTTACTATCGTATTAAGTAGTCTCAATAGTATATACTATCACAACCTTCATAGTTTGGACGAGGACTCTGTGTTGAAGTTGATAGATGCTAATATAAATGCCAGAATAAATTGTGCAATAAAAAAAATTATGGAAGTGTATAAGATTCCCAAATTTGCATGCCACATAACAAATATGCTATATGTGAAGTCTGCAACAAAATATGGTTTGGGTTGTTCACTTTATTCACATAAGAATACAAAATATGGAATGCTTTAAAACTACACACAACATTACACTTAGGACTCAAAAACATACAAAACACATTATACAAATAATAATTATTTAAACCATTGTTTTCGGATATTAATTTAATCATAATTTATTGAAAACTGTTATATCTAAAGGGAATTTCAACAATTTATAAATAGCATCACATACACATCCTGACAGATTCTTCATGAAAACTATGTGAAAAAGTATGACATCGCAAAACTTGAAATGCCGATAAAGTCCGGAAGGAATAGAAATATTTAATATGGTCATAATGAATAACTGAATGCGATTATATGTTATGTTCTATAAAATATTTGCAATAAATTTTACTCAAACATCCATTCATTGAGAGCGTACTAGTTTACATTGTTTAACATTAGAAATGGGGAAATTACTTTAATCACAGATATACATTTTTAAATTGGATCCAGTCAGGTCATTTTGTACAGTTCTAAATTAGTAAATTGGGCGATCGGTATACATTAAAATAAAATTTTATGACCACACGTTCAAATGAACAAGTGATCACACAAGTAATTTATCTAATGATCGTCAAACTGGTATAAATTTAAGAGTAAACTTCCCATGTTTCTTTTAAACAAACAAATCATAACTTACCAATCGGAATATTTTTCATATTGTCTGTTGTATATCCGAAATCATTCTTGCATTGGGAAATCAATCCTCTGCTCGAAGTGACGGCCATCTTGTTTCAAGCGAAGCTTTTTCATTGGTGTCTTTTCTGTGGTAACGCATCACATGACCAACGCATCCGTTAAACATGAACTTGAACCATGTTCAACGGATGAACGCACGGTCGTGCGTTCGAACCTGTGATTGGTTGACGTACAGCTCCCAACGGATGGGCAACGTACCAACGCGTCAGTGGAAACCTGGCCTAAGACACCACTGGAAGATTTTGAGTTCTCGTGTTCGATTGATCAGACAGCACAGAGTTTTGAGTGGTGTTCTCCACATATAACCAAAAGTACTGTTTCCTGTGGAGTGATTTTGAAACGAAAATTCCATCAACCACGTACGCAACTCTTGCAATCCCATTTTACCTGATTTGGTTGCAATTGTATAAATATTGCTTGCTTGAAACATGTTCCTTTCCACATTGATTCCAAACTTTCCCGTTGGTTCAGGGTATACAATGAATAGTGGAGATAACAGATTGCAACTTTTACTAATTATGGGCACTATTGTGTAGGAATGGGTTGTGGAATGTATAGATTGGACAACATTTTTAATTTGTTTTTCTCCTGAAAACGCGAGGGTTCGCCAGAATATATTTCCTTATTGAAGCCCGATTGATCGGTGTTGGAAACCTGATCATCGCTAAAATGTGAATGTTTGACAATGGTAACATCGTTTACGAAAGCTTGTGCAGAGTTTTTTATATCCATCTGTTCGACTGTTTCCCAAGACGACATGATTTTTGTTATTTTTCTGCTGACAATACGGTATTTTTTCTTAAATGTGGTTAGCCACTTTCGCGATGCCTAGAATTTCATTCCTAAATCAATGGCTTTAGAACAGGCCCAATGCTGTAAATCACAATCATGTACAACGATGCATTTTTGTCTTGTTTCCTGGAATTGTTCGTATACAAAATCTTGAATGGCTTTTTAATTTGTGTCCACGATCACCCAAATTTCCAATTTGTTTTTCCCAATTTTTTAACTGGCGCAGGTTTTATACTAATTAAAAGCGATGTTGTACAGATCGCAGAGGGCGACATGATCGTTTACTTATATTTCTCCAATATTTCACTGCAGCTTCCTTATATTCAAAACTTATCTTCGGTATCTGTACATCACCTTCATCAGAACACAAATTAGTATCAGCACTAATATATTCAGGATCGCTTTCGTCGTCAAGCTCGTAATCAGAGGATTCTTCCTCAATCCCCGCACTTTGCACCGAAGTTACACATTCATGTGTGACTTCATTGATTCTGTTTTTCAGATCTCTTTCTGCTTGGGTGAAAGGAGTTATTTGAAAATCCTTTTGAGTATATTCCAGACGAAGCATCCATATTACTTTACATGCGTTGATGCTATTCATTTCAAATTAACGTAGTTAAAAATTGCGAAAAAAAATAAACAACAATGAGAAAATTGCAAATGTAAAAAATATTCAAATAGTTTAAACACACTGTTCTATCAGCTTTTGATAGTGTAAAAAAAATGATGCAACAAGCTTGCATTCAAACAAACAGTAAAGAGAAATAAACTATAAAATATGTCGCTGTAAATACGAAATGTGCAGTACTACCGAACAGTAAGCGAATTGAAGAGCAAAGCAACCGAGCCGATGCACTGTTTCCGTACTTTATTCGGGGAATATGACGTATACTGTACTCCAACATTGGCGTCGACTTCTAGAGTAGGGTTACATTTGGCGATGAAAACCATTTTTTTTAATATTTTATTGTATCATTTCTATTGCTATAGGGCCGCTAGTACTTACACAATGTGTTGTGACAGACCAATACTATTTACAGTAATTTTTTCATTAAAATCAGTGGGGGTCGGTCAGGAGACCTTCCTTGTTAGTGTGACCCCCTCCTAAGTAATCTAGAAAAATTTATAAGCCAAGTGAAATTAGAAAAATGAAGCAGATAAATAGACTTTGATGGGCAAAAGAAAATATTCAAATTTGTCTCAGCTAAAAAAGAAATGCAAAACGTAGAGCCAATGAAATTTTTTTTTTCAGTGTCCTATTGACAAAAATTTCAAAAATGCAATGCCTAGAGTGCAGATGCTCTGTGCAGGTACAGGTAGTTTAAATGAAATACAGTGTCTAATAAAAAATTTTTATTTATCAATCCGGAAAATAAAATCAAAATTTGAGTTTTGTGGCATGCTGGATAATGCAGCATGCTGGTAAATCTCGCTATTTTTGGCATACCAGCTAATACACAGAAATACAGTAATTATTAATAATACACATGATAGATACTGTTGAATTTTATATGTTTTTCATTATTAAAATTATAAGCATTCAAATGTGATTTTGTGCAATATAAAGTTCTGTGAACAAATTTATTGAACAGTGTATGGTTAAATAGTAAAAGTTGGCAGGTATGTATACTATAATTTTCTATTCAGCAGCTACAATACACAGGAACCATGATGCCAAGCTATGGAATTCTCTTTGAGAAATATCACAGCTGCCTTAGGGATTTAATACTTTAATAAATATAATTTTATTTGTTAAAAAGATAGCGTCACTGGAATGCTTAATATATAAATTGAAATACTAAACTCCTAATTTTTTTCAGGTTAGCCTTTGGAAATCTGTAAATGGTCATCAATGGGTTCGTTTTGATAATGTCAATGAAGATCATGAAGACTGAGTATATAGCCCTTTTTGCATCTATTTTTCATAAATGTGCTATTTTTAATACTTGTTATTTTTTAAGAGTTTAATTTGTATGCAATTTTAATAAATCTTGATATTTTATTATGACTTAGAGTGAAAGTAAATTTTATTGATATTCTTATACATACACTGCAGAGTCTGACATTGAATATCAAATAATTATATATGCTTTTGTGTATATGATATTTTATCCTTAACACATACAGCCTTGATCAAAATGTTTACTTTAGGGTGTGTTACTTGAAATCACCTGATTTGTTTATGACTGCATATGTAGTAGGAAGTTGAAATAAAAATGCAAACGTCATTTCAATTGACACCCAATAAATCATTACCATGACGATAACTGGAAATTCCAGGTTTTTGAGGAAGTAGTCGGTTGCATTCGCTGTTCTGGTTTGTAAACGTGCACACGATTGTTGCTTATCTCATCTAAATTTGAGGTCTTGTCTGTATAAAATGCTGGAAACTAAAGAGCTTAGCAACGAACAACGGTTGAAAATTCAATTTTTATATGAGCAAAGCAATAACCAATGTGAAATTGCTAGAAAAGTGAAATGTTCGAGATGCGCGGTGCAATACACTATGAAACGTCTTAAGAATACTGGTAGTCATTTAAATCATCAAAGAAGTGGGAGAAAAAAGATCACTACACCCAGGGATGACCGACTGTTGATACGATTTGCATTGAAAAATCATAGAAAATCTTCATTTTAATTAGCTGTTGAATTGTCAGAGGCAACAAGAAAAAGAGTCTGTGCTCCAACCACTAGAAGACGGCTTGTAGAAGCTGTATTGAAAGGCTACAAGGCCAGAAAGAAACCATGGATTTCCAAAATAAACAAAAAGAAATGGTTGGAATGGGCTCTTAAACATCATCCTTTTACTGAAGAAGATTGGGCGAAAATTCTGTGGTCTGATATCAAACATTCAGGTATGTTTCATTTCACTTGCTTTTATTCAAAACTAGCGTGAAATTGTCAATATGTAGCAACTTTTTTTGTAAAGCTTTTTAGGATGTTAGTAAAATAATTTCAATACTATAGGTTTTTGGAACACTTGTTGTGTCTTATGTGAGGAGACGTGTAGGTGAGGAATATAAGGAAGAATGCATAGTGCCCACTGTGAAAAATGGTGGTGGCACCATGATGATTTGGGGATGCATGGCAGCCGGTGTGGGCGAAGTGTATATCTGTGTGGGACGAATGAACTCTTTGATGTACATAAATGTACCAGAAACAATATTGCAAGCATTTTTTTCACGAATTTTCGGCGATACAAACATGGATGGGGTCAGACTGCAACAAGACAATGTAACTGGTCACACATCTGCTGTGACTATGAAGTGATTCAGTGAAAATGGTGTACATCTTTTGCATTCTCCTCCACAGTCAGTCTCTAGACCTCAAGTCCATTGAACAGTTGTGGGCTTTTCTCAAACGCAAGATCAGGAAGCATTCCATTACTTCCAAAACAACCTTCAAATTCCTATTGCAAGACGAATGGAAGAAGATATCGAGAGAGGAATGCAGTAGATTAGTAACCTTTATGCCTAAAAGAATGAATGTCGTCATAAAGGCGAAAGGAGATCCAACCAAATATTGATAAGTTTCAATAAAAAATGATTATTTTAAATCTCTGCATTTTTATTTTATCCTAACACATTAGTAGTTTAAAATAAATGGATTTCAGTAGGGTGTCTAATACTTTTGATCAATGCTGCCCAACTAGCACACTTCCGTTCTTAATTCTTTGAAAAATCGCAACCCAGTTTCGTTTTTATTTCGATGAATATGTAATGAAATAAAAATGAAAAGATGTCTCGGCACTTCCGCTATTTTGCAACCAATTTTTAAAACGTTACTTTTTCGTTTTTCACACATTACTGTTGCATGGAGAATTTATATGAGAAAAGAAATGAAAATGTAACAAAAGTTAACGCAAATAAAGTGAATATGTAACAAAATATAGAAACGAAAATGTAACGAAACGGACCCAAAACAAATGAAAATGTATCTGAATGGATGCAAAACAAGCAAAAATGTATTGGAACGGATGCAAAACAAACAAAAATATAACGGAATGGACGCAAAACAAACGAAAATGTATCGAAAGTTTATGCAAAAAAAAAGAGTATGTAACGAAAGTTAACGAAAATGAAGCGAATATGTAACGAAATATAATGCAAAAGAAATGATTATGAATCGTAGCATAGAGAATACATTAAAAGGATATATTTCCTCCAGTATTTTGTTTCAGTTTACCCATGCTAGCATATGGGAGAGGGGGGGGGAATTAAACCTTGGGCTATGTCAGTTTTGGGGATTTTTCGCTTTTATTATTTGCCAGGATAGATGTTGAGAAATTAGATAGAGTAACTAGATGTATTTCTAATATTTCTGAGCATTGCATTAATTTTACAAAAAATTTAGAAACACTTCTCTAATTATTTTATCAATGTTTTAAAAAAGCACAAATTTTCCACATTTTAGCATTTATGCTTTACAAAAAACAACAGGAAATATCCTAAAAACTAAATGATATTTAGTACCATATTCCATATACTACCATGGAAAAACTGAAACCAGCAGTTGAAAGGAAAGTATCCTCTTAATGTACACACGAGTAGCATGCTAAACTGAGTAACTTAACGAATAAGCAAATAGCACCATTTAGAATAACTTTTATGCTCTGTTAAATAGCATTTCAAATTCTAGAAGAAAAATCCACTAAAAATTACATTTTAAATGTTATTTACACAACGTATCTTGTGTTTTTTGTTGGAAAATATTTACATATTCTATTACATATTCGTTACTGAATTCTGCACATTCTTTTCAGTTTCATTGATTTGCTTCCTAGTGATTTAAAACTTTACCCAGTGGTGTAGTCGTAAAAAAAAAGATGGGGGGACGCTCTTTTTTTGAAGAATTTTAGACAATACTGTATAATTTTTGTGATTGACATAGGGCTGGGAAGTATTGCAATACAAGTATCACCCATATAAAATGTCTTGAGTAACGACTCTAGTCTCTTAATGTATCGTGGATTTTGTATTGAGATACTTTTTCAATTGTATCCGATTTTTTTTTCTGTTTTTTTTTTCTTTTCTTACTTTCCAACTCGAACTCTTAACATGTTGATAAAACCAAATGAATAATAATTATTTTAATTTTATTTAGTTATTTATTAAAAACCAAAAATTGTGCTCCAAAGCATAGATTCTCAGCTCAAGAAAGGAAAATCAATTAAGATTCTTTCATTTTGAAATGAAATTATCTCAAAGAACTTTCCATAGAGATACTTTTTCATTGATTACTCATTGAATACATTGATTACATTGATACTTGTCATTGATTTCTCTAATGATTTTTTTAAAGCTTTTTGGCTTTGGAAAATTTCTAAAATCCGAATGTAAATGAAATGTAAATAACATTTTCTTGTCTACAAACGTTTTTTTTCTAAAATAAACCGAAAACGGTTATTTTTGTAATAATCCCCATCCCTATCCATATGTTTTTTCAGAGGAAGAGTGACCAAAGAATAATAATCTGAGGCCATCGACCAAGCATTCCATCTATGCCAAGCTACAGAGGGGTTATATATGTATATATAAATTTAAAAAAAAGAGCGTCCCCTTAAAAATAAAAAGTGGGAGTACGCTTGAGATGAGGAGAAAAGGTGGGGGGTCTGCGTCCCCCCTGGATTACACCCCTGACTTTACCGTGTAGGAGCATATGTTCCAAATTAAAACATTATTCACATGCAATTTAATTAATATACTAGTGTTAACACGATTGACTTTTTCATATAAAGAAAACTTAATATATTTAAGATTTTAGAAGTGTGTACCTTTAGGAGTGTGGACCTTTCAATCTTATTAAATTGCATTTATCTAAATAAAATCACTTCAAGTAAGATGGAAAACTTTAGAAGTTGAATAATCATTACTCTTTGTTATCTACACCTGTCTTAAGGGTGAGCGTCAGTAAATCTTCTGCCCTATCCGCACTTTGTTAACTTTTGCGGCACACATTTTTTGCCAAAATTCTGCTCAAACAGTTGCGAAATATTTTCTGAAAGATAAAATGTAATGCTTAGATTATATTAAAACTAAATTTAATACCCAATAAAACATAGAATATGTTTTTTATTTTAATACAAAATATTTTTGGTGCTGCCATCTGTTGTCGTAATTTAATTCATACCGACTATTTTTATTTTTTTAATGAACATTTTTAAACGTCTATTCCTTCTAATACGCTATTAAATACAACAACAGATCTTATATAATAATGCCAGAATCAACTGAAATGTACTAGAACTTGAAGACAAAACTGCAGTCCTCAGTGATGTACATTCAGATCCCCTTATCAAATTTATAGAAGGAGAAATTACCTTTTCGTGATTGTGACATCAGTATATATGATATGTTGTTGCATTTAATACTGTATTAGAAGGAATAGATATTTAAAAATGTTCATTAAAAAATAAAAATAATCGGTATAAATTAAATTACGGTAACAGATGGCAGCACCAAAAATATTTGAGATTAAAATAAAAAATATATTCTACGTTTTATTGGATATTAAATTTAGTTTTAATATAATCTAAGCATTGCATTTTGTCTTTCAGAAAATATTTCGCAACTGTTTGAGCAGAATTTCGGCGAAAAATGTGTGCCGCGAAAGTTAACAAAGCGGGGATAGGGCAGAAGATTTACTGACGCTCACCTCCACTAACTGATGCCTGCGCCTTGACGGGGTGGTGGAGCTTGTGTGTTCCGATGATCCTAAGAGCTATGCCGGCGGTAGCTTCGGCTACTGGTAGGGTCTCCCTTGCCGGACAGGTCGAAGGTGAGGTTCCGGACTAAATGAGGCATCCTGGTCCTCCAGGTTGGGGGTTGAATGAATGAATGATATAAAGGTGGGTGGCTCCAGAAGAGCCTAGCACATCGACCAGAGGTCTATTGTACTACCCCAAAAAGTGAAGGTCCCTAAGAGAAGAGACCAGTAGCCGATGCAAACATAAGCAGGCACTTGACAGGAATGTCGTTCAGCTCCCAGGGTTCAATCACATGACGACCAATGTGTTCGAATCTGTGAGCAGAGTAGGCCTCACATTCACACAGAATGTGAGCTGCAGTTTCTTCGCTGTAATTGCAGCCTCTGCAAAGCGAATCTTTGGAGACACCCATAATATTAAGATGTCTCTTGAGAGTGCAGTGCCCAGTAAGGAGCCCAACAGCTCTCCTGATGCCAGTTCTACTGAGCCTGAAAAGTTCCTTTTGACGTGCACTAGGGCAATTACAATTGAGAATTTTCGCTTGCCTTTGCCCTTTAGTGTCACGCCAGTTCTTGCATTGAAGCTTCCTGAAGATGTCAAAGACAATTCTTCTGATAAGATCATTGGGTATACCCAAGGCTGGCTCAGGGCCCACAAAAGGAGTATTAGAGCCTTTCCTAGCAAGTTCATCTGCCAATTCATTGCCAGGAATGCCCGAATGACCAGGCACCCAGTACAGAATGACACTATTATTACTAGCAATTTTACAGAGAGCTTTATAGCATTCCCAAACAAGGGAAGACGTCACAGTGAATTTCCCCAGAGCCATAAGAGCAGCCTGACTGTCAGAACAAATGAAAATCTGGCTATTCTCGTACTTTCTGTCATAGCAAATTCTACAACACATAAGAATGGCAAATACTTCAGCCTGAAAGACAGTAGCAAAATTGCCAAGCGGATAAGATAGCTTAGTGCCATCATCAGGGCAGCAGACTCCCGCACCAGTACTAGTGCCAATCTTCGAGCCATCAGTATACCATACAAAACAATTATGTTTATTGTAGGTTGGAGTCCTCTTCCAATCATCCCTCGAGGGGACAAGAATTTCATAAGGCTTATCAAACGTAAATTTGACGTGTATGCCATCAGGTGGCATACAGAAATAAGGATGCCTAGCAACATTACTGTTAAGTTCGCCCCAAGATAGATACCTTGAGTAATCTTTCCAGTGTTTCAGATATTTGAGTCTGTTCATGCAGATAAGTGCCTCTGCTTCAATACGCATATAAAGCGGATGCAAACCAAGTAAAAGTTCAAGAGATGCAGTAGGAGTGGTTTTCATGCATCCGGAGATTGCAATGCACACCATCCTTTGAAGCTTAACTAAATCAAGTTTAGCAGTTTCATTTCTAATTCTGGACCACCAAACAATGGATCCATAAGAAATGATAGGACAGACTATCATCGAGTAAATCCAATGAATAGCTCTGGGATTAAGGCCCCAGGTTTTCCCAATAGCATTCCTACAAGACCAGAAGATTCTTCTGGCTTTAGTTGTGCAGTAGTCCAAGTGTCTCTTCCAATTAAGTTCCTTGTCAAAGTAAATTCCCAAGAATTTAACCTCCTTGGAGCAAATAAGCTTCTGCCCAAATAAGCAAATATTCCCAAGATTAAGTATGCGTTTCCTTGTAAACGCAACTAAAGCAGTCTTCTGCGGATTAACCGTAAGACCTGCATTTTTACACCATGCTTCAACCCTCCTAAGAGCAGTAGACATCATGTCAGAGACAGTGTTGCCAAATTTGCCCCTGGCAACGATGACAACATCATCAGCATATCCAATGCAAGAAACACCAGAGACATCAATGCTTTCCAGAAGAGAATCCACAACAAGACACCAAAGAATTG
Organism: Amaurobius ferox; assembly: GCA_951213105.1. Taxonomy (NCBI): domain Eukaryota; kingdom Metazoa; phylum Arthropoda; class Arachnida; order Araneae; family Amaurobiidae; genus Amaurobius; species Amaurobius ferox. The sequence goes on from OX578142.1 coordinate 9,068,154, forward strand.
GTGAGAGCACACCCCCTTGTGGACAGCCCGAAAGTGCATGCACAGTCATACTTTCTCCAAGTAAAGATGCACAGATATACCTGTTAGATAGCAGGTTCTTAATCCAATAAGATATCGTGGTATCAACACCTCTTCTGTTGAGAGCAACAAGAATGGTGTCAATGGGTACTTTATCGAAGGCACCTTCAATGTCAAGAAAGGTAGCAAGAGCAATTTCCTTGGCATTGAGATTTCTCTCTAAAATAAAGGAGAGACTGTAAAGAGCAGTGTCCGTAGATTTGCCCGGTTGATAGGCATGTTGAGAACTAGACAAGGGCTTAGAGGCCGGAATCACTTCCCTTAAATACCTATCGATAAGTTTTTCAATAGTCTTAAGCAGAAAAGACGTAAGGCTGATAGGCCTAAAAGATTTGGCCTCATAGTAATTGTCCTTTCCAATTTTTGGAATGAAGATTACCCTAGTATGCCTCCACGCATTTGGTATATAACCAAGGGCAATACAAGCACTGTAGATGTTGCAGAGAATAGGAGCAAGCATCTCTATTCCCTCCTGAAGAAGAATAGGAATGATGCCATCAGTTCCCGGAGTTTTATAGGGTTTATGGGAATTAATTGCCCATTTATCCCTATCAAGAGTAACAATGCTCCTAGCAATACCCCAGCTATTGTCGTCAGACAAGGTGGAGCAAGCAATTCCACTGTCATTCTGAACAACAGGATGAGAAACCGGAAAGTGAACTCTGAAGAGCTCACTAAGAGTCTCCTCACCAGTGACAGTAAAGTCACCATTGGGCTTCTTAACAGTGTTAAGTTTACAATTTCTGTCTCTAGCCATCAACTTAACAAGTTTTGCAACGGCAGGAGTATCATTAATACCTTCGCAGTATGTTCTCCAAGAATTTTTCTTGGCATCCCTAACTGCTTTATTATAAGTGGTGAGGGCAGATTTATAAGTCTGCCAATCACCATTCTTCTTGGCTCTATTAAAGAGCTTTCTGCATTTCCCACGCAACCGGCTGAGCTCACTAGTCCACCAAGGAACAGTCCTTGGGGAGTCAGCTATGGTGGTTCTGCAGTTTTTATAAAAGGCGCCGATGATGGCCTGTTGCACAAAGTCAACAGCCAGATCCACGCTTTCAGTAGAGGAATACTCACCAATGTGTTTCACCAAATTGGCCCTAAGGTCTTCTTTGTAGGAACCCCAATTTGTCTTCCTAGGGTTCCTACCTTTGTCCTCTAAAACAGTTACAGGACCTTTAACAGAAAAAGAAATTAATTGATGGTCAGACAAAGATATATCATCTGAAACCCTCCAATCAATTACGGACTCAAAAGCAGAACTATTACACAGGGTAATATCCAAAACCTCGCGACGTTTTAAGGTCACAAAGGTAGGAGTATTACCCTTATTAAGTAAATAGAGCTTATGAAGAAGGATCTGATCCAAAAGATCATCACCCCTGCGGTTACAATTACTACTACCCCAAATAGTATTATGGGCATTTGCATCGCAACCAATGATCATTTTTTTACCATTGCAGTACTCAGTAAGATTAATAATGACCTTAGAGAGAGTTTCCTTATCTTCATAAGGAAGATAGGCAGAAGCAAAGATGTAATCCATCATATGTTCGTCCGTTTTAAGTTTCACATTGATAGCAACATTGTCACCATCAAGGAATTTAATCAGATGAACAGCATTGAGCTTGTTGCTAACAGCAATACAGGCTCTGGGTCTGGTACAGGATGTGTCATAAAAGACACTAAATCCTTTGATCCCTAGACCCAAAATCTTTCCATTACAGGTCCAGGGTTCTTGGATAAGAGCAATATCAGCTCTACCATTGAAAAGCCTTTTGCTAAGAATAGCAGAGGCAGATCGACTGTGATGCAGATTAATTTGCACAACCTTAAGACAGCCCATAAACAAAAAGAAGAAAAGGGCACCGAAAGACTAGGAGAAAGAAATTCACCTAGTATCATGACAATGATCAGCATCCAGCATGATATCATTGTCAAAATCCTTCATGCGTTTTTCCAACTCATCATCCGAGATCGGAGGGTTAGCATGAAGTGTAACATCTGAACCAGAAGCAATTTCTAGTTCGTTAAGTCTAGGTATCATAGTCTCAAGACTACCAATACTTACCTGAGAGGAGGTCGCCCGTTCTACTGGCTGTTCCTCCATCTCCATCTTCCCCTTAGGCTTTTCGTTTGGATCACGAAGAATCTTAAAGACTCCACGGTCCAAACCGGTGAATGCACCAAGGTCAGCTTTGCGAATCGCATCCGCAGCCTCCGAATCCACCTCGAAGATCCATCTTACAGAGTGGGGTTCCACAAAGTTTTGCAGAACACGCCACTCCTCAGACTTCAACTCCGGGTTGAAACGGTTCAGCCGTTTCAGCAAGACGCTCGGCTCCTTTGTGTACACATCCCTGGTTTTAAATGCCACCTTGACAGGTTTGGGAAGGTCATTAGCACTCAAGACCATAAGTGCCTCTCCCAGAACCTGACTGTTGTTATGGAAGGTTCTCTTGACCCATTCCACAGTATTTGCATCATTGCAATGAAGAATCACAGCTCCAGCGTTTGAGCTGAAGAGATGAATCTTCGGAAGTTGCTCACCAGTTGGGATCTCATCTATTTTACCGAGAGTCACCAACTGGATGTTATCAACCTCCTCCTTGCTCAGCTTGCTAGAAGGGAAGGACTTTTTGACGATGGCCATCTTAATAACCTGGACCGCTTGGGCGTATGTTCCAGGTTTGATGTCCGTCCTCGATCTCTTCTTGTCGATAAGATCTCTTGGAGAAGGTGTGGCTCCTGTCGACCTAGGTCGTTTGGTGCCTCCAACTTTCTCTGCGGCAGTGCCGGCCTTAACAGGCTCCTGGTTCAACTGCCTAGGCGTGCGCCTCCTCCTGCGCCTCTGTGCTTTGGTGAGTATACCCTGCGTCACAGCCGTGGTTTCAGTGTGTCGGTCACCAAAGTTCGCGACTCCACTTCCTTCCACAGCCGGACTGCAGGCTTCCTCCTTTTTTCCATGATCCGACCCCAGAGGGGTTGTTTCAATGGTTGATTGGGAAACATCCGAAGATGTGCCCAATCCTTTCAACACTTCCTCATCTACATCGTCGCAACACGGAGAATCAGGAAAACTCGAAAGAGCCCAATCTGATTTCTCCATGCTGTAACCATAAGATAGGAAAAGGAACCACGGATTACTTCCAGTTCGATCGAGGCCCCCGCTAGGCCTCGTCTCCCCACACTTTTCTAACGTGAAAAGTGTAACCGCCGGAGTCATTCGCAAAGCTAGATGATAAGGAGCGGGTCATAACGTGCACCAGGTACACAGGGCCCAGGGATCAGCAAGGATCCAAGGGGGATTTCTCGATATGAAACGCTCCCCACCATCTAACCAACGCAACCAAGGGACTCGACCTCTGGAACCGTTTACTGCAAACGTTTCTTGAAAGCAATACTACAGATGCACGCCGCTTCGCCCTTTTCGCCACACAACCACCTGGTCCCGTTCCCGAGCCCAAACGGTATACCTTACAGCAGAGGCCGAAGAGTGGTACTAAGGCCCATAAGGTAGAAGTGAAGTTTACTAGGGGCTTGGCATTGATGCAATCTGCAGCTAGAAGAAAAAGTTTGCTCGGGTACCTCGGGATTGCAACACCCGTGTCCACAAAAGAAATGGATCCCTGAGGATTTTACAGAGTGGGACTGGTGTCTCACTTCCAACCCCCAACCTGGAGGACCAGGATGTCTTATTTAGTCGGGAGCCTCACCTTTGACCTGTCCGGCATGGGAGACCCTACCAGTAGCAAAAGCTACCGCCGGCATAGCTCTCAGGATCATTGGAACACACAAGCCCCACCACCGCGACAAGGCATAGACATCATTCAGTGGGGAGGTTGGGGGTTGGAAGTGAGGCACCTAGTCTCACTCTGTAAAATCCTCAGGGATCCATTTCTTTTGTGGATACGGGTGTTGCTATCCCGAGGTACCCTAGCAAACTTTTTCTTCTAGCTGCAGACTGCATCAATGCCAAGCCCCTAGTAAACTTCACTTCTGCCTTATGGGCCTTAGTACCACTCTTCGGCCTCTGCTGTAAGGTATACCGTTTGGGCTCGGGAACGGGACCAGGTGGTTGTGTGGCGAAAAGGGCAAAGCGGCGTGCATCTGTAGTATTGCTTTCAAGAAACGTTTGTAGTAATCGGTTCCAGAGGTCGAGTCCCTTGGTTGCGTTGGTTGGATGGTGGGGAGCGTTTCATATCGAGAAATCCCCCTTGGATCCTTGTTGATCCCTGGGCCCTGTGTACCTGGTGCACGTTATGGCCCGCTCCTTATCATCTAGCTTTGCGAATGACTCCGGCGGTTACACTTTTCACGTCAGAAAAGTGTGGGGAGACGAGGCCTAGCGGGGGCTTCGGTCGAACTGGAAGTAATCCGTGGGTTTTTTCTCTCTCTTATGGTTACAGCATGGAAAAATCAGATTGGACTCTTTCGAGTTTTCCTGGTTCTCCGTGCTGCAGCAGCGTAAATGAAGAGGTGATGAAAGGATTGGGTTCATCTTCGGATGTCTCCCAATCAGCCATTGAAACAACCCCTCTGGGGTTGGATCTTGGCAAAAAGGAGGAAGCCTGCAGTCCGGCTGTGGAAGGAAGTGGAGTCGCGAACCTCGGTGACCGACACACTGAAACCATGGCTGTGACGCAGGGTATACTCACCAAAGCACAGAGGCGCAGGAGGAGGCGCATGCCTAGGCAGTTGGACCAGAGGCTTGCAAAAGCTGGCACTGTCACAGAGAAAGTTGGAGGCACCAAACGACTTAGGTCGGTAGGAGCCACACCTTCTCCAAGAGATCTAGTCGTCAAGAAGAGATCGAGGACGGACATCCAACCTGGAACATTCGCTCAAGCGGTCCAGGTTATTAAGATGGCTATTGTCAAGAAGTCCTTCCCTTCTAGTAAGCTGAGCAAGGAAGAGGTTGATATCATCCAGTTGGTGACTCTCGATAAAATAGATGGGATCCCCACTGGTGAGCAACTTCCGAAGATCCATTTCTTCAGCTCAAACGCTGGAGCTTTGGTTCTTCATTGCAATGATGCAAATACTGTGGAATGGGTCAAAAGAACCTTCCATAATGACAGTCAGGTTTTGGGAGAGGCACTTATGGTCTTGAGTGCTAATGACCTTCCCAAACCTGTCAAGGTGGCATTCAAAACCAGAGACGTGTACACCAAGGAGCCGAGTGTTTTGCTGAAATGGCTGAACCGTTTCAACCCGGAGCTGAAGTCTGAGGAGTGGCGTGTTCTGCAAAATTTTGTGGAACCCCACTCTGTAAGATGGATCTTCGAGGTGGATTCGGAGGCTGCGGATGCGATTCGCAAAGCTGACCTTGGTGCATTCACCGGTTTGGACCGTGGAGTCTTTAAGATTCTTCGTGATCCAAACGAAAAGCCTGAAGGGAAGACGGAGATGGAGGAACAGCCAGCAGACCGGGCGACCTCCTCTCAGGTAAGTATTGGTAGTCTTGAGACTATGATACCTAAACTTAATGATCTAGAAATTGCTTCTGGTTCCGATATTACACTTCATGCTAACCCTCCGATTTCGGATGATGAGTTGGAAAAACGCATGAAGGATTTTGACAATGATATGCTTGATGCTGATCATTGTCATGATACTAGGTGAATTTCTTTCTCCTAGGTTTTCTGTGCCCTTTTCTTGTTTTTGCTTATGGGCTGTCTTGAGGTTGTACAAATTAATCTGCATCATAGTCGATCTGCCTCTGCTATTCTTAGCAAAAGGCTTTTCAACGGTAGAGCTGATATTGCTCTTATCCAAGAACCCTGGACCTGTAATGGAAAGATTTTGGATCTAGGGATCAAAGGATTCAATGTCTTTTATGACACATCCTGTGCCAGACCCAGAGCCTGTATTGCTGTCAGCAACAAGCTCAATGCTGTTCATCTGGTTAAATTCCTTGATGGTGACAATGTTGCCATCAGTGTGAAACTTAAAACTGATGAACATATGATGGAATACATCTTTGTTTCAGCCTATCTTCCTTATGAAGATAAGGAAACTTTTTCTAAGGTCATTATTAATCTTACTGAATACTGTAATAGTAAAAAAATGATCATTGGTTGCGATGCAAATGCCCATAACACTGTTTGGGGCAGTAGTAATTGTAACCGTAGGGGTGATGATCTTTTAGACCAGATCCTTCTCCATAAGCTTTATTTACTTAATAAGGGTAATACTCCTACCTTCGTGACTGTAAAACGTCGCGAGGTTATTGATATTACCCTGTGTAATAGTTCTGCTTTTGAGTCGGTAATTAATTGGAAGGTTTCAGATGATATATCCTTGTCTGACCATCAATTAATTTCTTTTTCTGTTAAAGATCCTGTAAAATCTTTAGAGGACAAGGGTAGGAACCCTAGGAAGACTAATTGGGGTTCCTACAAAGAAGATCTCAGGGCCAATCTGGCTAATCACATTGGTGAGTATTCCTCTATTGAAAACTTGGATCTGGCTGTTGACTCTGTGCAATCAGGCCATCATCCGTACGTTTCATAGTAACTGCAGAACCACCATTGCTGACTCCCCAAGGATTGTTCCTTGGTGGTCTACTGAGCTCAGCCAGTTGCGTGGGAAATGCAGGAAGCTCTTTAATAGAGCCAAGAAGAATGGTGATTGGCAGACTTATAAATCTGCCCTCACCTCCTATAATAAAGCAGTTAGGGATGCCAAAAGAAATTCTTGGAGAACATACTGCGAAGGTATTAATGATGCCCCTGCCATTGCAAAACTTGTTAAGTTGATGGCTAGAGACAGAAATTGTAAACTTAACACTGTCAAGAAGTCCAATGGTGACTTTACTGTTACTGGTGAAGAGACCCTGACTGAGCTGTTCAGAGTTCACTTTCCGGTTTCTCATCCTGTTGTTCAATGTGACAGTGGTATTGCTTGCTCAACGTCCTTGTCTGATGACAATAGCTGGAGTATTGCTAGGAGCATTGTTACTCTTGATATGGTTAAATGAGCAATTAATTCCCATAAACCCTATAAAACTCCGGGAACTGATGGCATCATTCCAATTCTTCTCCAGGAGAGAATAGTGATGCTTGCTCCCATTCTCTGCAATATCTACAGAGCCCGTATTGCCCTTGGTCATATACCAAATGCGTGGAGGCATACTAAGGTAATCTTCATTCCGAAGATTGGAAAGGACAATTATTATGAGGCCAAATCTTTTAGGCCTATCAGCCTTACGTCTTTTCTTTTAAAGACTATTGAAAAGCTTATTGATAGGTATTTAAGGGAAGTGATTCTGGCCTCTAAGCCCTTGTGTAGTTCTCAACATGCCTATCAACCGGGCAAATCTACGGACACTGCTCTTTACAGTCTCTCCTTTATTTTAGAGAGAAATCTCAATGCCAAGGAAATTACTCTTGCTACCTTTCTTGACATTGAAGGTGCCTTTGATAAAGTACCCATCGACACCATTCTTGTTGCTCTAAACAGAAGAGGTGTTGATACCACGATATCTTATTGGATCAAGAACTTGTTATCTAACAGGTATATCTGTGCATCTTTACTTGGTGAAAGTATGACTGTGCATGCACTTTCGGGCTGTCCACAAGGAGGTGTGCTCTCACCAATTCTCTGGTGTTTAGTTGTGGACTCTCTTTTGGAAAGCATTAATATCTCTGGTGTCTCTTGCATTGGATATGCTGACGATGTTGTCATCATTGCCAGGGGCAAATTTGGCAACACTGTCTCTGACATGATGTCTACTGCTCTTAGGAGGGTTGAGACATGGTGTAAAAATGCAGGCCTTACTGTTAATCCGCAGAAGACTGCTTTAGTTGCGTTTGCAAGGAAATGCATACTTAATCTTGGGAATATCTGCTTCTTTGGACAGAAGCTTATTTGCTCCAAGGAGGTTAAATTCTTGGGAATTTATTTTGACAAAGAACTTAATTGGAAGAGACACTTGGACTACTGCACAACTAAAGCCAGAAGAATCTTTTGGTCTTGTAGGAATGCTATTGGAAAAACCTGGGGCCTTAATCCCAGAGCTATCCATTGGATTTACTCGATGATAGTCTGTCCTATCATTTCTTATGGATCCATTGTTTGGTGGTCCAGAATTAGAAGTGAAACTGCTAAACTTGATTTAGTTAAACTTCAAAGGATGATGTGCATTGCAATTTCTGGTTGCATGAAAACCACTCCTACTGCATCTCTTGAACTTTTACTTGGTTTGCATCCGCTTTATATGCGTATTGAAGCAGAGGCACTTATCTGCATGAACAGACTCAAATATCTGAAACACTGGAAAGATTACTCATCTTGGGGCGAACTTAACAGTAATGTTGCTAGGCATCCTTATTTCTGTATGCCACCTGATGGCATACATGTCAAATATACGTTTGATAAGCCTTATGAAATTCTTGTCCCCTCGCGGGATGATTGGAAGAGGACTCCTACCTACAATAAACTGAAATGTTTTGTATGGTACACTGATGGCTCGAAGATTGGCACAAGTACTGGTGCTGGTGTCTGTTGCCCTGATGATGGCACTGAGCTATCTTATCCGCTTGGCAATTTTGCTACTGTCTTTCAGGCTGAAGTATTTGCCATTCTTATGTGTTGTAGAATTTGCTATGACAGAAAGTATGAGAATAGCCAGATTTTCATTTGTTCTGATAGCCAGGCTGCTCTTATGGCTCTGGGGAAGTTCACTGTGACATCTTCCCTTGTCTGGGAATGCTATAATGCTCTCTGTAAAATTGCTAGTAATAATAGTGTCATTCTGTACTGGGTGCCTGGTCATTCGGGCATTCCTGGCAATGAATTGGCAGATGAACTTGCTAGGAAAGGCTCTAGTACTCCTTTTGTGGGCCCTGAGCCGGCCTTGGGTATTCCCAATGACCTTGTCAGAAGAATTGTCTATGACATCTTCAGGAAGCTTCAATGTAAGAACTGGCGTGACACTAAGGGACAAAGGCAAGCGAAAATCCTCAACTGCAATTGCCCTAGTACACGTCAAAAGGAACTTTTCAGGCTCAGTAGAACTGGCATCAGGAGAGCTGTTGGGCTCCTTACTGGGCACTGCACCCTCAAGAGACATCTTAATATTATGGGTGTCTCCAAGGATTCGCTTTGCAGAGGCTGCAATTACAGCGAAGAAACTGCAGCTCACATTCTATGTGAATGTGAGGCCTACTCTGCTCACAGATTCGAACACATTGGTCGTCATGTGATTGAACCCTGGGAGCTGAACGACATACCTGTCAAGTGCCTGCTTATTTCCGCATCGGCTACTGGTCTCTTTTCTTAGGGATCTTCATTTTCTTTTTGGGGTAGTACAATAGACCTCTGGTCGATGTGCTAGACTCTTCTGGAGCCACCCACCTTTATTTCATTCATTCATACTGACGCTCACCCTTAAGCACAAATGTAAAGACTTGCCCCCCCCCCCCCCAAAAAAAAAAAAAAACTGCAACCGCATGTTTTCGTCTTTCTCTAGTTCCATTTTAAAATCTGCTTCTGAACTAGATAGATTGAGGTTAGATGTTTTAGCCGTCAGTCTATTGAAAATTTATTTCAATGTTTGATCTATATTTAGCCATGTGATCAGACATTCATTGTATAATCCTGGCAGCAAAAGGCTAAATAAAAAAATATCAGTTTCATTTTAACTTTGTAAATAAGATAATTGTAAGTTGTATTTCATAAAATGTTCAGTAATTAACAAGTAAAGACATTATAATAGTTTTTTAAAAAGAAATGAGAGTAGTAACTTTAAGAATATTTTACAAATTATATTTATATTCTTTATTTACATGCAATTAAAATTTCTGATAACTGTTAATTGTCTATTTTAAAGCATCCAGTATATTTTGATTTGTCCACTAACGAGGCTCAACTAAGAATCCTGTTATCGCACATATACTTTATACACCCTTTAAATGGCACAAGTTTTATCAGAAATTAATTTACTTTAATTTTTCAGTTTATAATAGAGTAATATAAAATCAAATCTCTTGTTATATTGTCTATAATCTGATAACTGTCAATTGTCTATTTTAAAGCATCCAGTATATTTTGATTTGTCCACTAACGAGACTCAACTAAGAATCCTGTTATCGCACATATACTTTATACACCCTTTAAATGGCACAAGTTTTATCAGAAATTAATTTACTTTAATTTTTCAGTTTATAATAGAGTAATATAAAATCAAATCTCTTGTTATATTGTCTATAATCTGATAACTGTCAATTGTCTATTTTAAAGCATCCGGTATATTTTGATTTGTCCACTAACGAGACTCAACTAAAAATCCTGTTATCGCACATATACTTTATACACCCTTTAAATGGCACAAGTTTTATCAGAAATTAATTTACTTTAATTTTTCAGTTTATAATAGAGTAATATAAAATCAAATCTCTTGTTATATTGTCTATAATCTGATAACTGTCAATTGTCTATTTTAAAGCATCCAGTATATTTTGATTTGTCCACTAACGAGACTCAACTAAGAATCCTGTTATCGCACATATACTTTATACACCCTTTAAATGGCACAAGTTTTATCAGAAATTAATTTACTTTAATTTTTCAGTTTATAATAGAGTAATATAAAATCAAATCTCTTGTTATATTGTCTATAATCCGATTTCTGTTTGGAATCTGTAAGTTGATATAGGTTAAAGATATTTCGAAGTGATTTCTATAGATTTTAAGAAAATTGTTTGATTGACGAGCAAGGTTGGAGATGCCATTGTGGTCGAAATTTGCTGCATTCAAAAATACAATACAGCATGCTTTATGTCATTATCCAACTAGAAGCACTGTCCTTTTCAATGGACTGAAGAAGTGAAAATTGCAAGAAGAGAGATCTGGAGAGAAATCTACGGTTGCTTCAGTCTCAATTTTAAAGGCTTGCAATCTGTTTGATCTGCACAAGAAGTGGGTGTTCAACACATGTTCTTCACAACACCATCTCTTTATAAGCAGCCTATTGAATTTCTTTGCAACACATGTTCTTCACACCATCTCTTTATAAACAGCCTATTGAATTTCTTTGCTGCACATGTTCTTCACTACACCATCTCTTTATAAGCAGCCTATTGAATTTCTTTGCAACACATGTTCTTCACAACACCATCTCCTTATAAGCAGCCTATTGAATTTCTTTGGACGTGGAGAGGTCAAATGCTGACATTGCATGATTTGTATCCATGCTATGGATTTGCAACCATACTATGCACTAGATTTCATCACCAGCTACAATGAACTCCAAGAATGTGTTGCTTTCCATGTTGAAACTCAGCAAGTGTTGCAAACAGACTGGTATACAGTAGAACCTCTGATCGCTATTGACAGCTCACAGGATCCAAAGTCAGTGCACTTTTCTGTACCCTAGGCTCCATATGATAATTCTAACAGTTCCATGACTCCACCATCATCCTTTTTATGCTACTTTCACGATGTTTCTAAGAAAATAAGAGAGGCATAAATATCTTTAAAAATGAAGCAATTATACTTGTTAGAGATTATTAAACAATTAATTATATATGTTACAGATAGGTTTGAGTATTGTTTGTTTAAACATCAAAGATTTTCTCAAGACATATGTAAAGCTTAAAAGAAATAACGTAGTTGTAAAAGCTTTACTACTGAGTACTTTCTAATAAGGTATTTGGCTATTTTTTAGACTGAATACTTTTGTTCAGTATAAACATATGTTAAAAACAAATTAAAATCTGTTAAAGCTGGGCTTTTAAAAGTAATTAAAATATATTTTAATGGGACATGCAAAAGGATTGTATATGATTTGATGATTATGGCTCTCTTGCAGATAATAAATTCAGTATTTGTCCAAATAGCTATTTGTTGTATCCCAACCCAGGTAGCACAAATACGTAATTCTTACGTATCAAGCAATACATAATCTTTACGTGTCAGACCATACATAATTATTACGCAAAAACGGTACGTTAGAATACAGTATACCAACCGTTATAAAAAAGGTTATTATTACGTATCCTTATACATTATTATTACGTATCCTTATACGTTAATATTACGTATATTCACATACGTTATTATTACGTATATGCACATACGTGTTTATTACGTATCCATATACGTTATTATTACGTATATCCACATACGTTATTATTACGTATACCCACATACATTATTATTACGTATCTACATACGTGTATATTACGTATCCACATATGTTATTATTATGTATATCCACATATTTTATTATTACGTATCCAGATACATGTTAATTACGTATCACATACGTGTATATTACGTATATCCACATACGTTATTATTACGTATCCAGATACATGTTTATTACAAATCATATACGTGTATATTACGTATATTCACAGGGCCGATCCTAGCAGGTGTGCAGCGCGTGCACCGCACGCGGGCGGCCAAAACAAGGGGCGGCCGCAGGCCGCTTAAAGTTCTATCAATCCAGCAAAATTTTTTTTAACTTATAATAAATCGAATAAATATGCTGAATTTTAAATAGTTATTGAAAAATTAAAATAAGTCCCACAGTTAAAGAAAAATAGAATGTTAGTGCACAGTGTGTTGGTCCATTGTCCATTAATGTCTACTCTTTACACACATCCTTCATTTGATAGCAAAATTCGTGGCAGAGCCAGCAATACGGCATAGAAAAGGATACCAAATTTTAAATTTCTATCGAAAAAAATAACCAAAGGGCATATTTTTGAGACGCCTAAGGATGTTTCGTTCCACTGTGTGGCAGCTTATTTATGTATACCACGGTTGGCACGCGGCTCGCAGATCAATGGTCAAAAGAAACTTTATTTTAGCGGTCTCCTTTGTAGATTAGAACTGAATTATTTCGGTAAAGTTAACCCTTTCGCGACGGCGGCATTCCGGAACTGCGGCGGCCTAAAGGACGGAGAGCTTCTTTTTCGTACTGTTTCCAGGAGACGGCAATTTTATTGCGCTAAGCATAACTCTCCAAAAATATTCACTAAAAATCACCCGTTCAACACAGCATTCTACTATTTTCAGGAATAAAGGACATTCTTATTTTCTGTTTGAAGTATATTTTTCTTTCAAATTTTCTTTTATCAAAATATTAAAAATTTTAGCGTATTAAAAATGATAACTTACCTTCAATAAAATAGTTATCAGTTAATCAGGAGTGTATATAGATTTAAATCAGTTATCAGGAGTGTATACAGATTTAAATTTTGAAACTAATGCATCTAAAATGGGTTTCAATTTATCTAGCTTTTGGTCATTACTATCAAGAGTAAAATGAAGGTAACGTAATGTTCTTGGCCTAACATTTTAACAAAAAAAAAATATTGATTTATTGGTAGAACATGGTCCCAAACAAGTAGCAAATTTTAAATTTCAGGTCGATGGGAGTGGCAGAAAATTTAGCTGTTCATATTATAACAAAACTTTAGTGAACGGGGAGAAAATAAATCGCGCGTGGCTCTGCTATTCCATAAAACTAAATCGTATTTTTTGTTTTGCATGTAAATTGTTTGGTAAAGATAGTTCAACACAACTTGTAAGTACTGGCTTTTCTGATTGTCGTCATTGTTCGGATTACCTTAATAAGTATGAAAATACTCTAAAACACGTAAACTCTATAAGATCGTGGTGCGAAATAAAAACGAGGCTGGAAAAAAATTGCACTATTGGCGCGGAACAACAAAATGTTTACAATCGAGACAAAAAGCGATGGCGCGCCATCATTGAAAGAATGATTGCTGTAGTACAATTTTTAGCCAGTCAAAATTTAGCTTTCAGAGGAACTAGTACGAAGTTGTATCATAGAGATAATGGTAATTTTTTAGAGGCAGTGGAAATGTTGACCAAATTTGACCCAGTTATTTCAGAACACCTTAATAATGTCAGTAACTACAAAGATAACAAAACACGTATTCCACACTACTTAGGGTAGCAATTTCAAAATGAAATAATTAATATTTTAGCCGAATCTATTCGTAATGAGATAACACGCATTGTCAAAAAAGCGAAATATTACACTATAATTTTCGACTCTACACCAGATATTAGCCACACAGAACAAATAACGTTTGTAATTAGATGTGTGAACACTACTGATGGTAAGGTAGATATTTTAGAATTTTTTCTAGGATATTTTCCAGTAACTAAGACCACTGGAGAAGGTCTGTGCAATTTTCTATTAGAGAAGCTATCACCTAGTCTGCATCTCGAAGTTACAGGTATACGGGGTCAGGGCTACGACAATGGATTGAACATGAAAGGGGAAAATATAGGGCTTCAGAAACAGATTCTCGATATCAATCCAAGAGCATTATACGTGCCGTGTGCGGCTCATACATTAAATCTCGTCGTTAATGACGCTGCCAGCTCCAGTGGTGGAATTTTTGGTTTTTAACGCTTTACAACAAAATTGAAAAGTGTTTATGACTTTGTTCATTCTGTCTGTCTGTCTGTCTGCCCGTTAACACGATAACTGCCGTAAAAATTACTTAATCAAAAAGAAATTTTAGTATGTTGTTCAGACGGTCTGTAGGACTTATGCGAATATAAATGAATAATATCACCCGATTAGTTTTGGATTGAACCCGGGTTGAAAACATGAAATACATTGAGCCCTATGGGGCCTAATTTTTCAAACATTTTTTAAGCGGATTTAAAATCCACAAATTGCTTCGAAAATTTTAGGTAATATTCAAATTGTTCCATAAAATATATAAAAAAAATTCAGCGAAATATATTCAGTAGTTTTGTAAATAAAAATTAAAATAATAATAACAACACCTCTTATATGAAGCGATTACGTGACCATAATATGAAAAGGTCACGTGACCCACTTCAAAATGATATATGGCATCCATCTTGTGTCAAAATCGTGATTTTTAAAGTTCTTTTTAATTCATATTGAGTGTTGTATCCGTCTTAAAACCACTTTATTTTTGCCTAAATTCTGTGGATCTACATACTGAAACAACGCAATCACAATATATTTTAGTTTAAATACTCATCGAAATTTGATTATTTCTACAACGAAGCCTATTTTTCACCTATGTAAAATGTTAACAGCAAAATATGTAGAATGAGTTGTATTAGAATTGCTGTATTTTTTTAACACAAAATCATTTAGTTCGTGGAGTCTGCATATCTGATACGAATGAAATATTCATTGATTTTACAAATAGCAGGACGATTTTTTTCGATGAAGTTTTACGAATAGAGTTTAATTATTGTAGCTCCAAGGTCTTAATTTTTAAATAAAATAAATTATTATAGTATAGTGATGAATGACATGAATGTGAAATTATTTATGAATGAAATGCTGCTTTTATAGAGAGAGCCAGGCGTGTTATTAAGACTTTACAACAAAGTTGAAAAGTGTTTATGACTTTGTTTATTCTGTCTGTCTGTCTGTCTGTTCGTTAGCACGATAACTGCCGTAAAAATGACTTAATCAAAATGAAATTTTAGTATGTTGTTCAGACGGTCTGTAGAACCTATGGGAATATGAATGAATAATATCACCCAATTAGTTTTGGATTGAACCCTGGTTGAAAAAATGAAATACATTGAGCCCTATGGGACTTAATTTTTCAAACATTTTTTAAGCGGATTTAAAACTCACAAATTGCTTCGAAAATTTTAGGTAATATTCAAATTGTTTCATAAAATATATAAAAAAATGTAGCGAAATATATTCAGTAGTTTTTTAAATTAAAATTAAAATAATAATAACACCTCTTATATGAAGCGATCACGTGACCATGATATGAAAATATCACGTGACCCACCTCAAAATGATATATGGCATCCATCTTGTCTCAAAATCGTCACCTATGTAAAATGTAAACAGCAAAATATGTAGAATGAGTTGTATTTGAATTGATGTATTTCTTTAACACAAAATCATTTAGTTCATGGAGTCTCCATAGCTGATATAAATCAAATAATCATTGATTTTACAAACAGAAGGACGATTTTTTTCGATGAAGTTTTACGCATAGAGTTTAATTACGTGTAGCTCCATAGTCTTAATTTTCAAATAAAATAAATTATTATAGTATTCTGATGAATGACATGAATGGGAAATTATTTATGAATGAAATGCTGCTTCTTTAGAGAGAGCCAGGCGTGTTATTTTTTGTAGGACGTCATTTGAATGAATTTCAGTTGTTTTCGATGAAGTTTTCAAATATAATAAATTATCGTAGTATTATGATAAGTCTAAAATTATTACCTAGGAATATATCACATTTTAGAGATGTTTAAACCAGGCAATTTATATGTCACTGCCATCATTTGAATGAAGTTCATTTTTTTCGATGAAGGTTTAAGTTTTCAAATATAATAAATTAATGTAGTATTGCGATAAGTTTTAAAATATTACTGAGGAATGTATTGCATTTTATACATGTTTAAATAAAATTGCATTAAAGTTGGAAAGTGTTTCATAATCAATGCTTTAAGCATGATTGATCTGTCTTGTTTTTTCTATGACGTCATTTGAATGACTTTCAATTGTTTTCGATGAAGTTTTCAAATATAATAAATTATCTTAGTAATATGATAATTCTAAAATTATTACCGAGGAATGTATCACATTTTAGAGATGTTTAAACCAGGCAATTTTTATTTCAATGCCGTCATTTGAATGAAGTTCATTTTTTTCGATGAAGGTTTAAGTTTTCAAATATAATAAATTAATGTAGTGTTGTGATAAGTTTTAAAATATTACCGAGGAATGCATTGCATTTTAGACATGTTTAAATAAAATTGCATTGAAGTTGGAAAGTGTTTCATAATCAATGCTTATGATTGATCTCTCTTGTTAACACTTTATAACATAGTTGTAAAGTGTTTATGACTTAGTTGATTCTGTCTGTCCGTTAGCACGATAACTGCCGTAAAAGTGACTTTACCAAAATGAAATTTTAGTATGTGGTTTAGACGATCTGTAGAACATATGGGAATGCAAATGAATAATTTTACCCAATTATTTTTTGAATTGAACCCAGGTTGAAAAAATAAAATACATTGAACCCTATGGGAGCTAATTTTTCTAACATTTTTTAAGCGAATTTAAAATTCACAAATTGCTTCGAAAATTTAAGGAAATATTCAAATTATCTCATAAAATATATAAAGAAAATTTCAGCAAAATATGTTCATTAGTTTTTAAATAAAAATTAAAATAATAATTGCATCCATATTATATGAAGAGATCACGTGACCCATTTTCAAAATAAAATATGGCATCCATCTTGTGTCAAAATCGTGATTTTTAATTTTTTTTTACATTTATATTTAGTATTGCATCCGTCCTAAAATCACTTTATTTTTTACTTTTTTCTTGTGCATCTATATACTGCGGCCAACGCAATTACAATTTTTTTTTTGTAGTTTAAATGATCATCAAACTTTGATCAATTCTACAACGAAGCCTAGTTTTCATGTATGGAGAATGTAAACATAGCAAGCTGTAAGATGAGTTGTATAAGATTTGCTGAATTTCTTTAATCAAAACTATTTAGCTCTGGAATCTGCAATATAGCTGATATGAATGAAACATTCATTGATTTTACATAGAGAAGCAGACGATCCCATATTATTGCTTTTTTGATGAAGTTTTAAGCGTGGAGTTAGAAAGTAATTTTAACCTTCATAGATTTACGTTTTAAGTAATATAAATTATTATAGCATTGTGATAATTTTAAAAATATCGCCGCTGATTGAAAGGAATGAAAAAAGTTTATGAATGAAATATTCACTGTTTTTATATAGAGAGGTAGGCGATTTATATTTCGTGACATTATTTGAATAAAGTGCATTTGTTTTCGATGAAGTTTTCAAATATAATAAATTATTGTAGTATTGTGATAATTTTATACATATCACCGGTGAATGTATGGATTTTCAGAAATGTTTAGATAAAATTGCATTTCAGTTGGAAAGTGTTTCATAATCAATGCTTTTTGCATGAGTGATCTTCCTTGTTTTGATATGGTACAAGAGGTATATAACTACTTTTCTGCGTCCCCATATCGATGGGATTTACTAAAAAAACACGTGAAAAGTCTAACTTTAAAACCATTAAGTGAAACAAGGTGGAAAAGTCGTATCATTGCTATTAGATCTCTAAAACAAGACCTAAAAAACATTATTACCGCATTAAATGCCTTAATTGAAGATACCACCAGAGACACGAAACCAAAAATGGGTGCTGAATCAATAATTAAAAGTCTTGAAACATTTAAATTTTTGTGTTCAATTTTAATTTGGCATGATTTATTATCAAGAATTGGTGTATTGAGTAAAATGCTTCAAAATTCTAAATTAAACATCGCGGAATGCTTTGAAGACTTAGATAATTAAAAAAAATATTTAGTTTCCCAAGGATCTGACGATAATTTTAAAATATTTGTCGATTCAGCAACAGCACCTGCTAGAGATTTAGGTATTGATCCCGAATTTCCCATCTCGAAGCTCAGGAAAAAGGTCCGTTTTTTAACACTTTACAACAAAGTTGAAAAGTGTTTATGACTTTGTTCATTCTGTCTGTCTGTCTGTCTGTCTGTCTGTCTGTCTGTCTGTCCGTTAGCACGATAACTGCCGTAAAAATGACTTAATCAAAATGAAATTTTAGTATGTTGTTCAGACGGTCTGTAGGACCTATGGGAATATAAATGAATAATATCACACAATTAGTTTTGGATTGAACCCGGATTGAAAAAATGAAATACATTGAGCCCTATGGGACCTAATTTTTCTAACATTTTTTAAGCGGATTTAAAATTCACAAATTGCTTCGAAAATTTTAGGTAATAGTCAAATTGTTCCATAAAATATATAAAAAAATATTCAGCTAAATATATTCAGTAGTTTTTTAAATAAAAATTAAAATAATAATTACACATCTTATTTGAAACGATCACGTGACCATGATATGAAACGATCACATGACCCACTTCAAAATGAGATATGGCATCCATCTTGTTTCAAATTCGTGATTTTTTAAAGTTCTTTTTAATTCATATTGAGTGTTGTATCCATCCTAAAACTACTTTATTTCTGCTTAAATTCTGTGCATCTACATACTAAAACAACACAATGACAATATATTTGAGTTTAAATTCTCATTCAAATTTGATTATTTCTACAATTAAGCCTATTTTTCACCTATGTAAAATGTAAACAGCAAAATATGTAGAATGAGTTGTATTAGAATTACTGTATTTCTTTAACACAAAATAATTCAGTCCATGGAGTCTGCATGGCTGATATGAATGAAATATTAATTGATTTTATAAACAGAAGGACGATATTTTTCGATGAAGTTTTAAGCATAAAGTTTATGAATTGTAGCTCCATGGTCTTAATTTTTAAATAAAATAAATTATTATAGTATTGTGATGAATGAAATGGAGAAAGTTATGAATGAAATCCTGCTTTTATAGAGAGATCCAGGCGTGTTATTTTTTCTATGACGTCATTTGAATTAATTTTAGTTGTTTTCGATGAAGTTTTCAAATATAATAAATTATCGTAATATTATGATAGATTTAAAAATATTAGCGTGGAATGTATTGCATTTTAGAGATATTTAAACCACGCAATTTATATTTCAATGCCGTCTTTTGAATGAAGTTCATTTTTTTCAATGAAGGTCTAAGTTTTCAAATATAATAAATCAATGTAGTATCGTGATAAGTTTTAAAATATTACCGAGGGATGTATTGCATTTTCGACTTTTTTAAATAAAATTGCATTGAAGTTGGAAAGTGTTTCATAATCAATGCTTTAAGCATGATTGATCTTTCTTGTTTTATTATGAGGGCAGTGATGAACCAGTTTCAAATCCCTTCCAGCAATTCAAAACTGCTTTCTATTTTGCAATTCTTGAACACGCGATCTCTTCGGTAAATGAAAGATTTACCTTATTATCTGAGTGCCACTCAATATTCTGCTTTCTGTATGAGTTTCACAACATTTCTAATGATGATCTCATGAAAGCCTGCATGGACTTAAATATTAAGTTACAGGTACAGGACGAAGGAAGTTTTGGGAAAGATATAGACGGTATACAACTCTTTAATGAAATAACTTCATTCAAAGATATTTTTCCAGGTAAAAAACAGCCAATTGAGATATTAGAAATTATAGTCAAAAATGATCTCATTCCCTGTTTTCCAAATTTTGCTCTAGCAATGAGAATTTTTTTAACCTTACCTGTTTCTGTGGCTTCAGGTGAAAGAAGTTTCAGTAAATTAAAAATTATTAAAAATTACTTGAGAAATAATATGACACAAGAAAGGCTTTCAGATTTGGCCATCTCTATTGAATCCCAAATCACTGAAAAAATTGATTTCACCGAAATTATTGACAAATTTGCTTCTCAGAAAGCCAGAAAAGTTATTTTATAGTTAATTATTAGGTAGTCTTTGTAGAAGGACAGATTTATATACTTTTCGTTTCACGAGATTTATGCTTTAGTATTTTTTTTATTAGATTATATTTTCTGAGTAAATACTGTTGTTTTGCATTTCTAATTATAAAATGTCTATTTTTATTTCAAAGGTAATATTTTTGTTTGTTTATTATTTTGTTAAAGTATTTTGTCGCTATTATAACCTATTAGCTGGCCAAAAAATAAAGTTTTACACTTCAAATTTTATTTGCATTTTTATTAATGTTTTACTTTTTACTCTTATATAGGTAGATGAGTTTATAATTTCAACGTTAAGTATTAGTCAAAATATGAAAAATTCTCTAGAGGGGCGGCGCATTAGGTCTTTGCACGAGGGCGGCCGACACCCTAGGATCGGCCCTGTATATTCACATACGTTTTTCTTACGTATATCCACATACATGTTTATAACGTGTTCCCATATGTATTTATGTGTTCCCATACGCATTTATAATGTATTCCCATACATATTTATATTGTGTTTCTACATGTATTTATTACATGTTTATATTGTGTTTCTACACGTATTTATTACGTGTTTATATTGTGTTTCTACACGTATTTATTACGTGTTTATATACATATTTATCACACATTGGACAACTCTACAGAATAGTGCATGTTGCAGACATGATATTTACAAAGTTTTATGCATCTTTGTAAAACAAAAATATTGAGCCAGGTGAATATATTTTTATAATAGATGTCAAATTTTCAGATTGTGTTGATTTCAATAATGTACTTGAATTTATAAATTTGAAATCAACACAATCTGAAACAGTATCTTTAAAATTTAAAATACATTCATCTAAATCATATTTTTACAAAGGTACGATATATCAAATGTGTCATGTATGCAAAATTCACAATACTGTAGAATCACTCTGTTCATATGTAATAAAATTTTTATTTTAATTTATATTATATATTGTTAATACAATAATTTTAATGCAAAAATGTTTTTTTCCTTTATTTTCAGTTTATATTTAAATATATTTTTAATTCTAATTATTTCTAAATATTGCAAAAATTATAATCTACTACATTATGAAATATAATTTTAAATCTAAAAGATAAGCTATTTTAAATTGAAAATAACTTAAAAATACTGAATAAAATTTTGGGATATATTAAAACACATAATACTTAAAATATTTTTGCAATTTTTAAAGAGTTAATTTTTTAAAAGTAAACTTCAATACTAAAAATATATCAAAAAACAATATTAATAATATTGTAATTAAGTTTATAGGCTATTTTAAATTATATATGTGCATGCTAAAACTACACATCTCTGATCAATGGTGGTATCATGCAACTGTGATGATTTTTAAGAGTGAAAACAGTGAGTAAGGGCACAGAGCCCAAGTAGAACATGTTTCTAGATACACAGAACACAAACTGTTTCACAATTATTTCTAAAAATTGCAAAAATTATAATCTACTACATTATGAAATATAATTTTGTGTGTAATGTTTTTAAAAAAATTCCCAGAATTATGCGTGTTTTTATTTCTTGTACGTATCATGTTTATTTTCTTTTAAGTATAAGGCTTTTTTAATTTCTTCCAGGTATTTTTTTTTATTTTCTTAAAGTATCAAATTATTTTAATTTAGTATTGTGTTTTCTAACATTTCACCCCTGTATCAACTTTTTTTTTTAATTTGTTCTAAGTAGCATATTATTTTAAAATTTCTTCCTAGTATATATTTTTTTTTAATTCTTCCAACTCATGTATTTAAAAAAATTATACCGAAATATCATTTTTTAAATGCTTATAAATGAGACTTTTCTGTACGATTTTTTTTTTCTTTATGAAAATTCGACTATTCATGTTTTCACATTTCTTTCAGTGTCAATTTCAAAATGTACTCTTGTTCATAATGAAATCTTTTACTTTTTAACACTTTACAACATAGTTGAAAAGTGTTTATTTACTGTAACTATAAAGACAACAGAAATTGCAAAATTTCAGATTTTTGGGGCTCTTAGTTTTTCAGTTATTGACTTTCAAAAAAGCGAAATCTGCCAAAGTTTTGAAATCTTTAAACAGCTGTAGATCAAAAACTATTTAACCTAGAGAGCTTAAATTAGTGTCATTTTCTTTTGCTTTTAATGAGTCTTAATTTGATGTATAACATGACTATGCTATTTCAAATTTGAATTTTTTGAAAAGCTTCAAAAAAAAATTTTTTTAAATCTCAAAATCACCCCTTTTAATTTTTTTGAAAAAGAAAATATATGCTTTATGGACTACTTACTTGTATGCCAAGTTTCATAATGGGAAGCCAATGGGTTCCTATGAAAATTATTTTTTTTTGTATTAAACTATAAGTGAAATTAGCTAAATTACAAAAAATTTAATTTCCATAGGAACCCCTTAACGACCGACTATGAAATTTGGCACACAAATAGTCCCTTAATGTCTTTAATATATATATATATATTTTTTTAAGAAATCAGTTTTTTTTTTTGGATTTTCTAAAAAAAAAAATTTTTTTTTTTAGTTTGTAATATTTTAAAAACTCCAATTTAAAAAAAAAAGAGTTTGAATACCATAATCATGTTGTATATCAAATTAAGGCTCATTGAAAACAAAAGCACGACACTAAATTGAGCTCTCTGTGTAAAATATTTTTTGATTTACAACCGTTTAAAGATTTCTAAACTTTGCCAGATTTGGCTTTTTTAAAAAAGTAAATAACTGAAAATCTAAAAGCCCCCAAAATCTGAAATTTTACAGTTTTTGTAAACTTTACTGGTACTATCACTGTACCAAAAATGATCAATTTCTGAGGTATCAAGGTTCAAACCATTAATTGATTTGACACGGAATAGCATATACTTAGTACATAACTCATTAACCAGTTGTTTCAAACATTCAGCCCACATATGTTCTTTTCAATTTTAACAATTTGCTACACACTTAATATTTCACATATGTCACTCAAAATTTAATTTTGTATTTATAATCAGTTACAAAACGTTACTTTTCAAGAACTTTTAAAATAAGTACTTCTCCAAACAAGTGAAGACAATTTCATCTCTTCATTGCTCAAGAGTACAAACTCTCCCAGTTGCAGTATCAGGCTCTACTTTTTGCAAAATGGTCTCACCTAGCACATTCAAATATTCAATACGTCACTTGGTTGAGGATAAAAGAAAGAAGGAGAAGGTCCTTTAGGATGTAGGAAGCTTACTTTATAGTCGGTCGTCTTTTCAAGAATACATGCAAGATACCAAGATCCTTTATAGAGTATAGTGACAAATCCAGATTCAATTTTTGCTTAATTAGTTGGTGTAATATAGTCTAATGCTGTCACACGTTCAGTACAGTGTTCACTACAGTAATTATGCTTAACATGAAGTATATTTTCAGAATTTGGGTAAAAAGAATGAAGTTTTTGAGTACCCATGATTGCCTTAAAGTCATTCAACTGTGGCGACAGTATTTCTTTAACTTCATCATACTCATCAACTGTGCTGTACTCAAAAACTTCATTCTTTTTACCCAATTTCTGAAAATCGGCTTCTTGTTAAGCATTATTACTGTAGTGAACACCGGTTTACTGAACGTGTGACAGCATTCGACTATATTACACCAACTAATTTAGTAAAAATTGAATCTGGATTTGGCACTATATAGTCTATAAAGGATCTTTGTGGCTTGCATGTATTCTTGAGAAGAATAATGTTACGAGCGACTATAAAGTAAGCTTCCTACATCCTAAGGGACCTTTTCTTACTTTCATCCTCAACTCAGTGA
The DNA here is from genome assembly GCA_951213105.1 of Amaurobius ferox. Classification (NCBI taxonomy): domain Eukaryota; kingdom Metazoa; phylum Arthropoda; class Arachnida; order Araneae; family Amaurobiidae; genus Amaurobius; species Amaurobius ferox. The sequence continues at coordinate 9,092,460 of OX578142.1, forward strand.
AGTATTGAATGTGCCAGGTGAGACCATTTTGCAAAAAGTAGAGCTGTTACTGCAACTGGGAGAGTTTGTACTCCCAGTTGCAGTAACAGGCTCTACTTGCAGTAACAGGCTCTACAGTTTGTACTTGAGCAAGGAAGAAATGAAATTATCTTCACTCAGTTTGGAGAAGAACTTATTTTAAAAGTTCTTGAACGTTTTGTAATTATAATTGTATATATAAAATTAAATTGAGTGGCATGTGAAATATCAGGGTGGCCACTCTTCAGACACATTGAAATTCCCTAACTTTTCCAGGTGAATTGAAAAGAAATTCCAGACCAGTAATTTTAACATAAAATGCGTGCACATCCCTATTTAGTTACAAATTTGATTAAAGAATTTTAACAATTTAACTCCACTATTCAAAAAAAGTTATATTAAATCAGGAGAAAAAAATACACATTTTTTGTTTTTACAAATAAATTGACATTTTTAATAAAAAATACATGTAAATGCAACAAAATTGGACTACTGAAATATTTAAAAGAATTTAATGTTTTTTTTCACTGAAGACAATAAAAAGAAATAGTCTAAACTGATGTCCTCAAATATGGGCATTGCAAATTGTTCACAATGACAGACATTAAAGATATGCAAAAACTACACTGTAACAAGCCACAGCCATTGAATAATTAATGTCAATTCAGCAATGTCAAAAGAATGTCATTAAAATAGAAAAAATATTGTAAAATGTATATAATATTCTTGGCAACAGTTGTCCAAAATGGAACACAAACTCTGCATTTTTGTTTTTATACGGAATCAAATGGACACATGGCAGCCTTTATTTAGAAGTTACGAGTACAGCATAATACTTGGCGAAATTTTTCGAAAATGGCATACAAACTGGGCAGTCCTGTTTTTATAAGGACAACTAGTATTAAAAAAAAAAAACAGAATTTTCACAAAATTCCCTGACTTTTCCCGGTTAAGTGGCCACCCTGAATATTAAGTGTGTAGCAAATTGTAAAAATTGAGAACATATGTGGGCTGAATGTATGAAAAAACTGGCTAATGAGTATGTACTAAATGTATGTCATTTTGTGTCAAATCACTTAATGGTTTGAACCTTGATATCTAAAAAATTGATCATTTTTGGTACAGTGATAGTACCTGTAAAGTTTAAAAAAACTGTAAAATTTCAGATTTTTTGGGCTCTTAGATTTTCAGTTATTCACTTTTTTAAAAAAGCCAAATCTGGTAAAGTTTTGAAATCTTTAAACAGTGGTAGATCAAAAACTATTTGACCAAGAGTGCTCAAATTAGTGCAGTCTTTTGTTTTCGATGGACCTTAATTTGATATACAACATGATTATGGTATTTAACTCTTTTTTAAAATTGGAGTTTCTAAAATAATTACAAACTAAAAGAGAAATTGTTTTTAGAAAATAGCATAGTCATATCAAATTAAGACCCATTAAAATAAAAAAAATGACACCAATTTGAGATCTCTAGGTCAAATACTTTTTTTTTTGCCAAATTTGGCAGATTTCGCTTTTAAAAAAAAGTCAATAACTGAAAACTAAGAGCCCAAAAAATCTAATATTTACAGTTTTTGTCAGCTTCACTGGTACTACTATTGTACCAAAAATTATCATTTTTCATGATGTCAAGGTTCAGATCATTGGTTGATTTGACTCGGGATGACCCTTGGATGAATATTCAATTTTGCAGTATTTTAATTTCTTAAGTTTTACACCATATGAAATATTCTTCCCGGTCGTCCATCTTGTTGCTCCAAGTCCTCTGGACGAGCCGGACGGCCTGGGGCTTTCACCATATGAAATATTGTTTAAAAACAAACTAATTATTCTTTGTAATCTAAGTTAGAAGTAAGTTACGGTACAGGAAAATTAGGCGTTCTGCATTTTCAGGTTGCAGCCTATTAAGTTTTGGTTCATAAACATTCCCTGCTTCTTTCTGAAAATAAACGTTCACTATCAACGCTGGTACAGATAAGTACTTTCTTGCTATCTTTGCAAGTATGGCACAAAATAGAAACATTTTCTATTTTAAATTGGCATAAAATAGAAATATTACCTTTAAAAAAATTAACGGTGGTATCATAGGACTGTAATGATTTTTAAGAGTGAACACAGTGAGTAAGGGCACAAAGCACAAATAGAACATGTTTCTAGATGCAGAGAACACAAACAGCTATAAAATGAATTAAAAGAAATATAATTAGTTTTAAAAATTCTTAAGTATATTTTTAATTCTAATTTCTAACAATTGCAAAAATTATAATTACTACGTTATGAAATATAATTTTGCGGTGTTTTTAAAATAATTCTAAGAATTATGTGTGTTTTTATTTCTTTTAAGTATCATGTTTTCTTTTAAGGCTTTTATTACTTCTTCCAAAAATTTCTTCCAAGTATCAACTCTTTTTTTATTTTCTTAAAATATCAAATTTGTTTTAATTTAGTATTGTGTTTTTAAACATTTCACTCCTGTATCAACTTTTTCTAAGTAGCATATTATTTTAAAATTTCTTCCTAGTATATTTTTTTTTATTTCTGCAAATAACATTAATCAAATTATTTTTTAACATGTTTTTTATAGATTTTAGTTTTAGACATACATGCATAATTACACTAAATGAAAGTTGCTTCAGTTATTATTATATAGATTGCATTTATTTTATTATAAACACTAACCAACACTAAATAAGTATTTTTACTTGCAGGTAGGTTATACATGAAGCAACTTTCATTTAGTATAAGTATACTGTCTTTAAGTTTAAAATACATAAAAACATGTAAAAGAATAATGTCTGATTTTACAATATTTGAAATAAACATGCATGCATGACAACAAATGCAATCTCGGACCACGTTTTCATTTAATCTCCACTTAGATGGTATTAAATGCGAGCATGGATGCACATACCACGATGCTGAAAACATGCACTTTTCCCGTTTGCTTTTAAAGCAATATGTACATACATGCAACAAAGCTAGGAAGATATATAAAATAAAATAAAATTTAAAGCTAAATATAATTAAATAAGTTAAAATATATAAATTAAGCAACATGTTAACCTAACACTTACCTAACACAGGAAAATCAAGTCCAAGATACAAACCTACAAACACGGCGGGAAACGTAAAGAATGATTACTGCACTCAGTGTTGCCAGATGCACAGAGCTTATGGCTTCATCCCCTGAGATAGAAATGAGTCCGTTCTGGAAGCTTCCAGAACTGTGTGACGTCACGTCCGATCATGGCGGTGTTAGAACTTGGGAGGGTGAAGATAAACAAGAAGGGATACATGAAAATGCCTTCGGGAAAAGGGTTCGAGAACAAAGCTAAAAGAGGATTTGAGCAAGGGGGGAGCGTTAATGGTTATTTTTACGTATGAAAAATGGTAATTTTAATGTAATATAAACGGTATTTATAACGTATGATAAACAGTAATACATACGTATTTAAAATGGTATTTCTACATATGGTATGTTCATACACGGTAATTCATACGTATGATATACGGTATTTTTATATACCGTTTACTCATAACGGTATTATAACCGATGTATTACCGTTTATCGTATAACACATACGAAAATATAACGTATAAATGGTTTAACAATGGTTATAATACCGTATGTGTGTTACCTGGGAAGTAACTACTGTATATTTCTGAATATAATCCAATCAGTATATAAGCCAAATCGAATACGTAATTGTAATGTAAGAAATTCAATTAAAACTGTAAACCTGCATATAAGCTGAATAATAATAATAAAAAAGTAAGAACCATTGGCAAATGTGTGAATGACGAACTATTACAGCTAACCAAATCACTTAGTTATGAGGGCTTTGTTGAGAATGAAAGATAATCACACAGTCTGCTCAGGTAGCTGTGTGAGTTCATCCAGTAGATCGTGTCAGTAGATGTTCTGATATATGATTGCCTCTGATTTACTTGTGAAAATAGCACCCACAGAACAATGCTTTCATAGTGCTGTAATAAGCACGAGATAATATTTTTATTCAATTGTTCTCCGCTTTCGAAATTACCAGTTTCAAAATTTTCAGCTTTTCAACTTCTCATATTTTTGCCATGCAATCCAACAATATAATGGCTCACCTAGTTTTTCCTGAGTTTGTTATTTGAAAATCAAAATTCAAAATTTATTTTAAAAAAAAAACTATATAAAATTCATTAAAAAGAAACAACAGAATATGAACAATAAGAAAAATAACATATCAAGCTATAACATGTACTTCACAAGCTTATTCGGAAAAGAACTCTATAATTAGACGTCCATTCTCCAGAAACATCCAACCACATGCTAGCATTGAATAATAGGTGTGATGATATCACAATCTCAACATATGCAGCTTAAAGGTTATAAATTATGCCTAACTATGCAAGAGTGCATGCTTATTACTTTATTATTGCATAAACAAATACATTCTGTGGAAAAAAATATATGCACCCATAAGAAATTGAGCTCTAGCCGTGAAACTCGGCATGAAGGTATTGTTTGAGGAGATATGTAAGTAATTAGTATTTGACGTAACCCTCTAAGTTCAGGTTCTCTTGTTTCAACAAACAAAGAATCTAATGTTTCAACTAACAAAGAATCTAATGTTTCAACACACAAAGAATCTAATGTTTCAACTAGTTGTTCATATCGTGAGGAGATTCTTTCACAAGTCCATCCATGTGAAAGCCAGCGACACTTTAATCATTTTCAGCATGTTTACATTTTATACGCTTCCTTGGATTGCTTTTAAAATTTTGCCTTTCTTTGGGCTAGAATGGAATATTTTCCACAAAACTAAAAGTGAGTCAACTGAATGAAGAGTGATTGTCATATTTCTTTAATAAGTGAACGAACACCAAAGCTAATCTGTGGGTTCTACAATTTACGTAGATACAATGAAGTAAATGTTGTTTCATTCGACGTTGAACACCTGAAAGCTCTCCGCTCACTACATTGGCTATAAATAAAGAATTATAAATAAATCAAAAGCTATAAATAAACAATTGGACAGCTTAACATTTTTTGCTACAGTTGTTTTCTCAATAGCATGCATAATTTCTTCAGCATTGGTAGTAAGTAGTCCACGGTACCTTTCACCCTGCATTCGGTAACATACTATTATACCTTTGTTCTGTTTGTTCACTTTGAGATTCATCAGTCTGAAATTTATTTTTGATTCTTTCGCAGTAATTCTTTTAGCAAATTCTTGTTTGTCGGCATCCTTTGCAAAGGCAATAGATTCTTTACGTCTATTACTATTTTTATAGAACTGAAACTATGATGATGATGCCTCACCCAATGATGAGCGAAGTAAAGGCAATCTACCATTAGGGAGCTTGTATGCCTAACTGAAATTAAATGCAAAACAAAACAGCAAGCAGTGTTGTCATATTACTTGAGAAAAAAGTAGTAGAAATCCTTGTTAAACTATCAAAATTCAGTAAATTACATTACTTAAGTGTTAAGTCATAATAAACTAAAAATAAGAAATATTTTGATGGGCTGTACTATTGTGAATCGAAATTGCAGTTTTTGTTTAATTGCTTGCACTAAATTAGCATTTTTGCCATGTTTTACTAAAATCTTGGGTAGGTGACGAAATTATCGTACCTTTAAAAAATTTTATCGAATTCTTTAAAAATAGCAATATAAATTTTAAGAAATAAATATTTACACAAAATATCCATAGTTCTGCATTAGTTAGTATCAGTTCTACCATTACCACCGCTTAGAGACACACAAAATTACCTCAGTAGGCTGTAGTTCAGGAAACTAGCATCAGTTTCTTTCAGCATGATTTTGTTTACTATTTACTGTACATTGTCTTTCTGTTTCTTTGTAACTTTGTGATTGGTTACGATTTTAAACTAAGATCGTACTGCAAAGAATCATGCCTTCAGGATTTTTGTGAAGGGATCCTTTTCATCTATCAGAATTTTGTGAAACGGCCATTTTTATCGATTGGAATTTTGTGAAGGGGCCGTTTTTAGTGATTTGAATTTTGTGAAGGGGGCCACAAAATAGCCCCAAATTTCCTCTGGATGGACCCCTGAAATATTTAAAAACTTTAAAACCATTTATATTCTAAAATAATAACATATTTTCATATTCAATTGCAGAACTGCTTTCTCAGCAGTTAAGGACACCACTCAAGGGGGGGGGGGGGCAGATCTCCAAAATATTTTTTTGTGAGAGAAGATAAGAAAAAATCACATAAAGGTGAAAATCAAAAATTAAGGAAGGGAGCCCCATGACAAATGTTTGTAGGGGGCTCTTAATTTGTATGAGCAACACTGTCCCAGGCTGTTTTAGAAGACCGCAGCACCCTGGCTGCCTTTTTGTCATCAGAGCAGTGCCCTTCTTGCCCTTCTGTAATGAGAAAACACCGTGCTTGTCCCTTTGTTAAGAGAGCAACATTTTCTACTGCCTGTTATCTCGCAACAATAAATAAATGAAAATAATAAAATTAAGCCCTGATCTAGAGTCAAAGAAAACACCCCCCATTGTACGTTCCACCATCAAAAGAAACAAAATAGAAATAGCAGAAAGGGGAAATTGTTATGCCCTTTTCATATGATTAAATCTCAAATTTTGTTAATTTATTCCATGATTGGTATGCATTTGGGGTAATAAGTTCTAAAAATTAGAACTCTGTAAACATTTTTGCCCTAAAACCAATATTTAAAAATATAGTTTTCCGGACTAGGGTTTTTTTGAACATTTACAGGAGCTCCTGTTTGTTTATGTTGAGTCAAAAGTCAAAACACAAGAAAATAGGAAGGAAATAATAAGCTGTGTTTTGATGAGCATGTTGCAGTAACTTCCGACTTTTGCTGGCTGTAATGAAATATGAGAAAACGCTTTTCCTGATATTATTTACTAGCTGCTTTCTGCGATCAGCACGGTTATTTTTTGAGAAAGCTCATAATTTACAATAGCTTTCTTACAGTAACTGTCGACCACGTACCTATACTATGTGCCGGTAACAATTGATGTGGTAGTTATTAACCACGTACCCAACCGCTATGGGATGCATGCAATCCACGTAAGTTATGTACATTAACGATAATCCACTTCATGTAAAGCAAAACACACACACTACGCGATGTAAATTCTGTATTAAAAATATGCTTTAATTAAAATATTTCATTCTGTATTAACAAATTTCCTTAAATTTTATAGAAATTCCGATTCACGTTGTTAATGTTTCTTTTTAAGATGTTTTAATTAAAATATTTCATTCTGTATTAAAAAAATTTCTTAAAATCACAGAAATTTCGATTCGTGATGATCCTGTTTGCGAAAACTACAGAAAAATCCTTAAAAGAAAAAAAAATCCTACCACCATTTCAAAGCCGAATTGGCTGTGTGTCATTCCACATGACACAGTTGATGTTTGTGTATATTTTCATTTTGCACAGAAATCAAAACAACAATTGAAAATAAAATGTAAATGCGAAACACACTTTTCATCCATATTAACAATAATTAAATGCATGACACAGTTGAGGGATAATAAATATATGCATCAAAAATGAATAATAAAATTGTGTTTTTCACTTTCCTTAACTGTTGTAAAGTGGTAAAATTTCAAACAAAATTCTATGTGATATTATTCTAGAATTTAATACGGCTGCTGTCACAATCGAGTGGAAGAAAAAGATTATTCTTCGAACATTGTCGCCCGTTCTTGGGGACAAGCATGTGCAATTTTACAAAAAATTATCGTTAAAAGTTTTAAGAAAACAAAATAGCAGTAGGTTTTCCCATCACGAAAATATGTTTCTAGATCCCTAGTGGATGCTTGAAACCATGGATAGTACCAAACCCAATATTATACTATGTTTTTTCCTTCACATATGAGAAAGTTTAATATGAGAAAGTTAAATTTATAAATTAGACACTGTATAAGATAAACAACAATAACTAATAATAAAAAAGAGCAAGTATAATAATATACTGTAATAAAAATTATGAATGTGATCTCCCCCTCCTAATATAGCTTATTGTACAGTTTTAGACTAATCCTTCTGGTGATAATGATACAATACCTATTTGATGAAATGAAAAAAATAATGTAGGCATTGTGATGTAGGGTTAGACTATTATTGAGAATAATTTGCTTTGGGAGATCCTGGATTATCAAGATGTTGATGATTGGATGTCAGGAACAGACGTTGCCAATGGTTGGGGATTCTCTATAGTTGATTTTAGTGAGGTCTACACTGCTAGTTATGCTTCAATTTCTTTACCTTCATAGACAGGATACTTTTGACTTAACAAGTTTTTTCAATTCTGTATTTGTTACCAAATCTTGATGGTCTTCAATGTGTTCTTTCACTTCTTAATCAAGAATGTTAGAAAATTCTTTTCTACCAACTTGTGACTACATGAATGATTTTCTCAACTTTTCCACTGATCCCTGGGAAACCTTTAAAATCATAAGGGCTTCCTGCATGCATTTAATGTTACTAGTTTTAATTCATTCATTGCAGTTTTGATAAATATTATTGTGTCAACAATACTGAATAATTTCCAATCACTGGTGTTGTGTAATTTACAACTTATGAATTGTTTATTTCCGAAATATTCCATTTATGATTTTTTGACTGTGATTGACTGAAACCATAGAAAAGGGGTAACTATGGTATACCAATATTGAATTATTTAAATTTTTTCATTTAGCGAGTATAACTTTTACAATTGAAATTGAATTTAGAGTAGCCTACCTTTAAGCCATTGGCATTTGAATTAAGTCAATAACGACTATTAAAAATATGGAGTATAAAACATGACTTCCTATCCAGACCAGAATTAGGGTTTTAAATTGATGTACCTATGCATATGTATAACTAACATGGTCGGATGAGTTTTAATAAGATTATAAATACTTCATTGTTTTATCGTTTTTAAAACAAAGGACATCAGCTAAAAAAACTGATATTTCATGAAGAACTCACAACAGCCTGGAACTGACTTACCTGATAGACTGTCATAACTGAATTAATGCAAGACTTGCTAATTTACATGGTGCCATGTACTTGGTGGATGAATGCAGGAAGAGACAAAATTGACTCCAAAGGTGGGGTTCAACCCCACAGTGGTTCCAGTATTTTTTCTAGAATGATGAAAAAAGCAATGTGTTGAGATATTTGAACTAGGAAATATAAATATTCTACTCAAGATCTTTAAGTTTACATGCAAAGATAATTTCCTACTACGGTCTTTCATAAACTTGTATCAATTACTGTTGTAAATAAAAATTTCTGCCATTCTGCCAAACTAAAAAATTGCCGATTCTTGATATGTTTGCACATTGTATTTTAAACATTTGTTCTACAATGGATTTGCTCAATCTTAGTACCTAAATGCTGTTACTATTAAATCAGCTTCTCTCCTAGAATTGTTGTTCAAATTAATCAAAATTTTTCTAAATCTTTATATATGAATATGTTTCTGAAAAATATTTTAATAACACTACCATTTTTCAAAAGTTGAGCTGGCAAATTACTAAATCCACAGAAAATTTAATTGCAATAATATTGTGCTTATACCCAGGGAAATAGTTCAGGAGAACTCCCCCCTCCCCTAAAAAAATAATATAGGTTCTTTATATATATATATATATATATATATTTTTAGGCCATCTCCTTAAAGAACAGGCTTTTGCCAACTTTTTCCAATTAATATATTTTTAAATGTATTGTGTACTTATCTCAAAAATATATTGATCAATTATAAATGCATTTTATTTTTAAAAATGTGTTATGTTTTCATCCAGAAATTGTGAGTCTCTCTCAAAATTTTTTTCTTGCTACACATCTGTTAGTAAACACAAGCATTTTCTCCATCTAGTATGCCCAAATTTTTCAATCTCAATAATCCTACAGATATTTTAAATAGTTAGGGTATTAGCAGTATTTCTTCCCAGCATGGTCTTTGATATATTGACAAAACTGAATATGCTCTTAAATTTTGTATTAAGGAATATGAAAACTATATCATAAAACGGGAAAATAAATCTCTGACTGCTCAACATTGTAGAAATTCTGTCTATCGTTTTTTGTTTTCTTCTACTAGTATTATACAAAAATGTTTGTTAAATTACAATCTTGACTTTTATATACCTTTCTTATTCAGAAAAAGTTAAGAGTATTTTAGCTAATGATTTGCCCAGTAACTTTCCTTTTAATGTCTTGTTAGGTGCCTTGTAATTGTACCATTTTTCTTTATAGTTGTTTTTTTACCTTAAGGAACTCTTCAATGACATTTGGAATTGTTTTCGCCAAGTTGTGTCTTGTCTCATCTTGTTGGGACATTTTTGTAATGCCTTTGAACAATCCATCTTGTGTGTTAGTTCTATGTTGTTTGACTGACTTTCTAGTATCCAGAATCCTCCTTTAGTTTTCTGTTTTATAATTGTGAATGCATCTTTTAAGTATAGGATACCTCTCCGGCTCTTCTATTTCTGTCAATTTGATCTTCTTGACTTTAGATTTGTTGGCACTGATAAAGAAGTTCCAACGACTTTTCTATTTCTGTCAATTTGATCTTCTTGACTTTAGATTTGTTGGCACTGATGAAGAAGATCCAACGGCTCTTCTATTTCTGTCAATTTGATCTTCTTGACTTTAGATTTGTTGGCAATGATGAAGAAGATCCAACAGCTCTTCTATTTCTGTCAATTTGATCTTCTTGACTTTAGATTTGTTGGCACTGATGAAGAAGATCCAACGACTCTTCTATTTCTGTCAATTTGATCTTCTTGACTTTAGATTTGTTGGCACTGATGAAGAAGATCCAACGGCTCTTCTATTTCTGTCAATTTGATCTTCTTGACTTTAGATTTGTTGGCACTGATGAAGAAGATCCAACATATCCTTGAAACAGCTTTATGCTTCACATTCTTATCATATTTTGCTTGATTCGGAGTCAGTAAAAATATACAGACTTCTAAATAAAACTATTTAAAAATAATTTTATATTGGAATATTTAATTTTTAAATAGTTTTTAGGAAATTTATTTAAGGAAAAAACACCACTAAAAAATCTACTAATATAAAACATTAAATATTAATTGCTATTTATGTTGGTATCGGGACGCAATGTTACTCGCGTCCGTGACCTTCCTTAAGGTGGTTTACGACTATTCTCCGCCCATGTTAAAGTATAGGACATTCTCTTGAACATAACCACGCAATAATGCGGGCTCAAATCTCTTTGCAGTTTGCAGGGGGTGATAGAATGGAATATGAAGCATCTTTTGGCAGAGGAAAATACGAGGAAGGTTAATAAAATAATAAACTATCAATTAAAAACTGAAACAAACTAAGTAATTTGTAGTTTTTCAATTCTTCAATAGATGGCGCATTAGTGCCGTCTCATAGCTATCAGGATGCTTTGATAACTGTTTACTGGTTTCCTAATCTATTTATTTTGAATTTTCCTCTGCCAAAAGATTAAAATACCAAAGTTTTATCATTCACACCAAACTTTTTGACATTTTATACCTTAATTAACTCTCACATATGTTCATCAGATTTCCAATAGCCGGCCATTATTGCAGCCAATGCTTGTCAAAATTGGCTTAAAACCAGTCGAACGGCAACCCTAGCTCAGAAAGTAAACACGAACATTTTAGTTGACAAAGCTTTTCTACATAAGGGTAAGTATTATATTTGATACATTTTCTAGTACAACTCCATTTCTCAATTTATGTCTTATGAAGAATGAAAATTGTTAAATCTTACAAATAGTAATTTTCATAGAAATGAAACCTTGTATTATTTTAAATTTATGTTCTGTTACATGAAATTGAAGATCGATGTCAGACAGATCTTTCGGAATCAATGAAATGCCATAAAACTAATGATCATACGATAACTAGATCTTGTAATAAAATTTATCTTAAAACGGTAATTTATATGAACAAGTTCATCGTACTAATAGTGATCTCAATTTTCTTTTCTATTTCACGTGATCTCAATCGATGGTCTGCAAACTCTATAAATATGGTAGCTACTAAAATTTAAATTACATATATGTTGTACGCCTCCTACTTAAATTAGTTTTATCATTTAAGATATTGATTTGTTTTAATATATTGATTTATTTTTAGTTTATAATTAAAAATAAATTATTAGAGCATTTTAATTTTAAATAATGACACAATCTACTTAATAACAATAATACATAGAGTAATAAATCATTCACAATAAACATAATATTCACGATATATTCACAATAAATTTTGTAATTATAGAAAATTATTCATGTTTTAAATAAATTAAAGAAATAAAGTAACTTATAATAAATTTTGTGAGAAGAATTACATTCCTTTTATTTGGGAAATATGACAGATCCTATCTTTTTCTGTACCTTTTGCAGAATTTAACTAGTTAAATATTTTAATACTGATGTTCCAAACAAAGCATGTTAAGTTAATTTTGTGCAAATTTTGCTATATCTGCCTGTTATCATGGGTATGCAAAATGTTAGTGCCTGCAGAAATAACATACACTGCTGTCTGGCCTTCTCTTTCTTTATGGCTGTATTTGAATGTACAGCTTTGTCAATTATTCTGTTATTAATTATTCCAAGAAAAGAAATTTCAGCTCAAAGTTTACTCACCAAAAACCTTTCCACAAGTGCAATATAAATAACAGCATTACATAACATATTTGTCATTTTTATCATAAAAAATTACTTTAAAATTTATGTGCAACTAGCAGTATACCCGTTCTTCATACAGAGTATATAATATAAAGAAACTTAAAATTCTCAATCATCTGCAAATTCCTATAGTATACTAAATGACTTTGTTAATCAAAATATTTTATTAAAATATTGAATTTAATGCTCCTAAAAAGTTTTAAGAATCTCTGTTCTCGCTGTACAAAATTTTCTTCACGGCAGATTAGAAGAATAAAACATCCTGGCCCCGCTTGTAAACAAATTTGTAATAAATATAAAATTGAATCAATAGGTGCAAATGGTATAGGACCCGTACTACTTATATCCGTGAATATTAAAAGATATACCTGTATATTAGTAGAAGATTACACATACTACAGAATATGAATTTATAAAATCTTTGTCAAAATTAAACAAATGACTTAATAAATTAAAGATATCATTAATCCCTTAATCTTTAAACCTAAAAGCGATAATTGATTCCAATATATGCCTCAAAGAAGGCACTAAAATTGCATAGGGAGAGATACTCGTACTATTTATATTGTCATAGATTTTAAAATATGTGCCTGTCTGTTAGTAAAAGATTACCCATATTGCAATATGAGTTTCAATAATCTTTGTCAAAATTAAACACATGTACGTAATAAATGGAAAATATCAATAATTCCCGTAATCTTTAAATCAGAAGGCCGTAATTGATTATAATATATGTCAAAATATATGCCAGTATACCTGTACTACTTAAATTTTCATAGATTAGAAAATATACCCATACATTTGTGGAAGATTTTCCGTACTACTTACTACAAGTTCTAACAATTTTTGCCAAAATAAAACAATGACATAATAAATTGAAAATATCAATAATCCCCAAAAAGATCAATAATAATAATGACCGTAATTGATATAATCCAGTCAAAAATGCAATATCAATGAAATTTATTTCATACGTATACATATCTTTATTATTTAAATTGGAAAAGATTTAATAAAACTTCTGCTGCACAAACCCATTGGATTTAAATCCATTGCTAAGTGATATGACATAATTTTCTTTAAATAAATTGGTGGAAGAAATATAGTCTGCATAATTCTATCTCTATGGAAGGTTTAATTGTTTGTTTTTAATTAATATCTTAATATTTAGACAATCCCTGGTCTTAGAAACTTGAAACATGTACTAAATTTTAAGTGGGGTTATTCCAATGTTACCCATAAAATTTCATTAAATTTGGTTCAGCCATTCTCCCACGATAATGAGACAGACAGACAGATTTTCAATTTTCTTTATATAGATTATGCAATTGCTATGTCAAAAATATAAAATAACATAAATATGCACATAACTGTAAAGTTTTGTGTAAATACAAATTTTAGTACATTCCTACATAAGCTGATAATGCTATGTAAGAAAATAACAAAAATACAAAAGTGAGTAAAATTTTTGAGTGGATAACAATTTCTTCCTAGCTATTGACATATTTACATTTTTCAGCTGAAGCATATCATTTATGAATGACTGATTCTGGATTAAAATTATCCAAATGTTGACTTTTAATAGATGTAATGAAAGTTTACTCATTTTGCTGATTTTCAATCTATTTCTCTAAATCTATATAAATAGAATTGAAAATCTGTCTGTATGTGTGTCCCATCATCACTGGAGAACAACTGAACCGAATTTAAATGAAATTTTGTGAGTAGTTTTGAAATATCCCAACTTAAAATTTAGTCCATATTTTGAGTTTCTAAGACCAGGGGTTGCCCAGATATTAATTAAAAATAAACAATTAAACCTTTTATATAGCATTAAGCAGATGATATTTTTTTGGCCAATTTATTTGAAGAAAATTTTATCATGTCGTTAAGCAACAAATTTAAATCCAATTTGTTTATACGGCAGCTGATTTTTATTAAATCCTTTCCGATTTAAATAATAAAGAGATATATATATATAAAATAAATTTCACTGATATTGCATTTTTGACTGGATTATATCAATTACGATTTAGACATTATTATTATTGATATTTTCAGTTTATTATGTCTTTGTTTTATTTTTGCAAAAATTGTTGAAACTCGCATATTATATATAGTATCGAGTAATCTTCTACAAATGCATGGGTATATTTTCTACTTTATGAGAATATAAACAGTACAAGTATATTAGCACATATTTTGGCATATATTGGAATCAATTATGGCCTTTAGGTTTTAAGATTACGGGATTATTGATATTTTCAATTTATAACATCATCTGTTTTATTTTGGTAAAGATTTTAGAAACTCATAAGTTGTAGTATGGGTCCTATACAGTTTTAGCGCTTTTATTTTGCATATATTTATTTTTCATATATTTTGTAAATTTGTTTACAAACAAGACCAGGACATTTTATTCTTCAGATCTGCTCGTGAGGATCATTTTGTATAGCTAGAACAGATATTCTTAAACTTCTTCTTGGGAGCACTAAATTAAATATTTTAATAGAATATTTTGATTAACATGTCATTTAGTATACTATAGGAATTTGCACATGATTATGAATTTTAAGTTTCTTTATATTATATACTTCGTACAAAGAATGGGTATCTGCTAGTGTTTTTATACGATTAAAGCACTGAAACCACACTTAAGAAAAACAGTACTTGAGGGATGAGGTGTAAAACTCCAGGGGTGTGTTTAAAGGGGGGTTTAGGGGGTTCAACACCCACATGATGCTACAAAACATGGCATCTGATACTTATTTTGCTGCATCCAAGCTAGAACATATTTTCTGTTACTATAGTTTCAAACAACTTGAATGTTGCAAAGAGCAATGTTTCATTTTAACTTCGGAATGTCATCGAATAAATATGAATGTCGTCTTCAATTTTTATATGAAATTATAATTTTCCTGTATCAGGTTTTAATTTACCCATCTGCATTTTCCATTCAAAGCAAACTTTTATTACTTAATATGGGAGGAAACTTTTATCCGCTAATTTAAAATTTTGTTCCATATGTAATTTCAAATTTTTCTGTTTCAATTTTAAACTATTTTTGGCTTTTTTATTTATTTTGACTCAGCCCAACACGACACGAAGTTAATAAAACTAGTTTTAGGTTCGTAGATTTAGGTCAGGCCTAAATCTACGAACCAGACTCAAGTCCATACAGACCTCTAATTCCCCCCCATCAATTTGAATTTCAAAATATGCCACTGGCTTTGGAGCCAGTACTTAACACTTTTGACTCTCTTTTTTCTACTGTCCGACACCTTGTTTTTTAAGATCCAACTCCCAAATAAATAGCAATTATTTTTTTATTTTTTATAGTAATAGTCTTTTAATTGGTAAACATTTGATATTTTTTAAATTTATTACCTTAAAGCTATTAAAAAGTTAAATATTCCAATATAAAAATATTTCAAATACATTTTATATTTTAAATACATCCTGAGTAAACCAGCAAAAAAAAAATAATAATAATAATAATAAACAACAAATCTTTAAATTTGTCTTCATTTTGATTCTTAACAATGCTTCATTGAAATTTACCCAATATATAGGGAGTTTATATTCTGTCCATTTCATTAAATTAATACATTTGCACAGAACTTCGATTTCTGCAATGAAGAAATTTTATTGCCCTACATGGTCATTGTAAACTGTCAAAAATATGTACGGCAGTTGCTACGTTATTAGAGATTCATTGTAATCTTCCTTGTTAATACAGTTTGGCAGAAGTAATGAATTTTTTAATGCCATGGTATATATAGATGTTTTCAAATATAGGTTCTCTTGCACACATGGTATGGTTGTGATGCCAGTTTATATTAGTGAAAGCCACATAGTGTTCATTCCCAATAAAGTTTCAAGACGTAGTTAAACCATTAATGATAAAAAGCCCTGCACAGCTATAATGATTATTTTAAACTGAGCAATGAATTGCATTGGAAATTGTATCTAACAGCAAATTTGGTGATCACTGGTCTAGATAAATGATTTTTCTTCTTTAAACTTTCAACTTTAGTTGAACTCATTTCAGTAAATGTTGTTTCCAAGAAACATACATAATTTAATATGAAAATAAGGGATTCTAATAAGTTGAAACTATAAAATTTATATACATGTATAAAAAAAATGAAGTTTTAATGAACTTTTGTAAAAATAATTCACTAATCGATAGACTAAAGTGAATTTTTTACTGCATCTGATGTAGGAATCTATAAAATTTTGACTGAATATCTATACAATTTTTTTATATATTAATCTATAAAGTTTTATTAATATTGTTTGAATCTATAAAATTTTCTTCGAAGTTTCATACCATTTCAATGAATGCAATATCATTAAATTTATGTTGCAGGCAACTTATGCCAGATAATCATAAAGACAAATACACTATGATTTTTTCAAACAGTAGGTATTATTCATAATTTGCCATTGTATGTGATATTCATAATTTTAATTTCCAAACTTTATATTTTTGCGACATATAATTAAGGAAATTCAACATCAGTTTATAAATGAAAGCTAATGGAGTTGTGTTTTTAAATGTATTAATTATAATATTTACCCTTGTGCTTTGTTTTCTTATTTTATTTTTATTTTAAAATATGAGTTTCTTCAGTTTATTTTTATTTACAGCATAAATTGAAAAAAAAATCTGTTAAAAATTAAATACTTATTCTTTAATTTTTATTTCGGATATTGAGACCATCCAATTCCATTCTATCTATAAGTGTAAGTCAACCGTTTGGACGGCCATGATAGTATCACTCAAGTTTGACTGGAACCCAATGGGGGTGGCAATCACAGGGATTGTACCATACTTCCCCTAGCCTATTACCTCTTGGACCTACAGATTTAAAGTGCTCATACTCCATAAGCATGGAGATTGTTTTGAGCATCATCGCCAATTAAATCCAGATCTACTGTGTGTGAACTCCCACCTTAACCACTGGGAATCTTTAACCAGTGGTCTGAAGTAGCGTGCTACAGGTAGCAAAACTACAGTAGCATTACTTTATCTAGTAGTTTGTAGTGTAATACGCTACTTTTAAAAATAAGTACTGTAGCAAGTAGTGTGATACAATAAATCACTAGTTTGTATCAAGTTTTAATGCTACTTTTAATGTTACTTCAGTAAACAAACAAGGTGCCATTCTGCATATCACATGATCACCTCTTCTTTGAAATTTAGTGTTCTGCGCAACCATGTATAATTTGCTAAGTGCCAAGTGCTTTGAAACAAATAAAAAATATGGGTTGTTTTAGCTGACAAGATATCTTCAGAGATAATTGACTGTCTCATAATACTGAATAAGACGAGATAGAACTCAATGCATTCTGCCTTCGAACGCATATGCTGGTTCCCAAAAGAGGACGAGGAGAAACTAAATAAGATTTTCGATGCTATAGAGTAAGAAGGCTATTGGCTCATGAAGTTGATTTTTTGTTATGTCCCAAAAGATTCTGCTTATTTGATTGCAATTTTGAGATGCAAATTCTACTAAAAATGAACAAATATATCATTAAATAAATAGTTTTTACTTTTATTTGATTTTATATTTTTATTTTATACTATTGTTTGTTTTTTATTGTTTTCAAAAATGGTTAAAAGTGTAAATATTGATAAGTTGATCAGTAAATTTTACTTATTCAGAATAAATATGTTAAATTTCTTCAGTATATCCATATCCTTAATTTTTTGTGTAAATTGAAGCTGTGGCAAAATTCGTTGTGTAAAAGTAGTGACTACATTTAAAAAGTAGTTTGTAGTAAAAATAGTCACTACTTTAAAAAAAAAAGTAGTTGTAGTTAACTACATTTGTCATAAAGTTGTTGTAGTTGTTCACTACAAAAAAAAAAGTAGTTTCACTGTCTTTGACCCTCTATTTTTAGTTCAGCAAATACATAGCTCACCAACTAGCCAATAACCAGGTATTTAAAAACAAAAATAAAACAACTATAAGACATGAAAGTATAAATATTTATTCGAAATAATACTATATGAGTCTAACTTAATTATCATTAGTTAAAACTTTTCTGACATCAATGTTTCAATAGATCTGAAAGCTATAAACTGTTTTGTAGAGCACACATTCAAGCATTTCAGCTATTATTTGAATTAATAAACTGGTTTACAGTATAAAATGCAGTGCAAATCAAAATAAATGAGCATACATGTGTTGCAGAAATCAACTGAACTTCTTTCTTCAGTGTAAAAAGTCTGAACATGAACATCCAAGTACAAGGCTATGTCCGCCAAACTGAAATTACTAAAACTTGAAGGAAATCTAGTTAATTTCCAACATGTATATATATGCTTATTTATCTTGATTTGCACTGCATTTTACATTGTAAATCAGTTCATTATTCATTTATGCAAAGTCACATGCCTTACTTATCTTTTGAACTGTTGCAGTAAGTAATCTGATTTCAAATATCAGTCCAATTTTTAATTATTCTGTGGTCCACTAGTGACTTAATGAAAGCCTCTGGCAGAAAATAGCTAAAGATGCTAAATCAGCTGGGTAAAATATTTAGGTGTCAGTCTTGCATTATCGAATTACATCTTAATAATGGATTTTTTTTTTTTTAACCCTTAATTTGCTGTATTTTCTAAATAAGAAATAGGGGTAAAATACGACCAAAAATTGTGTTAGTCATTTGTATGCTGTGTCAAATGAACTAACAGAAAAAAAAAAAGCTTTTAATGAAAATTAACAAATGTTATTTTATGTCTAATGTTTTCCGACAACATACATGCCTTGGTGGTTTGATTATTGGTTATATGGTATACAATTCCTAATATTATGAAAAATGATGAATTAAGAGTTTTAGCACCCACAGAGCTCTAAAAATGTCCATTTGGTTTATATCAAATTTATATAAGTTAGAATTGAAATTTATATCGATTTAAAATTTGTAATTAATTAGAAATAAATTATAATTTGTGAGAGAGAAAAATGAGCCATCTGCAGATTTACTATCATTGAGGCTTTGATGGTGTTGCATTTGGAGGTCTCTATCACCAAGATACAGAATTCACCAAAAACTGCTCATTTGATTTATATCAAACTAATTTAAATTAGAACTAAAATGTATATTGATTTAAAATGTGAAAAAAAAAGTCTGATTTGTAAAGAAAACATAAATTATCTGCCTATTTACTATCTATGAGACTAAATGGTGAAGTGTTTAGGAAGTCTATATTATACATTTTGCATAAATTATTTTTGGGCCCTTTTAACAATAGTAGAGTGATCATAAGTGACCACTTATATCTTATTTATCTTACTAAATCAAAAGTAATCAAAATATAACATCTAAAAAGAATAAATATAAAAATGTCTACTTTGAGCTTCAAATACAGAAAGTATTTGAAATGAGCTTCAAATACTATATTTTGCAAATGATAAGTCACACTCAACCACAGGGCTATCCTGAAGAAAATTATTGAGAGTATACGGTGCTGTCTTATTTAAAGAGTATTGAAATTGTGGGGTTCCAAAGGGCGGAAATCCTTGTTGGGTCGAAAACCCAGGCCGTCCGACTCATCCGAAGATATAGAGCAGCAAAAATGGGTGGCTGGGAAACAATATCCTTGTTGGGTGAAAATTTTTGAATCATTTAGACCATATTATTGCCATTTTAAGCCCATAAATCACTTTTTTCGCAATATTAATAGCTTAATGCTTAACAGGACATATATTAATATATATATATATATATATATATATATATTAATAGATTAACAGATATGGATCATTTTGTAACTTAGAATACTTTCTATTTTTTTTCCCTGCACTTACTTTTGTTTTCTTGTAACTTTTCACACACACACACACACTTACTCACTTACTTTAATATTATCTACATATGTAATTCTCATCCCTTCCTTAATACCCACTAATATTATAAAAAAGTTATTTCCATCGCTAAAGTTATTTCCATTTTTGCGTAATTATTACGCAAAAATGGTACGTTAGAATACGGTATACCAACCGTTATAAAAAAGGTTATTATTACGTATCCTTATACGTTAATATTACGTATATTCACATACGTTATTATTACGTATATGCACATACGTGTTTATTACGTATCCATATACGTTATTATTACGTATATCCACATACGTTATTATTACGTATACCCACATACATTATTATTACGTATCTACATACGTGTATATTACGTATCCACATACGTTATTATGTATATCCACATATGTTATTATTACGTATCCAGATACATGTTAATTACGTATCACATACGTGTATATTACGTATATCCACATACGTTATTATTACGTATCCAGATACATGTTTATTACATATCATATACGTGTATATTACGTATATTCACATACGTGTTTCTTACGTATATCCACATACATGTTTATAACGTGTTCCCATATCAGGGGTGGAAAACTGAAAACTGAGTTTTGTAGCACCTTTGTAGCAGGAAATATTGCTGTTTCGTAGCAGTGCAGAGCAGTTTTGTAGCAGCTAGAAAATGATGTTGCGCACACTCGATAGTTTAGGCATATAAAAATTTCATTTTACATTAATTAAAGCATGAAGAGAATTAATTAAAGCATGAATCTTAAAAAGTTAAGCTAGAAAAATGAGAAAAAGATTTAATGATACTATCTAATCTTAAAGAACAGAAGTTGCCTGCTAGTTAAATAATACACACTAAATTTTTTTTATCCAAAATACAAATAGTTTATGTCCGAGATGCTTGTTTTTTAACAGTTTGGACACACTGAATTAATTCGAGTTTCTGTGCTCTTCTAATTTTGTGAGATTTTTTTCAATATTTGATTTTGCCTCTTTTAAGAGAACTTGGCCATTTTCAATCACTGATAAATAAATCTTTCTTTTTTATGCTGCCTTTAATCATCTTCTCTGCTGTAGAAAGCACTTTTTGTGATTGTAACTTTTTTTTAACTCATCACTGTCGTTTTCAAACTCTTTAATACATCTTTCTCGTGTTCAACTTTTGGCTTAACTCCTTTTCTGCTGTTTTCTCCATTCTTTGTCTATATTTTTCTCCTGCATCTTTTACAGATTTTAAAAGTTCTTCAGTTATTGACAAATTGCTCACATCTCCATTTAGTAGATTTTCAAAATCTTAAGAGGAAAACTTCAAAAAGTCAGGAGTTTTATTATTAAAACATAAAAAATTTTTTTTGCATCACTTTATATTACAACCAGTTTTTCCCTAGGACTAAAAAAGGCCAGAAAAAGGGGACTACATAAAGACACTAAGTTACAGAATACTAATAAATGTGAAATTTAATAAAAGATAAAAAATCACTGTCAAACTATTATCAAGAATATCCGAATTTAATTGCTTTTTTACTTTTGTTAAATTCCTTCTCATTTAAATATTGAAGTTAGTTTATAAATTTCACTTTCCGAATATCCATTTTAGAAAGGTTCATATGTATTTTTAACACTTTACAACAAAGTTGAAAAGTGTTTATGACTTTGTTCATTCTGTCTGTCTGTCTGTCTGTCTGTCTGTCTGTCTGTCCGTTAGCACGATAACTGCCGTAAAAATGAGTTTATCAAAATGAAATTTTAGTATGTTGTTCAGACGGTCTGTAGGACCTATGGGAATATAAATAAATAATATCACCCAATTAGTTTTTTATTGAACCCGGGTTGAAAAAATGAAATACATTGAACCCTATGGGACCTAATTTTTCAAACATTTTTTAAGTAAATTTAAAATTCACGAATTGCTTCGAAATTTTTAGGAAATATTCACATTATCCCATAGAATATATAAAAAAAAATTCAGTAAAATATGTTAAGTAGTTTTTTAATTAAAAAAATTATTTAATATAGGGAAAAAAACAAATTCAATTAAATTCTGACTTTGGGATATCTTCCAGAAAGAAAAGAGAGATATATTATATAATAAATATCTCTCCCTTTGTTTAAACGTTTTGCATATGGGAGTGGCTTCATATTTTAAAATAAATTTGATAGATAACAATTTTTCATTTTTTTAAAATTTTATATAACTCTTCTTGATAAATTTAATTGATGGCATTTTAAATGCACTTTCCTACGTCCTAGAGAGTTAAAATTTGGTACACAGCTTAAATTTGTTGAACATTTTATTCGACAAAAATTTGATGGATCTTTAAATATAGATCATACATTTTTTTCGAAATGGCCTGAAAATAATCCCCGTTCACTTCTATAAATCATTGGTGTAATATTGTTAAAAATTCTGATGTGGACAGCACATGTCTTTCTCTGCAGACTCATATTCGTTCTCTTTATTTATTTAATGATAATTTGAGTTTATCTGCACAACATAAGTATTTTAAATGACATTGAATTTACACGTTAAACTTAAATTTGGTTCTCATTTGATAGCTGGACTTATTGTCAAAGGTGGCGTAGCGAAAACGCGAAAAAACTAGAATATCTCAAGAACGGCTAGTCCTAGAGTAATGGGGTTAGTCTTATTCTTTTTGTTGTCAAAAATCACATATAAAATAGGAATTTAATTGATGTAATTGAGCACACGTAGTCTTTTATTTTTATATATAACGATTTTTGCTGGCCATTTCGCAAAAATAGCCCGTTCCTTTTTCCCGAATCGTAGTAGAATAACCTACAAATGATTTATATACAAAATTTTGTTAAATTTGGTATATAAATCACTTGTAGGTTATTGAAATATTATACTCCAAATTTTGTTAAATTTGGTTCATTAGTTTTTAGCTAGAGTGGATAAAGGCAATTTCTGCGGCCATTTCGCAAAGAAGGCAGATTCTTTTATTACGAATCGTACTATAATCTAATGAACATCAGGATTTCCCATAAAAAACATACCTACCAAATTGTATGAAATTCGGTCCATTAGTTTTTCAATTAGAGTGGATGTAATATCCACACAGACACACAGAAACATACACAGATACACCCTTACACACACAGACGTCTTCCTAAAAGTAGTTTTTTCGTGTTCTAGAAGTCCCAAAACGTGTAGATCCTTTGAAAATTCGAGTTCCGATCTTCGGCACGATTCCAATACTTTGAGTATATACACATACACATATATATTATCTGTGTATCTAAATTCCGTGCCTATGCAATTACAATAGTTGTGATTTTAAATGATCCCTAAACTTTTATTATTTCTTCAAGGAAGCCTAATTTTAACATATGCAGAATGCAAATATCTCAAGCGATTGTAAGATGAATTACATAAGAATTGCTGAATTTTTTTCACACAAAATTATTTAGCTCTGGAGTCTGGAATACAAGTTATATGAATGAAATATTCATTGATTTTGCATAAAGAATCAGATGATTTATATTTCGATACAGTTTTAAATATTTAAGTATAATAAATTACTGTAGTACTGTGATAATATAAAAGATATTACCACTGAATGAATCACATTTTAGAAATTTTTAAATGAAATTACATTTCAGTTGGAAAGTGTTTCATAATCAATGCTTATGCATGATTGATCTTTCTTGTTTAGGTTCTAGCGTAACTACAATTTGAAATAATAATTCATAGCTTCAGTTTCCAAAAAAGTAAAATAAAAAATATTTAATAAATTTATGAATGATCAAAATTTATTTTCGATCTATACTTGCTAACCTTGCAGATTTTAATGTTATTTTATAAGGTGGGGAAAGTTTTAAGTTCGAATAAATACGAAATTTTCTCTATAATTATTATATAATTTACTTTTCTATGCAAATATAAGTAATGCTTAAGACATATAAAAGTATTTATTAATACTATTTTATTTATTGTGCAAAGCATTGTCAGTTGTGAGTCCGCGTAAATCTTTATTGAATTGAGTTTGGTTATTGATGCACCCGCGTAGCGCGTTAAAGGCGAATACGCGAATAAAGTGCAATTTATATTGTGAATTCGCTACACCGGTGCCTCGCTCCCGCACAAATGGTGCACGAAACACGAGCGGCCTTGAACGCGCATAATGAGCGCGTGCGCGATTGACAGCCATTTCAATGCTACGCAGATTGTATGTGCCCGCTCAGCGTGCATAGCGTTATTGCATGCCAGCATCCGCTAATAAAAGAAGATTCATTTTGTAATGCGATGCGAATTGCATATGCTCGCGCATCGTGCGTATCGTTATTGCATGAAGTGGAGTCATCGTTATTGTATATAACTTACGCGGATTGCATGCCCCTCTGAAGTATTCTTAACATTAGCCGAGAGCCCGCGGTGACTTGCATGCGAAGCAGAGATACGCGATCTAAAACTGCTTCCTAAACCGCCCCGCGATCATCGACAGCTACTTCCTAAATTGCACCGTTAGCCGTGACTTAGATGCGTAGCGGTGGTGAGTGATCGACATCTATTGCAAAGAACTATAGGGCTGATCACCGAACTCCGTAATTAAATAATATGAAGGAAATAAATTTTCCAGTATTTCATCAAAGCCAGTTAAGATCCATGCAATGCTAGTGTAACGCGTTATTCTAAACACAACTTTTCATTCCCTTCTTATCATCCTGTATTTTGACTTGTTCAACATAAATAGATACATGTTCCGGCAAATTGCAGTGCAAATTTATGTGAAAATTATTTATTTTAATAAAATATTTATTTATTTTTTTACCTGCGCTATTAAAATAAGAGTTTTGTTGCTCTAATATGGAATAATTAAAAGATGAAAATTTAAATAGATGCAAAAGGGTACTTAACGACTAT
Source organism: Amaurobius ferox (assembly GCA_951213105.1). Taxonomy (NCBI): domain Eukaryota; kingdom Metazoa; phylum Arthropoda; class Arachnida; order Araneae; family Amaurobiidae; genus Amaurobius; species Amaurobius ferox. The sequence continues at coordinate 9,117,909 of OX578142.1, forward strand.
CTCTAACGATCTATCTATCTGAAATAAAAATCGGTACAACTGCAGAAAATTCGTATAAGTCGGAATTTCTATACTTTTAAACAACAAACATAAAATAACTTGAAAAAGAAGCTATTAAAAAATAGTACAGTACAACCTCGAAAATCCGGTTGTTTTCCAAACTTTCGTTTTTTTTTCCCCCAGACTGACGATGTCGCGGATTTAAAACAACAGGGTAAGATTATTTATATGGAATTATATTTTATAAACAAATACCGTATTTTCCGGTCGACTTTCTGAACCCCGAAATGAAACGAAAGTTTAGATGGATGGCCGTAGATCGGCTCGTGGTTGGAGCGTGAATTACGTTGTTGGCGTTAATCTCTCCTTCCCCTTATTCAAGTCACAACTCCCGATGAATTATTTCGCGTAAAAAATACATCGTTATTTAAGTACTGAATTTTTATTATTAAAATTTCCTTTCCTCATTATTGAAAAAGACATTTTTCTGAAACAATGTAATTTTTAATATTAAGCAGTTTAAAACGTTATCGTAACATTTTATCACAGATTGTTCAATTAAATCTAAAAATCCCGAGAATTCATATTAACGCTCACGGAAATTTATTTTGTTCACTTCGTAGTACGAATCCCATTCTTCAATGAATTCTGTTTTGTCTTCAGAATTTCCTCTCCCTCCCAATATCTGACGATTTTTTCGTTTTCGTCAAACGTGTCAGCTTAAAATCGACAGTATATTTTGCCTTTTTTGTTTAGAAAGCCATATTTACATACTATAAATAGCAAATAAATAACTAAATAATATCGTATCGCACAGAACCGAGCACCAAGGTCATTAACATACAGACCTCTCAAAGGGGTCAGCTGTGTTTACGATTAGGAACTAAGCAAATTCCTTTCTTCCCTTTCTCTGCCCCACCACGTACCGGTGTTGCAGCAGCCTAGTAATGACTCATCGTAATTTAGAAAAATCATTGAGAGGAGAGATATTTTTTTTCTTTAGGAAAGACATTTATTTTATCTACTGCGATATTTTTTACATATATGACTATTACTAATAAAGTTTTTACTTTTTTCAGAGTCATCAGCCTTATATTAAACATAACATTATATAGATGCTAGAAAATAAATAAAACTTTTAAATTCTTATTTTTTGCTTTTCGTTCGTTGATAGCGAAAACGGTTTAAACGCCTTTACACCTTTAAATATATCAGCAAAAGTGCTAATCCTCGCGCTTTACTAAATCTCGGTGCTACATTAAATTCTTCTGGTGCTTCATGCTGCATAAAAAGTGATTCATCAAAGATTTTAAAGAAAAAGAGAAAACTTTTTATATTTTTGTATTCATTTACAACAAATTCTCATAGGGCTATATCAGCTAATTGTTACAGAGGTATCAGTACGAATTTTTCTCAGTGAAGTAGCATATTTTAATATTACCGCTTTAGATATATATTTTAAACATGAACTTCAGATAAATACAAAAAGACCAGTCCTAGATCTGACATTAAACTTCACTTTTATAAAACAGAAAATATATTTGAAATGATTAACTGTAGTTACAAGATTTATAATTTTTAATCTTTAAATTTCAAACTAGATTGTAACAATATTGGCGTTTTGAACCAAAATGTAGATACTAAATATAATATTTACCTTTATAAATTTTTGAAGTGTTTTTTAACTTATCCTTCCAAAAGGCAAAAGACGGCGATAAGAAGGTTGCGCGCGCAAATTTTAATATAGTAAAGATAAAATTGTTTACTTTTATGTAACATAAAATAATCACGCTTCTACAATAAATTTGTTTTGGGTATTGACTTGATTGACTTTAGGTTTACTGTGCACTAGCTTTGCGCCAATTTTGCCAAGCATTGGCTGCAAAAATCACTTGTTATTGTAAATGCGACGCACACAACTGTGAGCTTATTACTAAATAATATGTAATAAATTTATGTATAAATTATAAAGCTATAGTCCTAGTTTGCCCAGTGGAAGCCAAATTTAAAATATTCAGCGTAAGAAATAAGAAAACGGTTAATAATATACCCTCAGAGTCATTCGACGGCTCTATAGCGCCACCTATTGCAGAATTGGAAAACTAAAAATTAATTAGTTTGTTTGAGTTTTTTATTTATATCTTTTTAATTTATTAATATTTTGCAAAAATGCGTTCCACTGGGCAAACTAGATATTCCCTTCTATGTATCGCGACAAATTTCATAAAGATCTGAGCACTGGTTATTTCACAGTTGTGTGCGTAAGAATGCCCTATACTTTAACATGGGTGGAAAAAAGTCGAAGTCCGCCTTAAGGCAATCATGGGTACTCAAAAACTTCATTCTTTCTACCCAATTTCTGAAAATATACTTCATGTTAAGCATAATTACTGTAGTGAACACCAATTTACTGAACGTGTGACAGCATTAGACTATATTACACCAACTAATTAAGCAAAAATTGAATCTGGATTTGTCACTATACTCTATAAAGGATCTTGGTAGCTTGCATGTATTCTTGAAAAGACGAGCGACTATATAGTTAGCTTCCTACATCCTAAAGGACCTTCTCCTTCTTTCTTTTATCCTCAACCAAGTGACGTATTGAATATTTGAATGTGCTAGGTGAGACCATTTCGCAAAAAGTAGAGCCTGATACTGCAACTGGGAGAGTTTGTACTCTTGAGCAAGGAAGAGATGAAATTGTCTTCACTTGTTTGGAGAAGTACTTATTTTAAAAGTTCTTGAAAAGTAACGTTTTGTAACTGATTGTAAATACAAAATTAAATTTTGAGTGACATATGTGAAATATTAAGTGTGTAGCAAATTGTTAAAATTGAAAAGAACATATGTGGGCTGAATGTTTGAAACAACTGGTTAATGAGTTATGTACTAAGTATATGTTATTCCGTGTCAAATCAATTAATGGTTTGAACCTTGATACCTCAGAAATCGATCATTTTTGGTACAGTGATAGTACCAGTAAAGTTTACAAAAACTGTAAAATTTCAGATTTTGGGGGCTTTTAGATTTTCAGTTATTTACTTTTATTAAAGACATTAAGGGACTATTTGTGTGCCAAATTTCATAGTCGGTCGTTAAGGGGTTCCTATGGAAATTAAATTTTTTGTAATTTAGCTAATTTCACTTATAGTTTAATACAAAAAAAAATAATTTTCATAGGAACCCATTGGCTTCCCATTATGAAACTTGGCATACAAGTAGTCCATAAAGCATATATTTTTTTTCAAAAAAATTAAAAGGGGTGTTTTTGAGATTTAAAAAAAAAAATTTTGAAGCTTTTCAAAAAATTCAAATTTGAAATAGCATAGTCATGTTATATATCAAATTAAGACTCATTAAAAGCAAAAGAAAATAACACTAATTTAAGCTCTCTAGGTTAAATAGTAAGTCTCATTTATAAGCATTTAAAAAACGATATTTCTGTATAATTTTTTTAAATACATGATTTGGAAGAATTAAAAAAAATATATACTAGGAAGAAATTTTAAAATAATATGCTACTTGGGACAAATTTAAAAAAAAAGTTGATACTGGGGTGAAATGTTAAAAAACACAATACTAAATTAAAATAATTTGATACTTTTAAGAAAATAAAAAAAAATACCTTGAAGAAGTTAAAAAACCTTATACTTAAAAGAAAATAAACATGATACGTACAAGAAATAAAAACACAATTCTGGGAATTTTTTTAAAAACATTAAACACAATATTATATTTCATAATGTAGTAGATTATAATTTTTGCAATTTTTAGAAATAATTGTGAAACAGTTTGTGTTCTGTGTATCTAGAAACATGTTCTACTTGGGCTCTGTGCCCTTACTCACTGTTTTCACTCTTAAAAATCATCACAGTTGCATGATACCACCATTGATCAGAGATGTGTAGTTTTAGCATGCTAAATTAAAATTTAAAATAGCCTATAATTGTAATTTAAAATAGCCTATAAACTTAATTACAATATTATTAATATTGTTTTTTTTTTATATATTTTTAGTATTGAAGTTTACTTTTAAAAAATTAACTCTTTAAAAATTGCAAAAATGTTTTAAGTATTATGTGTTTTAATATATCCCAAAATTTTATTCTGTATTTTTAAGTTATTTTCAATTTAAAATAGCTTATCTTTTAGATTTAAAATTATATTTCATAATGTAGTAGATTATAATTTTTGCAATATTTAGAAATAATTAGAATTAAAAATATATTTAAATATAAACTGAAAATAAAGGAAAAAAACATTTTTGCATTAAAATTATTGTATTAACAATATATAATATAAATTAAAATAAAAATTTTATTGCATATGAACAGAGTGATTCTATAGTATTGTGAATTTTGCATATATGACACATTTGATATATCGTATCTTTGTAAAAATATGATTTAGATGAATGTATTTTAAAGATACTGTTTCAGATTGTGTTGATTTCAAATTTATAAATTCAAGTACATTATTGAAATCAACACAATCTGAAAATTTAACATCTATTATAAAAATATATTCACCTGGCTCAATATGTTTGTTTTACAAAGATGCATAAAACTTTGTAAATATCATGTCTGCAACATGCACTATTCTGTAGAGTTGTCCAATGTGTGATAAATATGTATATAAACACGTAATAAATACGTGTAGAAACACAATATAAACACGTAATAAATATGTGTAGAAACACAATATAAACATGTAATAAATACATGTAGAAACACAATATAAATATGTATGGGAATACATTATAAATGCGTATGGGAACGCATAAATACATATGGGAACACGTTATAAACATGTATGTGGATATACGTAAGAAACACGTATGTGAATATACGTAATATACACGTATATGATATGTAATAAACATGTATCTGGATACGTAATAATAACGTATGTGGATATACGTAATATACACGTATGTGATACGTAATTAACATGTATCTGGATACGTAATAATAACATATGTGGATATACATAATAACGTATGTGGATACGTAATATACACGTATGTAGATACGTAATAATAATGTATGTGGGTATACGTAATAATAACGTATGTGGATATACGTAATAATAACGTATATGGATACGTAATAAACACGTATGTGCATATACGTAATAATAACGTATGTGAATATACTTAATATTAACGTATAAGGATACGTAATAATAACCTTTTTTATAACGGTTGGTATACCGTATTCTAACGTACCATTTTTGCGTAATAATTACGTATGGCCTGACACGTAAAGATTACGTATTGCTTGATACGTAAGAATTACGTATTTGTGCTACCTGGGTTGTCTTTTTGTGTATCCTGAACTAAATATAAACGAATTTTATGCCGGCCACGTGGAAGGACTGAAATTGTCAATTCCCATAGAAGCTTGCAAAAATTGTGGCTTATAGCAAGGTTTTGACTGCCATTGCAGATATCGACTATTCCATGCTGACGAATGCCTAAGTGCGAAACCGGTCTATGGATGCTGGTATCTGCAAAGGGAATGTCTTACATGATTTTTTCTTTCTAAACCGGAGCAGAGAAATTATTATTATTTTTTTTTTAAGTTTTTCGATGCCCTCCAGAGGTGCTCCGGTGACTGGGAACATAACTGGGCCAATTTTTAATAAGACGACTCTTTTCGACGCTAAACGTTATATATTGTTAAACAAAATAAAATTAATTAGAGAAAGTTTCAATTTAATTTTTTATGAGTTCTCCTGTCTAAGACAGGCTTATATACTAGTTGAATAAAAAAAAAAACTATATTTAAAAAAAAAATTATATTGCATGTTTGTTACAATAAAATGATATATGATTTAGTTTTCTACTTTTTTCATATATTGTGAAATAAAAAATTTGGAGAAGTAAACAATGTTAAATAATAATAATGTAAGTAAATATGTTTTATACTACATCTGTATACTATCATGAATGAAGTGACACATAATTTAGTTTTCTACATACTGTAACGTACTGTTACTTAGCTCTCTTGAATGGTTCGGAAAAAAACTGCTTGTGTTTACAAAACTACCATGAGAGGCAAATATATTTTTCTCAACCACACGCCCAGGTGTCGTCTCATCCACAGCTGTGGTGCTGGAGTTTGTGGTATATGACACCGGGAAAAGGAATCTGGACTGCGTTTCGTTTTTCTGACTGATGGAACCGACCCGAAGATCATTGATCTCTGACCTGCCAAAGGAGGGAGGAGAGTAGAAATCGAACTTAGAAAAGAAAGGGAGTTCGATTTTAGAATTCGACGGTCCTAGTCGCTTATCCTTCTGCAGCTCACATACCTAAGTTCAGTCAAGAGCCGATACTTACATTGAATATGCAATTAAAGCTTGTTATTTGTATATAATGCACATATTTCTTAAGGGCTCCTCGGCACTACAGCGCTACTACGTTACAATATATATCTACTTTTTCTCAGCGTATTACATTATCGACCTACGTATAACAAAAATAAATAAAAAGTGTCCAGAAATGGAGAAGAAGACTAAGAAACCCGTGACATCTTGAAAACTGAGAAAAACTTAGAGCAGTTAGAAATAAATTATGCAATACAATTCTTAAGCCCCCAATACATTGCAGAATAAAGAGACGAGTTTTATTTCCAGACGATACGGGAACTACAGGGGGTCTGTCGCCCGCCGTAGACTCCCGAAGTCATCAATCTTGAAAGGTCCGAGAAAGTGACAGAGTGACAGTGTGCTGATTTGGCGGGTTATCGCCAAAGAGTGATAAATAATAACTTTGGTTGTGGCTTTCTGTCGTGAGTTTCGATCGCACTCGGACAATGAAAATCTACGCACTATTGCTACATTCTACAACACACACACACACACATATGTATATATGTATATATATATTTATATATATATATATATATATAGCTAACCAAATTTGAAAATTGGAATACAATACAAAATGAATTGGAGGGAGGGGGGGGGGGGTTTGACCCCCACGCATGCTTTATGCCTCCATTTTCCAGTCCAATTTTCCATTTGGTTAGTTATGTTTATATTCGATTCGATTGAATTCGGCAGCTTAGCGCTATTCTTTATTTAGTACTAGCCGCCTTTGGCGACCAGCATGTTCGCTACCCTTGAAAATTCTGACCGTGGCAAATTCTAACCGTGGCACACTCGCTGGCGCGACCTACCAGTAAAGTGTAAGGTAACTGTTTGGAGGGCCAGCAAGTGCCACCCAATTTAGACAGGAACTCAGTGGGGGAGGCATCCACAGGGACCGTACCCTCCTTCCCCTACCACCAACCTCTCGGAAGGACTTACGGTCCCGCATGTTTAACGTGATCGTACTCCGCCTGAACACGGCGGCAGTTTTGGCAATGGCGGGAATCGAACCCGGACCTACCTAGTGCAAATCCCGCGCGCTAACCACTGGGCTACCGCGCCCTCCGCGACAATCTCCATAACCTTCTTTTTATTCACCCAATTTAGACCGGAACCCAGTAGGGGAGGCATCCACAGGGTCCGTACCCTCCTTCCTCTACCAACAACCTCTCGGAAGGACTTACGGATCCACATGTTTAACGTGATCGTACTCCGCGTGAAAATGGCAGCAGTTTTGGCAGTGGCGGCAATCGAACCCGAGCCTACCGAGTGCAATTCCCGCGCGCCAACCACTGGGCTACCGCGCCCTCCGCGACAATCTCCATAACCTTCTTTTTATTCACCTGTTAATCCTTATCTTCGTTCCACAAAAACTCCTCCAGCAGCTGTCAACCCTTACTCAAACTCTTCAAGAATATCTCCTGCCTCTAACCCTCAATTTTCAGATATACAAACTCTTGTAAACCCTCAACCAATAGTGACTCTCACAGACTTTAAATCAAAAAACTTTTCTTCCACACCGAATCTTTCATGTGCTTCATATTCAGGTGCTGTTACCACACGCTCTCCTCCGCCTCTTCCTTTTTTGCCTCAACGTCTTCCTCCGTTTTCTACTCATCGTCCTAAATTCAATGTGTTCCCAAAACAACCTGATCCTCGTCCTGCAAGAAGCTTTATCCATCCTCCAACCTCCTCAACCACACCTACTGCTCTCCCAAGCCATTTTTCCAAACATCTTCCGCGCAGGATGTCTGCACCTATCTCTCCTCCTCATCTTCCTCCATCCTGTGATTCAGTGTCCATTACCATGGATCCTCCTTCGTTCTCTGCTCCGGCTCCGCCTGCGACTTCCCCTACAACTCTTCATTCCTCCTCGGCTCCTGTGTCTTCTTCTGCTCCGCTGGCTCCTGGGTTACCGACTGCCTCCCCTTCTGCTACATCTCCTCCTGTGGGATCTCTTTCGCCTTCGACCTCTGCTCCTGTGTCTCCTCCGCCAGCTGCTCAACCCGTTCCTTCCTGTGACCTTGGCTCCTTGGATGATGCCATCTCGTGTACAAATACTACAGATTCATCGGACTTTTGTATCTCGGACCTCAACAGTGACTTTCTAGCACAAATCGTCAAAAACGTTAACAGGTTGCAAAATTATATTTTCAGATATGTGAGAATTACATCAACACAGAAATCCTATATTGACAAAAGGGTCTCCGAGATAAAGCAATCTTGTGGAGCCCTTGAAAACCAGAATGTTACTCTTCCACCACAACTATCATCTACTTCTATTGCTCAAAACCTGGATGCTGCTCACTCACTAAATGATGAACTTGTATCATTTAAAAACTCTATGTCTGCAGAATTTAAATCCTTAACGGACAATCTTAAGAAAGATCTTCCATCCATAATAGATTGTGCCGTCAGGAATAATATTGAGAAAAACTTTGCTTCAACCTCACATATCAGTTCTTCCGGCAATCTATCGGCCTTCCCTTCTTCGGTCCCACCTAAACAAAGAACCTATTCAAGTGTTCTCCTACAAGGCCATGACAGGGCAAAAACAAATGCCGAGTTAAAGCAGGACTTACAATCTTTCCGTTGCCCAAAGGATGTAAACATTAAAAACATTACGGAACTGCAAAATGGAACCCTGAAAATAACCTGCTTAGAAAGCAATCCCGACAATCTTGTACCTCTTTTCGAGAAATCTGCCCTGGCGGAAAAATTTTCAATTAGGAAGCAGGAAGATCGGAGGAGGGCGTTAATCATCTTCAATGTGCCTGCCGATTACTCCGAGGAAAATGTGAAGGCCCTCATTTGCCTGAACCATAAAAACTTGACCGTCAGTGACATAAAAGTAATCAAAAACTTTAAGACCCGAAACAACTTTGTTAACTGGGTCTTTTTGGTTAGTGTTTTTGTTGCTGGCAAGATACTTGAGGGTAAAAAACTATTTCACAATTTTAACTCATTTTTGGTTAAAAAGTATATACCTTTCAAGTGGTGCTACAAATGTCAGGGGTTTGGCCACATGGCCAACTTCTGCCCTCACCCTCGTGGCAATTGTAGCTTTTGTACAAAAAGTGACCATACATACCGTACCTGCAAAGCCAAAAATCCAGTGTGCATTAACTGCAACTCAGCTAACAACGAAAATCCTTCCCTGAACTATCCAATTGATCATCATGCTCACGACCGAGGGGCTTGTCGCGCCTTTCAGGCGGAATTTAAACGTATCAGAGATCTGCAGAGGGAGAATTAAATCTCTCCCTTTTTACCTTGGTAATTTCTTCTTTACTTTGATTTATATGATACTGTGTAAATTTTGGTGTATATTAATGTATATTCTATTAAGTTACTATCCTTTGTATACCCAGTGGTATACGAATTTGTTTGTTAATATAGATTTTCTGTTTTTGCTCCCCATTCGTGCACGAATAGCTCCTCTCAATGGTCCTTAAATTCCTTCAACTGAATACCAATCATTCCCTTGCAGCCCACAACAATCTCATTCAGTATTCCCTTGAAAATTCTCTAGATTTTGTCTGCATCCAAGAGCCCTACATTAACAAAGGCAACATTCTCTCTCCCCCCTCTGGTGCTCAACAATTTACATCACTCTAAAAAAAAGCAGCAATATTAATTTTTAACTCTGAGATCTCTGCTCATCTTAAATTTGTATCCCTCTCCTCTATTTTTGTTGAAATTAACCTATCTCCCTCCCTTACACTTATTCTTTCCAGCATTTACTTTCCCCCACACGATCACTTTCCCTCTCTTCTTGATGAATTCTCATCCCTTAACTTTTTAAACTCCAACTTCCTCCTCTTGGGAGACTTCAATGCTCGTGCACGAATGTGGGGCTATGGTTTCACAGACCAGCGAGGTTTAGACCTCATAGACTTCTGTATGGAGAACAACCTATTAATCTGCAACGACCCAAGCATTGGTCCCACCTTTGTTTCCCATTCTGGAGTCGGATTTCCTGATCTTTCCATAATTAATTTCTCCCTTTTCGACACTATTCGCTGCTGGGAGGTCCTCCCGGACGACACCCTCAGTGACCACCGCATGGTCCAAATTACCTTAGATATCAATTTTTCCCCTCCTTCTGATTTCTTTTTTAAAACAAATTACAGCATCGGTAAATTCCTCTTTAAATTTAAATCCCATCTCAACCTTCTTAACTCCCTCCTTAATAATGTAAATGACTCCCTTTCTCTTGATGAATTTTTCTCCAAATTTATGTCCCTTGTCAAAAAATGTGCTTTTTCATTCATTAAGAAAAAGAAATCTGCCACTTCCAAAAGTTTCATTTGGTGGAACAACGACCTGAAAAAACTCAGAAATTTTGTTTCGGCCCTCTATAAGCGTATCAAATCCCTAGAAAAAAGTTCTGCCTCCTCGGAGGATATCTCTGCAGCGAAAATCAAATATAAACTAAATAGGGCAAAGTATAAAAAACTTATTAACAAAACCAAACTTAACTCATGGAAATCCTTCTGCGGCAACTGTAACTCTACTTTTGGAACTCACTTTAAATATGCCTTTCAAAAACATCGCAAAATTAATAGCATTGAATTACAGTTTCCCGATAACACCAACTTAGATTACCAGGAAAAAATAGACCGGCTCCTGGACCACTGCTTTCGGGAGGATGCAGATTTCTCGGGTTTTCCTACCTTTTCTCTGCCAGTTCACGGACTTGGAGAGATCTCCCCGGAGGAAATTTTCATAGTTATTAATAATCTAAAGAGTGGAAGGGCCCCTGGCCCCGACAAAATTGATTTCACCCTATGGAAGAAATTTTTTAAAGCCTTTCCCTCCCTTTCTTCTAAAATGCTCAACCTTTGCTTCAAATTTTGCCACTTCCCTTCATGTCTCAAAACTGCTAACGTCCTATTTTTCAACAAACCCGGCAAAGACCCTTCCCTCTGCTCTTCATATCGGCCCATATGTTTGCTCCCCACCTTTGGGAAAATAATCGAAAAGCTATTTATAAACAAATTAAATCACTGGCTCTCCTCCGGAGGGGTCTTACACCCTCTTCAGTTTGGCTTCCGTGAACTGTGCAGTTGTGAAGACGCTATCCATGGGTTAATCGATTCAATCTCAAAGCTCAGGCCAGGACATTATGTTTCCCTCACCACCATAGACATCTGCGGGGCCTTCGATAATTTAAATTGGAATATTCTTCCCCTCACCCTTGATAAAATCAACCTCCCTATTTCTTTCCAAAATTTTATCTATTCGTACCTCCTAGATAGAAAAATTTCATTTGTAGACGGCCTTTTCACCCACTCCAGGGTACTCTCCCGCGGAGCACCCCAAGGCTCCGTAATTTCCCCCACTCTCTGGAACCTTTATTTCAACAATATCCTTCTTTTAAATAACGACCAACATTACTTGCAGGCCTTTGCGGACGATCTAGCGGTGGTGACCTTTGATCCCTCTCTTAAATCCCTTGGTACAAAAAATAATCTACTTCTCAACTTAGTTTCGGACTCCCTTGCTCAACTAAAACTTGAGATCTCTCCCTCTAAATGTAAAGCCATTATTTTTAATAAAACCCGCTCTAAAAGAAAACAATCTCCTACTTTCAAAATTAATGGCATCAAGATAAATATCACCCGCAACCTTAAATTCCTTGGTGTCATCCTGGATGATAACTTTAAATGGAGTGCCCATGTTTTCCACCTTAGAGAGAGATGTTTTAAGATAGCTACAACCTTTGGAAAACTTGCCGGTTCTAATTGGGGAGTCAACAAATCATTTCTAAAAATTTGGTACTTGTCGGTTATCGAGAAAGTTCTCTCTTTTGGGGCGGGTATCTGGGGCGAAAAATTAACTGGGGCTCAAATTAAATCTCTTTTATCTCTTCAAAGAATATTTCTACTTAAGGTATCATCAGGTTTTAGAACTTCTTCCAACATCTCTCTCTTTTCCCTCACCGGGATTCCCCCCATACACTTTGTAATTAAATCTTTACACTCCAAATATTCCTTTTGGAAACAACGCAAAAATCCCTTTTCTGATCCGGCTTTTCCCGCCCCTCCCTTGTTTGACTTTAATTCTCCTTTTTCGGGCACTCCTCCCTCTTCCCGCATTGCACTTTTTGAACCTTCTGACCCTCTTCATTTTTCCAATATTAATATTTATACTGATGGTTCATCTTTGGATGGCAACACAGGTTTTGCTGCCTGTTTTTTTACTCATGATGTCCTGGACCGGGTTTTCTCCTTTAAACTTGGCAGCGGGAATACAGTTTTCCAGGCGGAAATAGCAGCCATTGATTTCGCCATCTCCTGGGCAATAGAAAATAAAACCAAAATTAATATTTTTTCTGACAGTCTATCCTCTATCATGGCATTTAAATCGATTAAAAATAAATCTAACTACCTGAATAATATCAAAATTAAAGCAAACTCTCACAAATCTCTTATAAATCTTACATGGGTAAAAGCCCACGCGAACATCCATGGCAACGAGGTCGCAGACCATCATGCAAAACTTGCTACAACCTCTGGCTCCCCTCTCCACATCCCCTTCCCGTACTCCCTCTTAAAGAAATATTGTAAAAACCAACTTATCAACCATTGGCAAACCTACCTTAACGAATATGTCTCTCCCAGAACCCATGATCCCGCCAGAATTTCAAAATTTCTCCCCTCTGTGGACCCTAACACCCTAATCTCTAATCCATACCTTACTCAATTTTTAACGGGCCATGGCCCTTTTCTCGATTATCTATACTTCTTCAAACACAAAAAGTCCTCCAATTGCTCTTGTAATACTTACGGTGATGCGGATCACTATATTTTTTCTTGTCCGCACTCCCTCCCTTTCCATCTTTCCCGCCCCACTGATGCTAACTCTGCGGCCTGGTTTTCTAGGATCCTTAAAAACTCTTCATCAATTTCAAAAATCAAAAACTGTATTCTTGTTGCCAGGGATGTTTCAAATAATATCGCCTGAATTTCAACCTGTACACCCTCTGGTCTGTGGGACCCTTACTGCTCCCCTCCCTTTTGTTTTGTACATATTGCTTTGAATATGATTTTGTACATATATAATTTTGTACATATTGCTTTGAATACCTCAGTATTCTCTTATACATATCGCTTTGCATACTTCAGTGTTCTCTCTGCCCCTAACTTGGTAATTTTGTCACTATCTTTTCGACAACGTGAGGTACTTGTCAGGGCTTTATGTTTAGTGTGCTTTGATGTTTGTGACTTGTGATCTGTCTTTTGTGTTTAGTGTGCTTTCAAATAATATTGGTATAGATCCATAGAATAGCTCTCTCCACCTGAAGATTCATGCCTACAGCGGTGGAAATTTGTCGAGCCATTTGTGTACATTTATAGGATTGGTAGAATTAATATTTTCTACTCCCCTCTATTATGCTCTCTCCACCTGAAAATTTTATGTAACAAGTGGTGGAATCTTGTAAATACCAGCTATGTAAAAATTTTTTTTAAGATCTTTAATAAACTGTGCCCTGTTTCGCTTCCCGCTGCGAGCCGCTTGTGGGGCTCCTCCTCTGGGTTGGTGTTGGCCGGATCGTCGGACGGAGACCATGTGAGTTAGCTTCCGCTATCTCTCTTCCCGGCCACACAATTTGTTACCATAAACCCTTGGGTTGGTCGTGTGGTCTGGGCTTTCTACCCAATTTAGACCGGAACCCAGTGGGAAAGTCATCCACAGGGTCCGTACCCTCCTTCCTCTACCACCAACCTCTCGGAAGGACTTACGGACCCACATGTTTAACGTGATCGTACTCCGCGTGAACACGGCAGCAGTTTTGTCAGTGGAGGGAATCGAACCCGGGCCTACCGAGTGAAATTCCCGCATGCTAACCACTGTACTACCGCGCCCTCCGCGACAATCTCCATAACTTTCTTTTTATTCACCCAATTTGGACCAGGACCCAGTGGGGGAGGCATCCACAGAGACCGTACCCTCCTTTCCCTGCCACCAACCTCTCGGAAGGAATTATCGACCCATATGTTTAAGGTGATCGTACTCCGCATCAGTGGCGGGAATCGAACCCAGGCCTACCGAGTGCAATTCTCGCGCGCTAACTTCCCGCGCGCTAATTTAAATTTATAATGACCATATGCTAGGCTCTTAATTCCACCATCCTCGTTCCATCGTTCTATCATTTAAAATAGCCATAAAATTAAAATATCCATTTAAAATATCTATGAATTAAAATATCCATAAATTAAAATATCCATTTAAAATCAAAAAATCATCCATATCGTTCCACCAATCCATAAATATAATAATTTCAAATACATCACCACAATTCAAACCACCATAATTCAATCATTTAAATTATTTAAAACTAGCCGCCTTTGGCGACCAGCCTGTTCGCTACCCTTGAAAATTCTAACCGTGGCAAACTCGTTGGCGCGACCTACCAGAAAGGTGTAAGGTAACTGCTTGGAAGGCCAGGAAGTGCCACACAATGTAGACCGGAACCCAATGGGGGAGGCATCCAAAGAGACCGTACCCTCCTTCCCCTACCACAAACCTCTCGGAAGGACTTGCAGTCCCACACGTTTAACGTGATCGTACTCCGCGTGAACACGGCTGCAGTTTTGGCAATGGCGGGAATCGAACCCGAGCTTACCGAGTGAAATTCCCGCGCGCTAACCACTGGGCTACCGTGCCATCCGCGACAATCTCCATAACTTTATTTTTATTCGGCAATTTTGGGAATCGAACCCGGGCCTACCAAGTGCAAATCCCGCGCACTAACCACTGGGGTACTTCACCCTCCGCGATATTCTTCATAACTTTCTTTTTATTCACCCAATTTAGACCGGAACCAAGTGGGAGAAGCATCCACAGGGACCGTACCCTTCTTCCCCTACCACCAACCTCTAGGAAGGACTTACAGACCCACATGTTTAACGTGATCGTACTCCGCGTAAACACGGCGGCAATTTTGGGAATCGAACCCGGGCCTACCGAGTGCAATTTCCGCGCGCTAACCATTGGGCTACTTTGCCCTACGCGACAATCTCCATAACTTTCTTTTTATTCATCCAATTTAGACCGTACCCTCCTTCCCCTACCACCAACTTCTCGGAAGGACTCACGGACCCACATGTTTAACGTGATCGTACTCCGCGTAAACACGGCGGCAATTTTGGGAATCGAACCCGGGCCTACTGAGTGCAATTCCCGCGCGCTAACCACTGGGCTTCTTCGCCCTCAGCGACTATCTCCATAACATTCTTTTTATTTACCCAATTTAGAACGGAACCCAGTGGGAGAGGCATCCACAGGGACCGTACCCTCCTTCCCCTACCACCAACCTCTCGGAAGGACTTCCGGACCCACATGTTTATCGTGATCGTACTCCGCGTGAACACGGCGGCAGTTTTGGAAGTGGCGGGAATCGAACCCGGGCCTACCGAGTGCAATTCCTGAGCGCTAACCACTGGGCTGCCTCGCCCTCCGCAACTTTCTTTATATTCACCCAATTTAGACGGGAACCCTGTGAGGGAGGCATCCACAGGGACCGTACCCTCCTTCCCCTACCACCAACCTCTCGGAAGGACTTCCGGACCCACATGTTTATCGTGATCGTACTCCGCGTGAACACGGCGGCAGTTTTGGAAGTGGCGGGAATCGAACCCGGGCCTACCGAGTGCAATTCCTGAGCGCTAACCACTGGGCTGCCTCGCCCTCCGCAACTTTCTTTATATTCACCCAATTTAGACGGGAACCCTGTGAAGGAGGCATCCACAGGGACCGTACCCTCCTTCCCCTACCACCAACCTCTCGGAAGGACTTACGGGCCCACATGTTTAACGTGATCGTATTCCGCGTGAACACTTCGGCAGTTTTGGCAGTGGCGGGAATCGTACCCGGGCCTACCGCTAACTTCCCGCGCGCTAATTTACAATTTAAAATGACCATATGCTCTCTAAGCTCTTAATTCCATCATCCTCATTCCATTGTTCCATCATTAAAAATATCCATAAAATTTAAATATCCATCGTTCCATCATTTAAAATATCCATAAAATTAAAATATCCATCGTTCCATCATTTAAAATATCCATAAAATTAAAATATCCATTTAAAAAATCCATATCGTTCCATCATTTAAAATATAAATATAATAATTTCTACAGTGCATATGTTAAGCTCTTATTTCATTTAAAATCGGAAGCGCGGGAAACGGAAAGTAAAAACTAATTCGGTTTCTTATTGTCCCACCCATCGCTATGCATATACAGAACCGTGACGTCACCTCCACCTTGACGTCCCCACCCACCACCTTCCCTTCTTCTGTGGGGGAGAAACGTCGGTTAAGAAATGCTTTAGCGGATCGCCGAGAAATTGAAATTCGGAAAATCTTAAAATCCCGATCCTGTGGCCAATACGGAATATTTCTTGACCAGATTGGACTTGTAAGAATTCCAGATATTTGACCTTTCTAAAAATGTAAATTATTAGTCGAAATTCTGAGTACTTTTTACTATGCGAGAATTTAAAAACCAAAAATCGTTTTTTTGAGTCAAAAGTGACTTTTGTTTTAAAATCATAAAAAAATATTAGAATTTGTCCCTGAGATTTGAAATTGATATATTTTTACTCGAAATTCTCTGCTCTTCCCGATGGTGTGATTTGTTTTTTTCTACAATGTCTGGATCGTGGAGAAAAAAGAGCAAAAACGTCAAAAAACGGTCGAAATCTCATAAAACATTAAATAACAAAAAAAATAATTAAAATTTTAAAAATCGGTTTTCACGTGTCCCCTTCCCACCCCCCAGGGTCTCAGATTGCCAAATTTCATAGCTCTCCGACGCGCGGTCGCGAAACGTATAGTGTATAAGACAGACACACAGACATTGCCTTTTATTATATAGAAATATCCATTTAAAATATCCATAAATTAAAATATCCATTTAAAATATCCATAAATTAAAATATCCATTTAAAATCCATTTATAAAAAAAATATATATTGTATATAATCATTTCACCCGTTGTATACAACACATATCTTAATTCATTTAAAACCGGAAGGGCGGTCTCCATGGAGACGGGGGGAAAATTCAACGGGAGAAAACGTCGTTCGCCGAGAAATTGGAAATCCTTAGGTCATTAAAATCGCGATCCTGTAAATATTTATAATTATTTCTTGACCAGATTGGACTTGTAAGAATGCCAGATATTTGACCTTTCTAAAAATGTAAATTATTAGACGAAATTCTGAGTACTTTTTACTATGCGAGAATTTAAAAACCAAAAATCGTTTTTTTGAGTCAAAAGTGACTTTTGTTTTAAAATCATAAAAAAATATTAGAATTTGTCCCTGAGATTTGAAATTTATATATTTTTACTCGAAATTCTCTGCTCTTTCCGATGGTGTGATTTGTTTTTTTCTACGATGTCTGGATCGTGGAGAAAAAAGGGCAAAAATGTCAAAAAACGGTCGAAATCGCATAAAATATTAAATAACAAAAAAAATAATTAAAATTTTAAAAATCGGTTTTCACGTGTCCCCTTCCCACCCCCCAGGGTCTCCGATTGCCAAATTTCGTAGCTCTCCGACGCGCGGTCGCGAAACGTATAGTGTATAAGACAGACAGACGCACAGACACACAGACATTGCCTTTTATTATATAGATATCCATTTAAAATATCATATAAATATAACAATTTCGCCCGATGTATACAACACTTATGCTCGTAATTCATTTAAAACCGAAAGCGCGGTCTCCATGGAGACGGGGAAGAAACTACTGCGGATGGGGGGAAAATGCCGTTGAAGAACTGAGCCGGTAGCCGACAAATTTAAAATCATGGCGTCTTTAAAATTGCGATCCTGAAGGCAATTTTCATTATTTCTGGACCAAATTAGACTTGTAAGAATGCCAGATATTTCAGCTTTCTAAAAATGTAAATTATTAGTCGAAATTATGAGTACTTTTCACTATGCGAGAATTTAAAAACCAAAAATCGTTTTTTTGAGCCAAAAGTGACTTTTGTTTTAAAATCTTTAAAAAATATTAGAAATCGAAATTGAGAGTTGAAATTGATATATTTTTACTCGAAATTCTCTGCTCTTTCCGATGGTGTGATTTGTTTTTTTCTACAACGTCTGCATCGTGGAGAAAAAAGGGCAAAAATGTCAAAAAACGGTCGAAATCGCATAAAACATTAAATAACAAAAAAATAATTCAAATTTTAAAAATCGGTTTTCACGTGTCCCCTTCCCCCCCCCCCCCCCCCCAGGTCTCCGATTGCCAAATTTCGTAGCTCTCCGACGCGCGGTCGCGAAACGTATAGTGTATAAGACAGACACACACACAGACATTGCCTTTTATTATTTAAGACTTTAGTAGTATAACAAATAGTAGTACACAGTATAACAAAATATACTATTCTTTAATTAGTAGTATAGTAGTATACTAAATTGCATTACATTTGTATAATATATATATATATATATATATATATATATGATGTGCACAAATTTATCGCATAATATTACATATGAAAAGTGAACGTATTTCGTAATATTTAATACTTTTTTAATTTTATGTGATTTTTTTAATACAATTATTTAAGAAAAAGCACAGTAAATCAAGACAGGTTTGTGCTAGCGTTTTAAAGTTTGTGTCAATCGTTTTCTAATTAAAAATGATATAAGAAATGATTATTCATGTAATAAATACTATTGAAGGTGCCGATTTTTTGATAATTTTTTTCATTCGAAAATTGGGGGGGGGGGGGGGGAGTCTTCCGAACATTTGATTACGTTTTTAAAATCAAGAGACTTATAGTAATCACTGATTGTAGTTTTCATATCAAATTTCGTTGAAATCGCACCATTCGTTTGTGAGATATCGTCTCTACAGACTCACGGACACACACACACCTATCATCTGGTAAAAAGGAAAATTAAATAAGAAATTAAATAAAGTCGGATTGAAATGATATGCATTCCTTTTCAATTTATTTTTCATCTTAATCAATAGCTCATAAAATTATAAGTAATATTTTTTTTAAATTTAATTCGAAAAATTGTGGGGGGGGGGGGGGGGGGGGGTAGTTCAATTCGGTTATGTCCACGATTCCACAAGTGTGCAAAGTTTCACTCTACTAGAATTACTTAAGAACTTTACATATTTTCGCAGCTGTTTACAGAAACAAAAATATTTTAGCTAAATGAGTATTTTTTTAACCCCGACGAAAAAAGACGCCAAAGGATTCTTAAAGAAGAAAATACGCCAAAGGAAAATAAGTCTGTGCCAAACGGTCATTAAACATGCAACCCTTCAACCGCAAGGCCCCCCGCAGACCATCCAAATATCAAGCAAAACGACGAAAAATGTTTCCCTGCGCTCACCACCACATACAGGGAAACTTAAAGCTCGTCCTTTGATAAATCCCGATGTCTGGTAACAATACTCCCGGTGTGTGGCGGGCTTTTAAAAAGCTATTGGTTTTCACACAGATCGAACACAAGACGAAGTGTCACAATGTTTCGAATTTTTCCAATAATTGAAAATCGAAAGGATTAAAGAAAAGAAAATTAAACAATGATACAGCAATTAATTATTTTATATATATTTGTTTTATTCAAACGTCGATGACAATGTCGTTCTCAAGATATTATTTTCGAAAAAGAATTTTAGCTAGAAATTTATGAAGGAACTTTCACCACTCCATTTTCAAGGAAACTACGTGTTAAGAAGTTTTATACTCATTTGCACAATTATTTCGTACAGTTATGAAAATTTTGTGTTAGTGGATACTTCATTTATTGTACTACAACCAAAACCATTTCTACAAGACCCTGACCAAGTTCAAGTCCTGCTCTTTCTGTATTTCCAAGAATTCGGTAGGGTGAACAAAGCAATTTGAACCTCTTTACAAACACTCTCTGGATGCATTCAACCGCTCACACCCCTGGGATTTGCGATTGCAACATTCATTTTCGGAGTAGCTCGCTAAACCAATAAATATGATAGGCATAATTTTCTCTAGATATTGGGATGAACTTTGACATATTTTTTTTTCCCTCGCATTTTTCTATTAATGTATTCTACATTTGATGTATAACACATGATTTTCTACTTATGTATTTTACATAGAAAACCCCAGGCTTTCTAAATGCAAAAACTTCCAATCTTTTTACCTTAAATTAATTAAGTCGTTAAAGGATTATAATTACACTCACTGATAAAAAAAAAATTATTATTATATTTATTTAAATATGGTAAAATTATAACTTGTTTATAATTTTCTTATATTTAAATGCCTAAATATATTTTTTGAGTGAATAATTATTCTGATATTGAAACTCAGATCATATATATAGTTTTATATATATAATGCCCATGTAAAAGATAATTTCTCATTGAACATCATAAAAAAATCTCTTGAGGTATTAGAATACAAATTGAAAATTTTAAACTCGCACATATAAGTAAGGATTCTCTATCTTATTCTATACCAATTGCAATTGATAAGAAAAAATAAATATAAATAGCTGATTCCAGTATTAACATGGTAGATTTAGACTTAAGTCCACAAATTGTAGAAAAGAAATTAACTTATTTATGATCATTCCCATATTTGACTGCTGTAATCTTCAGATAAGCGGTAGGATAGAGCTGGCCGAATTTTTTGATTGTTTTATTTATCAGTGTTAGATAAATGCTTGTTCATGTTTTATATACCATTGAAGTAATTTAAAAGAGCTATAGGGAAACAAAAAAATATAAAAGATAAATTGTGAAAAAACAATATTTCTTAAGCTTAATAAACACAGATAAAATTACAGATGCAATTTTACACGTAAAATTATTTATAGTATGGAATATAACTGACGACTGATTTTTTTTTTTTTAATTATTATTTTAAATTTCTTTATTCTTTCCTTTTATCAGAAGAGAACATTCTAGGTTCCTGTATTTTTGAGGTATGATGCACATGCAATAATTGCTTTAAAGAAGTAAATGTTAAATGTATTTCTCTGAACAGTTTGAGAAGACTTTTTGGAGCAGAATATTTTGAACAGTTTCATAGCCAAGCTACTCAACTATAGATGTTGTTTTGAATTCATTCCCCAAAATAACACATATATTAATTAATCTATACATAAAAATGTTTGCACTTATTTTTTGATGGAAAAAATATGTAGATTGGAAAGCAATAGTGAAAATACAATTATTATATATATTTTGGAGTAATAAATTTCAGAAAGAAATCCATATCTATATAATAATCGTCTAACATACTTATGTCTTCATAAAACACAAAACTCGCCTATAAGAGGCATTCCCCAAAATGTGGAAGGCACTCCCATTGCAGATATCAACATCTATGGTCCGGTTTCGCACTCATTATACACGTCAGCATGGAATACCCGATATCTACAATGGCAGCAAGAAACTTGCTTATGACCCAATTTTTCCGAGCTTCTATGAGAATTGACAATTTTAGTCCTTCGCGTGACCGGCAGAAAGAACTTTGCCTTAACTTTACTTCGTGTGGTCTGAACTAAACAATTTTTTCTTTTTAAAGTTTCAACTTCATTTTTTATTAATGTTAGCTTCCCTGTCTAAGACAGGCTTATATAATAGTTAATATAATAATAAAAACTAGCAAATACTTAAAAATATTATATTTCATCTTTATGACATAATAAAGTGCTATATGGTTTATTTTTCTACTATTTTCATACATTGTTAAATAAAATAGAACTTATTAGAAAATTTCCAATTTTATTTTTATGAGTATCAATTTAGCTGTCTAATACAGGCTTATATACTGGTATAATAAAATATTAGCAAATATTTTCAGAAATATTACATCTTTATAATAAAGTGATGTATGACTTAGTTTTCTACTTTTTTCATATATTGTTTTGAAATAAAAAATTCGTAGAAGTAAAACCATGTTAAATAATACAAATGTAAGTAAATATGACAAATTGTATTGACAAATGTATCGTCAAGTGGGACGATTGGACTGACAGACAAACGCTACCAAAACATTATTACGGTACTATTTCCTAACAAAACAATTAATTTCATGGATTTTTCGTCGTATTTTTCACTTTGGCAACATTTTTATCGATTTAGCGACATTTTCGTTAATATGACACCATTAAAAAACTTGATAAGTTGGCGATGTTTTGCCAAGCGTTGCAGAGACGAGCGGACGGAGAAAAAGATTATTACAGTGAATTTTAAGCAGCTTGTGATTTTTTTTTTTTTATTGCAAAATTTTAAAAATTTGTATCGTTGGTTTAAATCACAATTATAGTATGTTTAAATTTAAAAAATCTGTATTATTTATTCAAATAATCAGAATTATATCATGTTACCATTTATTTTAAAAGGCTTAAAAAAATCTTTTGATTGATACCAAATTTGTAAATGGTTGTAACTTACCTCCTCCCCCGAGGAGGCTAATGACGTCAAGAACACAAAAATTGTATAGTAACTATTTTTCACTACAATGATTAAAACTGCTAAGTTTCACGATCATTGAGTTATACTTATTGAACTACAATCCCTTTTATACATAATTATATGAAATTTATCCTATGCTACCATGTTAAGGAAATATAAAATTTATAAATTTTCGCTCAATTTTCAAATAATTCTATATAGTTCTAGATTTTTCATCAACAAAACCGGATATAAAGTTCTAGATTTTTCGTTAACAAAACCGTATATAGAGAGAAAATTCATAAATATTTGTGGCAGCTATCGTGAACATAAGAAATCGACCATAGACTGACAAACGGACATCACCCCCAAAAATAATCAAAACGTATTCAGGAGATCCTAAAACATATATTGGTATCAAAGTCTCGAATTCGAAAATTTTCGTAGAAACAATACTTTCTCTATACTATATTACATAGTATGAGAAAATAATAAATGGCCAGAAATAAAAAAAAGCTCCGAGAAGCCCGTGACATTTTGAAAATTGAGAAAAGCTTAGAGGTTAGGAAAGAAATTATTATGAAATACAAATGTTCGTAAAATTATCAGAAGGGGATGGGGTGGGGGAGTGTCCGGTAGAGAGGGGGGGGGGGGTATGTCGGAATTCTACGGTATGAATTTTCCATTTTAAGATTTGATATTTTATTCTCTGCCACCAGAAACTCTCAAAGAATGTTTCCCTGGATATATATACACATCAAGAGAACTTGCAGTGAACTATATTTTTTGTGTAATAAATTATAGCACTGTATTCATTCTTCCACATTTTTGCCAATTTCTCCATTGCATATTATGTTTGTTTTCAAACAGTGTTTTCTCTTTTACCCAACTAAATCAGTTTTAGAACAAATGTACTAATAATTGTTTGTAATATTAATTGTTACATTGTACTGGCCAATGCCAGCTATTTCTAATAGATTTAGAAATACGTAATCTTTAAATAGGATTACACCGGATATTTTTACTTTCTCATACTATGTAATATAGTATAGAGAAAGTATTGTTTTCACGATCATTTTCGAATTCGAGATTATGATGCCAATATATGTTTCAAGAACTCCTGATCATGTTTAGACTATTTTTGGAGTGATATCCGTCTGTCTGTACGTTTGTTGTCTATTTCTTGTATACACGATAGAGGCCACAAGTATTAATGAATTTTTACGAAACGTTATATCCGGCTTTGTTATAGAAAATCTAGAACTAGATTGATCGTTCTTAAATTCGAGCAAAAAATTCGAAATTTTATATTTTTTCAACAGGGCAGCATGGGACAAAATGGGACATAATCATGCATGATCACGAAACTTCATAGATTCAATCATTGTTGTAAAAATACAATTGTTAGCCCCCTCAGGGGGCGGGGGGAATACATTTTCAAGTACTGTATTCTGGTATGAGAAAGCCGAGTTGAGCGACACTCGACTTAATTGCTAATAAAAAGGGATATATGTATTTTCACAAAATATAACAACATTACTGCAGGGGAATAGAAAATTATTAATAACATAGATAATTGTCTTTGCCTGTATTTTCTTATTTATGTTGGCCAATGAGCATTCCAAACACGCCAGTTATTTCAAAATAGTTATATAATTTTTAATGAAATAGAAAATAGTTTTTAGATACAAAAAATTAAAGAATCATTGATATTACTGCTGTTTGTGAGTCATTATTTGCTCCTTACAGTGTTGCTTCCAAACTTTTCTCATAACGTCTGGTCACAAATTATCCTAGCGCCCGAGCGATGTTACATAAACTCATAAAATGGAAGAAAACAAAAGGTATATTTATTCATTAAAGCTAATGAACTAGCCTTATATTAGGAGAAGAAAATTTTTTGCATAAATACTATTATTTTCCGAATGTTCACAATTTTTCGAATATTAATTTTTCAATAATTGAAAATAGAAATGATTAAAAAAAAATTAAACAATGATAAATACAATGGATTGTTTTATAAAAAGTTATTTTGTTTAAAAGTGGATAACAGTGTTGTTCTTAAGATATGATATTGCATTGTTTTATATTTAAAATAAAAAATATCTAGAGTGTAAGACTCCATCGCTTTGAGTATATTCATGCATTAACAGAAACGGAGTTTTAACAAATATATGAAAGATCTTTCATGTGGTGGAAAGTGCTACACTCCATTTTCAACGAAATTATTATGAACTTTATACTCATTTGCACATTTATTTTGTACAGTTATAAGAATTTTCTTTAAAAACCGATAGTGAAAATCCTTAGTGAATCCTCAGATTCCCTGTGAAGGTTCATTCTGAATCTATATCAGTCATCATGTAAGCTGTATATATAGCAGATTCTAAAACATAGATGTTTCAAGGTACATTTTTGAACCTGAAATTGAAATCAGCCGATTCTGAGAAATAGATGTTTCAAGAAAAATTAAAAGGTTAAAGTAAAAGAGGTGAATAATAATATTCACAAAATTCGTAGTTCATTTGGTGCCCCCTAAAAACCATGGGCGTAGCCAGGATGTTGTAAATGGGGTGTTGCGACTCGACCGATAGGGGGGGGGGTGTACAGTGCTGAACTCCGACTCTTCCCTAATTGCTTACGCCACTGCTTAAAATGGTTGTATCCAGGAACCTCATTGCTATACCGAAACCAAGCTTTGAATCGTGTCCAAAATCCAAATTATCTTTCTTCTGCAAGAAAAAATATCAACGAGTTTTCCCTTCGCTAACTACTTACTATACAATGCAAGAAGAGGAATCACAATAGCCCCAGTTACTGGCAAAAGATCCTTCCCAAGTCAAGGTCAATCTCTCCGTTTCTTGAAGAATTCGGTAGGATAAACAAAACAACCTGAGTACACTAAAAGTCCCAATCTTATAGTGTAAAGTGGATAAGATTAATTTCTTATTAACATTGTGTTTAATAATTTAGATGTTAACCAGTAAAGGAATAATTAATTTATTCTTTATTAATTTTCAAAATATGTTGAAACCACAATATCAAATTCGCAATCCTAATTACTATGGAACCCGACCTGCCACCTACTCATCTCAATATATATATACAGCATGAAATAAAAATATTATGTTGTAAGTTACGTCTATTACTAAGTAAAATTGGAAAATTTAATATTATGATATGCAACCAGAATATTTATAAAAGATTCATTCTTGGTAAAAATGGAACCTCTCAAGCTACCATATATATTTTATTTTTATTTTAAACAATTGTTTAAAAAAACATATGCGAGCTTTAAAGTTTAAAAATTCTTCAGTATAAGAGGTAAGCTTACTATAATTTGGGAAACACAACTAGGGTATTTTCATTGGTATATGAAATATTATTATTTCCCTCCACATATAATAATGTTATGAAAATTTCTAATAACGACTATTCTTATCAAATTGCAAAATTTAAAAAAACATATGTAGTTCTAGTTTATTACATAATATTATTCATACTGATATGTGAAATCGCTACAATAAATATAAATTTATCGTTTTTGCACTTCATCCATTTGTCTATATACACGCAGACATCATTTAAAAAGTGTGAAAAATGCCTTCAGAAAACTTCAAAACATCAAATTTGAAAATTTTTCGAAAATCAAAATGTTTTTCTAAACTGTAGTGTAAAAAATTAAAAATTAAGGCAATATTCAATAAAATGTATATAATAAATTTAGCAAACTTAAATCTGACATCACAAGTACTGCAATCAAGAAAATTTTTCATCACTCATTTTCTAATTATAGTCATATTTTTCTAATTAGTCATATTGATATCTCAATTACAGAATCAACATTACACAAAACGCAGTCCTTCATAAATGCAGAAGCTAATGTCAGAGTTTCTGAAAGCGAAGTAGCAAGTTTATGGTTAAAAATATTTCCAAATTTGTAACGCATTAATATATAAATGTGCGCAAATTTAAAATTTGCTTTCAAGCCGAATATTTTCTTAATCATAAATATGCAGTCTATTTCAATGAAACTTTATTCAGGCAATAAGAATCAGTCTAGCCCAGTGGTTCCCAAACTTTTCGGTCGGCGGACCCCCTCAGAGAAAAAAAAATATTCGCGGACCCTTTAAAACCATATTGCAAGGGCGTGTTTCTATTGGATATGTACAACAAGCTTAATTTAGTGTGAACACTGATGCTGCTTTCTTGCAATTAGCTCAGTAATATTTGGTTTAATATCTGATAATTTCAGTCTTAAATCACTTAAACACTTTCACCCAAACAATTTAATTCTATTTGAAGATATAACCTATCAGTTTGAAATTAATTTCGTGAATGTATTTAATTCAAAGTTATTTAGAAAAAAAGTTTATTATTATTTTATTTAAAAAAATAAAATAGAAAAAAAGAGTGGAGAAGAATAATGAATTTTATTTTTTTAAAGCTAACTATTTATTAGTTAAATATTGCGTGTTCTTCGCGGACCCCCTAAAACCACGTCGCGAACCCCCAGGGGTCCGGGGACCCCAGTTTGGGAACCACTGGTCTACACAATATTTAATATAAGTTTTATTATCCTACATCTACCTGATAAATAATAAGGATTAAAGTAACCTGGCAAACAATAAGGATCTTGATAGATCTACACTTTTTGAGCACCCATGAATACGAATTAACATTTTCTTCCAATTATTCCTGTGTGTCTGTGAGCACGATTAGGCACGTAGCCAAAAAAAAAAAAAAAAAAAAAATCTCAGTTGAGGGAGCGACAATTGACGCAAGTATGTTTATAGTAAATCACATTTATAATTGATCAATAATTAAATATTTTAAATGCTTATACCTCTCACAATACATTAAAAAATATATTACATGGTAAAAGTTGGAAAAAGCATATTATTTTAGGAGAATATCTGAAAATATATATAAAGAACCTAAATTACGGGAGACGGCATGCCCCGAGGCCTTCTTCCCGGCTACGTCCTTACACACGATATCTCTGACAAACGGTACGATCCTTTTCAATCGATGAACGTCAGAAAACTATTAATTTTCGTAGTGAACGGAATACCTTCAACTTTCAGAATATGTTTTTATATGTTTTTTTTAACGGGTGTGTGTGTGTGTGGGGGGGGGGGGGGGGAGAATGATATAAAAACATAATTCCTTTTAAACTTTTTACGTAACTAGCTACGAGCTAAATTAAAAAAAAAACTAGCTATAAAAATAGTTCGTGTTTTATACGTGATTTTGTATTTAGAAGTGAATGACATTTACAGAAAAATGACATTGGCCGTTCTCTAGGTATTTTAAGTTACTTATTTAAAAATAATAATAATTATAACGATAATATGCTCACTAAAATAATATAAGCATTTTTAATCCGATATGATGGTCACCTTTCTTCAGGAGATATCATGAGCCATTCTCGAGATAAAGATTTTACCATATTAAAAACTAATTATCACCTCTCTAAAAGCGCAGTGTCCGTATGTCAGAGAAACACGAGGGCTGAAAAACATTCATGTATACAAATTCGACCTTACTAAATCCAACTATAAAATCAGTTTATCAAATTACCCCTTATATCTGCAGAAATAGCTTCTCAAAGTTTAGCTTTTTTTGCTATTTTTTGCTTATATCTCAGGCCGAAGACTTTTTCAAAACATGATGCAATTGCATGGTCATGAAACTAAAAGAAAAACTGCGTTCAGCTCATGGAGTTAGAGGTGAGCCCACGTCCATGATTCAGCTGAATAAGAAAGATAACATCGAGAATGTCATCCCAATTTAACAATTCAGAACCATAGAGTTAGGGAAATTTGATTTCTCCTTTATGTTCAAATTCATGTTTTAAACAATGCAATTAATGCTTATAAATATAGTATTTGGAGCTGAATTGTATGACCTATGGAGTTAGGGAGTTAAGTCCATGGTATGACTAGAAATACGAGAACTTCAAATAAGGTCTAAGGGAGCGTAAATAAATTGCGATATGTTATGGTTTGATATAGCATGTATGTTTTGATAGGGAGTCGTATAAGAAATAGTAAAATTTAATGGGAGGAGTGTATGGATCGCAGATTAAGGCAGAGACCACCGGAGCGGAAGACCAGTGCCCTTATTATAGAGGGTCCCAAAAGCAGGCAAAAAAAAAGTATAGGTAGTATAGCAAACTAAACCCTATTTAATAAAATAGTATGGAAACACGTTAAAATAATTAATACTTTAAAAATAAAGACAACTAAAAAATTGTCTAAAGGTCAATCTCCTTTTACGACGTACTAAAATTACACAGCCATAGCGCTTTTGGACATTACTATGCCCTTCATTAGTGACAAAGTGTAAAAGTGGCGAACATGTGCTTAAATACAGGCCATAACCGCCAGACAAAATTTACATTTTAATCATTTTACATTTTTAAATACGAGGCATTTAAAATATAATTTAATTATAAAATAAAAATTACAATAAAAAGAAAAAAGTACATAAATTAAATAGTAACCAATAGGAATGTCGTCAAAAAACGAAATAAAGCATCTACTAAATATTCAAAAAATCATATAAAGGATTAACACGTAGTAAGTCGAGAATGAGACATAGGCGCCGACCAAGGTATTTAGAAAGAAGGTAGGTCAAACAGCGCAGGAGAATGCCATTGGTTCCCGCTCCGTGACGTCATATCGAGACTGAAGGGAATTTCTTCAATAGTTTCTATGCGTTTTTGAGCTCTGGTACGCTTTTCAAATGATTGCAAATTTCAATTATTATTGAACTTTTAGAAAATGATTTTATATTATAACAGATTTATGAATAATTTTAGCCTATGTTTTAATGAATTATCACAAACTTTCATGTTTAAGATACAATAAACGCGATTTCTGTATTTGGAAATGGTAGAACAAAAATAATTAATAATTATTAAAAGAAAAATTAAATAAAAATTCCTTCTCCGTAAGTGGAATTGATTGAACAATAATTGTAAAATAGAGCATAACGGTATTACCGTGTATTTCTTACTTTCAATGAAGTACAGGGTTTAATACTAAAATAATGTATTTAATATATACATTTCTGCTGTCACTTTTTGAATTTACAGGGTTCACATTCTATTAGAACATAATAATATCATCCCACTAGCTTAATGAAAAGCACTCTATACGGCTATCGACTCATTATAACTTTTGTTATACGGCTAATTTTAACTCTTGTCTAATGTTAATTTTGTAACTAATCTGTCATAAGAATCACTGGTGAAGCTTGAGTATTTTTATAAATTACACCTAATATGAGAACAAAATTTTCTGGCATTCGATTTAATAGCAAGAAAATTTGTGATTAATTAGTAAAATGAATCTCATCATATATTGCATTACAATAAAAGTTTTATTACTTTCCTTATATACAGGGGCGGCAAATAGGGGGCGCGGTCGCGCCCCCAAATTTTTCCTTGTCGTCTATCGGCTTCTCTCTTGTTTTATTGACTGTCCACTGGTCAGTTTTCTCACGCTATGGCGTTTCAAAAGAGCCAACCTTCAACCTTCACAGTGAAGTTCCCACTTTCGGCTGGAACGAATCCTTTTCAATTTAAAAAGATTGGGGTGATGTTATCCTTTTCACTTGAAAATTTCAAGTGTCCGATTAAATGTATGTGTAGTTAGTGCATGCCCATCTATTCCTTCTGCTAGAAATGCATTTCAGCAGCTCAATGCATTATATTTTTTATAGAAACATCATATAAAAAACATGCTATTTTCGAAAAGATTCACTCATCATCAAATGCTTTTTCTGGAGGCTCTTCAACGCTACAATCACTAAGTGATACGAGGTGGTCTTCCAGAATTGAAGTCATAAAAGCACTACTTGATAATTTCGAAGTTGTGATTTTAACACTGAAAGAATTATCTGAAAACGATTCTCTCAATGGTGGAAGTGCTGAAGCCCTTTTACCATGCATGACATCGTTCGAATTTTTGTTCACTTTGTTTGTATTGAAACAGTGTTTTTGATCAATACAATACTCTCTCAAAGCATCTTCAGTCATCTGATCTTAATTTTCAGACTGTGCAAGCTTTGGCTAAAGCTACTATTGAAACTGTTAGTTTTTTTCGCACTAATGCATATTTCAATCAAGTGTGGAGTTTTGTGACAAAACTTTGCGAAAAAAATTCTTATTCTGGACCAAAACAGAAAAGGCGTAAAAAAATTCCAAGCGAGTTTGGAGGCGGTGAAAAAAATCCCCATGATGATGTTAAATCATATCACAGAATCAATATTAAATATGAAATTATAGATTCAGTATTTAATGAAATTGGGACAAGATTTAATGAGAACAATATATCTGTTTTGTTTGCCCTTAGTTCAGTATTATCCGGATCAGATGTCAAAAAAGAAAAAGAAAATGTTTGAACCATATTCAAAGTATATGACTTCCAGGAAGAGGAATTGCTGTGTGAAATGCGGCTGTTTTATTCAATGGTGAAAAATGAAAACATAGACCATCCCAATTTTAAAAGTCGCCTGGTGTGTGTGTTTCCTGTCATAACATTATTAGTTAAATTATTTTTGATTATGCCAATCAGCTCAGTCAGTTGTGAAAGGTCTTTTTAGTGCCTTAGGAGGCTGAAAAATTACTTTCGCAGTACAATGGGATAAGAAAGACGTTCATTTTTAGCTGTTTTAGCTATAGAACAAGATATACCACTGGATTATGATGATATTGTAAAAAAATTTCTCTTCTTCCAGACTCTGAGAACCTGCGTTTAAAACTTCAATATAAGGTAAATAAATATAGATATTTGTATTTAGAAAAATTATGTTAACAACAAATTATGTTAACACAATTATGTACAAAAATTATGTTAACAACAATTATTTTTCTCAACATCAATTCAATTTTGTGACACCCCCCCCCCCCTATTAAAAAACATTTTATTTATTCAATATTGTACATTTTCATACATATAAATCTCGCACCCCCAAATGGAATGCTGAAATGCCGCCCCTGCTTATATACATAGTATAATGTATAAGGAAAGTATTGTGATGGTGTCGAAAATTCGAAATCGAGTTTTCGACGGGAGAGCACGTTTCAAGCATCCCTGATCACGAATCGAACATTTTTGAGGTGATGTCTGTGCGTGTGTGTGTCAGTGAGTCTGTGGAGACGATATCTCACGAATAAATGAGGCTATTCGAATGAAATTTGGTATAAATTTGCAATCCATGAATACTGGAAGCATATTGTTTTTAAACACAATCGAATGTTCAGATCCTCCTAAATTTTCGAGTGATATTTTGAAAAAATCATCAAAAAATCGAAACATTAAATGAAGTTACGCAAATAGACATTTATTATGTGATTTTTCCTTAGAAAACGATTGACATAAACTTTAGAACTCTAGCATGAACCGCTCTCGCGATATTGCACATTTTTCAAATAAATTTATCACTCCCCCCCCCCCCCCCCCTAAAAAAAAATGTTAAGTCTTGAGAAACATGTTCACTTTCCATATGTAATATCATGCGATAAATTGGGTGACATCATTCTCGTGGATCTTGATCGTTCCATTCCTTAGAAAAAATACTAATTGAGTAATACTTTTGTATTTGAACGCTAACAGATATTTATCTGTTATAAGAATAACATATTTCTCCGTCCATAACGCTTGGTGCGATTTTGGAGATGAATTTGGCGGAATGTCGCCAACCTGGCGACTTTTTTAAATCTTGCCAAATTGACTAAAATCTCGCCAAATGGATAAAAACGATGCTAAATCAATGAAAATGAAGACTAATTGACGAAAATTCAATATCTTGGAAAGAATACAAGTATCTACTATAAGAATAACCTATTTTTTTTACTGTAAAAGTAGTAAATTCATTGCATTATATAAGGAAAGTCATGTGCTGCCCACATCAGATTTTTTTTGCATTTATGATTGGCTTTCTTTTTTAGGAATCTAGTTTTTAAAAGGTGACGTTACTGCATTTTTAACATGTATAATTTTAATTTATATCTGCAATTAATTCATTAGTCCTGCTTTGGTATTTATGTTTTGTTTTGTAAAATAAAATATATTCAACTATTATTACTGTAACTTTTAAAGACAAGTTTTTAAAAGAGTTATGTGTTACACGAGCGTATACTAAAATGAAAATTGTTTCGCTGGGAAAATATTTAGATATTGCTACTGTTTATGTAGATTCTAAAGCGAACTGCAATAAATTTGTATACGATAAATTTGTATTATTCCCTGATATCATTGATTTGTATTATTCTCGTATATCATTGAACAGACGAAGTGAACAGCATTTCTTACATATAAATGACTGC
The DNA here is from genome assembly GCA_951213105.1 of Amaurobius ferox. Taxonomy (NCBI): domain Eukaryota; kingdom Metazoa; phylum Arthropoda; class Arachnida; order Araneae; family Amaurobiidae; genus Amaurobius; species Amaurobius ferox. Next base: position 9,151,054 of record OX578142.1, read on the forward strand.
TGTTGAATTGTTATACGTCAAAATGCAAAACTATTACTCAAAGTATTTTCTCTCGCGAATGGAACAAACTAGATTCCCGAGAATGATGTTAACAAATTTATCGCATATTATTACATATGTAAATTAAACAATTTCACAATAATTTATACTTTTTAATTTTATTGGAATTTTTTGATAAATTTATTTGAAACATGTGCGATATCTTGAGAACGACTCCTGCTAAAGTTTTAAAGTTTATGTCATTCGTTTTCTAATGAAAAATTATATAGGAAATGATCCTTTGTGTAACATTATTAAAAGTTCTAATTTTTAAATGATTCTTTCAAAATTTCATTCGAAAATTTGTGGCTGTTCATGTTCTAAACATACAATTGCATTTAAAATCAATAGGGTTTCAGTATTCGCTAATTTTAATATTTGCACCAAATTTCGTTCGAAACGCTCCGTTCGTTCGGGAAATATCGCACAGACTCACGGACACACACATGCAAACATCACCTCAAAAACTTTCGATTCGGGTTCCATTCAGAAATAATTGAAACTTGCATTTTCGTCGAAAATTCGAATTCGAATTTTCAACCCCGTCACAATATTTCCCAATGCATTGTACTATGCATATAGGGAAAGTGATGACAACATCACCGTTTTTTTTCCTACCAGAATTTCCTTTTTGAAAGCTGAATTAATCATCGAATGGAAAATGCCTTGAGCATATTGTAGTACGATTAAAAGTAATTTTTCCTTTCAACTTTTAATTAGCCATTCATTTTGTAACTTTGGAGCTTTCGCAAGCTTATATCCACTACTTTGTTTTTCTTCGTATAGCTATAACAGTACTACAGCATAATTCATCTTTGCTCCATCAATATTATAACTGTTATAAAAACTAATTAATTACTTGAAAATAATTGCAGCTCAATTAATTTTTCAAAGATAATAATATATATTATTGCTGTATATTCAATCAAAGCTCTTAGACTAAAGCAATACTAAAAAAGAGCAGAATTATTTGACAAAATAAAGCCTACAATTTCCATAGAATCCTCATATCTTCCTCTCTGCTTGTCCCGTTGTGACGTCAAAAAAGTCAAGACTCCTCCCACCCCTAAAAGCGGCTTTCGTGCGTTTGATGTTTGACCACCCCTGGGCGCCGACTACGGGGGGGCGGGGGGCAGAGGGGCACGAATTCCCGCTGAACTTTTCCAGAGGGGGGCTTTGCCCCCTCTGGGAAATTCAAGATTTTTTTCTAACTTCATATTTTACTGAATACCAAAACATGAAATTTTTTAAACATAAAAGTAATTGAAAGAAAATCCCATCAAAGTAAATGTCACATTTCAGTTCAGTCTTGTTTGCATCTTCCTTACCATAGCTCCCTAAACTATCTCGCACACAAATCAAGCTCACCTTTATTCCCAGGAAACATGTTTACGCTAATGACAAAAACACCTGGTTACTAGAACTTTTTCGACTGACCACCTAATTGAAAGAGCAGGGCCCCACAAAGGGGTGGGTGGGTGGGTGTGGGGGGGGGGGGTCAGCTTATATATGGGGGTATGCTTATATCATTCACGCTATACGGGGTTGCAACCACAATTTTAAATAATTAAAATAAGTTTCAATATTCTAGAAGGCACTTGTATTACTAAAAAATGCATTCCAAATTTTGAAAAAATTTTTAATGAATAATTTATCTAAAATGAGACATTGTGCCTTATTTTTCCATGTAAAAATGTATATGCTGTTGTAAAATCCATTAAGATTAGTCTAATTGTGAGCTCAATTGGGCACGAATAACAAGAGGTGTTAACTTATTTTATTTTAAAACCATAATTAGAACTAAACAATTTCACAATTGTAATGTCACAATTAAAATGAGCTTTAATTATAGCAGTTAATTAATTACAAAGGAATCTCCTTTGCAGAAAGGGGTTGAACCTGTTCTTTCAGATGTATCGCCGATCTTGTGTCTCTCGCTCGATCGGGAACCTAATCCCTATGGATTATGAAGGTATGATGAAAGTTTTGTATGGATTATAAAGGTAAGAGAAGGTTTACATTGGATTATGCAGGTATGACAAAAATTGAATATGGATTTTGATAGTATGAGAAAGCAGTTACAAGGAAAACTTCAGTGAAAATTGTAACTAGAAATTTTTAAACTTTACAGATCAAATTTTTTTAGAGGTGTGCCTTGGTGTGCCTGAATATGGATTTTAATAGTATGAGAAAGTTGAGTAGTGTTAGTTACAAGGAAATACTTCAGTTAAGATTGCAACTAATTTTTTTTTTTTTTCAACTAAATTTCTTTTTAACTTTTCAGATCAAATTTTTGAGAGGTGTGCCTTGGTGTGCCCTGTGTCTCATTTAGATATATTTCATTTCTTTGTGGGGAAGCTAGATATGTTTTATGATAATTATTAGAAGCTGTAGGATATTGCATAAATTTGGTATTTTCTTTTCATTTACTGTACGATTCACTTCATTTATTGCATGATATATGTTTCTTTTTTTTTACGATTTATTAACTTTTTTATTATATTATTAGAATTATATAATGTGAATATTTTTAATAACTGATTTTATGATATAAATAATTTTTAAATGATTTAGATATATTTCAGTGTCCCTCATGCATATTTATTTATCATTCTTTCAATTGTTTGTACGATTCATTTTATTTATTGCATGATATATGTTTCTTTTTTTTACTATTTATTAATTTCTTTATTAAATTATTAGAATTATATAATGTGAATATTTTTTAATAACTGATTCTATGAGGTAAATAATCTTTAAATGATTTAAACATATTTCAGTGTCCCTCATGCATATTTATTTATCCCGCTTTATGATTCACTTATTTAATTACATGATATATGTTTCTTTTTTTTTTAATATTTAATAAGGTTTTTTTTATTAAATTATTAGAATTATATAATGTGAATATTTTTTAATAACTGATTCTATGATGTAAATAATTTTTAAATGATTTAGACATATTGTGTCCGTCATGTATATTTATTTATCCCGCTTTTCATTTATTGTACGATTCACTTCATTTATTGCACGACATATGTTTCTTTTTTTTACTATTTATTAATTTTTTTATTAAATTATTAGAATTATATAATGTGAATAAGTCTTTGGCCAGGGATAAGGGAGCCTGGAGTTCTATACTGCGGAAGGCAAGGGCCCATCTTGGGCTGTCAGGCCACTGAAGAAGAAGATATAATGTGAATAATAATATTTAATAACTGGTTCTATGATTTAAATAATTTTTAAATGATTTAGATATATTTCAGTGTCCCTCATGTATATTTACCCCGCTTTCAATTGTTTTTACGATTCACTTCATTTATTGCATAATATATGTTTATTTTTTTTACTATTTATTAATTTTTTTATTAAATTATTAGAATTATGTAATGTGAATATTTTTTAATAACTGATTCTATGATGAAAATAATTTTTAAATGAAGTGTCCCTCATGAATATTTATTTATCCCGCTTTTCATTTTTTGTACGATTCACTTCATTTATTGCACAACATATGTTTCTTTTTTTTTACTATTTATTAATTTTTTTATTAAATTATTAGAATTATGTAATGTGAATAATAATATTTAATAACTGATTCTATGATGTAAATAATTTTTAAATGATTTAGATATATTTCAGTGTCATTCGTGTATAGTTATTTATCCCGCATTTCATTTATTGCACGATTCACTTCATTTATTGCATGACATATATTTCTTTTTTTTACTATTTATTAATTTTTTTATTAAATTATTAGAATTATATAATGTATTTTTTAATAACTGATTCTATGATGTAAATACTTTTTAAATGATTTAGACATATTTCAGCATCCCTCATGTATATTTATTTATCCCGCTTTTCATTTATTGTACGATTCACTTCATTTATTGCACGACATATGTTTCTTTTTTTTTACTATTTATTAATTTTTTTATCAAATTATTAGAATTATATAATGTGAATAATATTATTTAATAACTGATTCTATGATGTAAATAATTTTTAAATGATTTAGATATATTTCAGTGTCATTCGTGTATAGTTATTTATCCCGCATTTCATTTATTGCACGATTCACTTCATTTATTGCATGACATATATTTCTTTTTTTTACTATTTATTAATTTTTTTATTAAATTATTAGAATTATATAATGTATTTTTTAATAACTGATTCTATGATGTAAATACTTTTAAATGATTTAGACATATTTCAGCATCCCTCATGTATATTTATTTATCCCGCTTTTCATTTATTGTACGATTCACTTCATTTATTGCACGACATATGTTTCTTTTTTTTACTATTTATTAATTTTTTTATTAAATTATTAGAATTATATAATGTGAATAAGTCTTTGGCCAGGGATAGGGGAGCCTGGAGTTCTATACTGCGGAAGGCAAGGGCCCATCTTGGGCTGTCAGGCCACTGAAGAAGAAGATATAATGTGAATAATAATATTTAATAACTGGTTCTATGATTTAAATAATTTTTAAATGATTTAGATATATTTCAGTGTCCCTCATGTATATTTACCCCGCTTTCAATTGTTTTTACGATTCACTTCATTTATTGCATAATATATGTTTATTTTTTTTACTATTTATTAATTTTTTTATTAAATTATTAGAATTATGTAATGTGAATATTTTTTAATAACTGATTCTATGATGAAAATAATTTTTAAATGAAGTGTCCCTCATGAATATTTATTTATCCCGCTTTTCATTTTTTGTACGATTCACTTCATTTATTGCACAACATATGTTTCTTTTTTTTACTATTTATTAATTTTTTTATTAAATTATTAGAATTATGTAATGTGAATAATAATATTTAATAACTGATTCTATGATGTAAATAATTTTTAAATGATTTAGATATATTTCAGTCTCATTCGTGTATAGTTATTTATCCCGCATTTCATTTATTGCACGATTCACTTCATTTATTGCATGACATATATTTCTTTTTTTTACTATTTATTAATTTTTTTATTAAATTATTAGAATTATATAATGTATTTTTTAATAACTGATTCTATGATGTAAATACTTTTTAAATGATTTAGACATATTTCAGCATCCCTCATGTATATTTATTTATCCCGCTTTTCATTTATTGTACGATTCACTTCATTTATTGCACGACATATGTTTCTTTTTTTTTACTATTTATTAATTTTTTTATCAAATTATTAGAATTATATAATGTGAATAATATTATTTAATAACTGATTCTATGATGTAAATAATTTTTAAATGATTTAGATATATTTCAGTGTCATTCGTGTATAGTTATTTATCCCGCATTTCATTTATTGCACGATTCACTTCATTTATTGCATGACATATATTTCTTTTTTTTACTATTTATTAATTTTTTTATTAAATTATTAGAATTATATAATGTATTTTTTAATAACTGATTCTATGATGTAAATACTTTTTAAATGATTTAGATATATTTCAGTGTCCCTCATGCATATTTATGTATGCCGCTTTTCATTGTTTGTACGATTCACTAGATTTATTGCATGATATATGTTTTCTTTTTTTACTATTTATTAATTACTTTATTAAATTATTAGAATTATATAATGTGAATATTTTTTAATAACTGATTCTATGACGTAAATAATTTTTAAATGATTTAGATATATTTCAGAATTCCTCATGTATATTTATTTATGCCGCTTTTCATTGTTTGTACGATTCACTACATTTATTGCATGATATATGGTTCTTTTTTTTACTATTTATTAATATTAAAAATATAAATAAAAATACTACTAAATTATTAAAATTATGTAAATTAATAATATTTTAATAACTGATCCTATATTGTAAATAAATTTTAAATTATTTAGATATATTTCAATTTCGCATGGGTTATGGCTAAAGTTCAATCACAATCTTTTAAATTACTTTTTCTTAATTCTAAAATTTTTTTTCATGGTACGAGGTGCTATGAACTGTGTAAGCTGCATATTATTGGCATTTTCATTGACCTAAAATAGTTTAGTCACTGCTAGCTGCATAATATATCAAATTTTTACAATTCGGCATATTTAAAACAAAAATACGTTTTATTATTTCTGAATCAAATAACTATTTTCGTTTTTCGAATAATTTTATTTTTATGATTAAAATCCGCGTATAAATTTTAACATATTTTTCAAAATCTTTCAAACTGTAGCTTCCAGACAGTATTATTTTTAGTTAAGTTTTCGTGGTGGAGTATCAATGCTGGGCCAATATATATATATATATATATATATATATATATATATATATATATATATATATATATATATATATAGAACATATATATGAGAAATTTGTCCAGCCTTGATAAAGTTTGGGGAAGGGGCTGGCACCTGCTTTAACAAATAAACCCCCAAATTATGACACCACGAAAATCGCAGGTGTCAGGTTTCGAAGGAAACCGGCAAAAGCCCAATATTTGACCAGTATTGCAGGGAATCATTTTTCTAATAGTAGGCAACAGGACTACTATTACAGGATTGAATCGAAATTAATTTTCTTATATTAATTAATGTTTTGACATAATTTTTTGCTTTTGTTGTGTCATAGGAGTTTCCTGTGGTCTACAAAGATGTTAAGAAAAGGAAAGAAATATCTAAAGAAATGTGATAAATTGTCTGTAATAATTTATAAAAAAATGCTTAAAAATAAAATTTTTATTTTCTTTTTTTACGGGACTATATAGTTATAAAATATATTCATAAAATCACTTGATTTTCTCTCACAGCCCATAGTTGCTAAAAAAATATGGATTTTGATTGAGAGCCACCCATTTCGTTTTTAAAACTTCGCTTCTAAAAAATATTCTTGGCATTTCAAGTAGTTTTTATTTTGAGCTAGATAAGAATTTTGACTGAACATTTAATTAAAGGCAGACGTTAAAATTTGAATTGAGAACCGAGTAAAATACTAAAAATTACTTGTATTTGAATCTATGTATAAAATTTTACAAAGGTCGTGCAACCAGCTTGGATATACTGATTCCGTAGGTCACCGTAGAAATAACGGTGAATGCAGGGAAGAACGATTAGAAAAACTATATACCCTAATCACTTCTGTTTCCAAGCAAATCCTCTGTAATTCTGCCTTCTCATCGTTGCCAGAAATTTTCAAAATTGTAGCATATAATAAGTTTTCTTTTTTATGTTCGGTCTTGATACGAGTTCTAACAAAGTCCAAAATAGGTCCAAAAGTCCATCGAGAGGTCATGTATGGATGGTACGATCATTGGGTGGCACTATCCCGGTCATCCAACCTTCGGGTAGGTCGGATAGTCTGGGTAGGAAAAGAGAGTAAACTGATCTACTGTTGTTAGTTACTGCACTAGCAGCACAATCCTGTCAGTTTTAGAACTAAGTGAGAAAAAATATGCTTTTTCTAAATATATAATTTTTTTTTCTTGTACACTGATCATTAATTATATAAATCTTCCTCAGTTAAAGGTTATTTTCGATGCCAATTTTATAGCACATTACTAAATATGATGCTGTCCATCTTCTAACCCTATCTATATCTAAAATCTGCATTTTAGGATTATTTTATTCACAAAATGAGTAAAAAATTTAAATGAAATATAATACCTTCTACAGATAACTATAAAAAAAAATTGTTATCAAATTGAAATTATTGCCCCCCCCCCCCCCCTCCCTAAAATTTTTTTTTGCTTTTTATGCAATTGATTATAAAGTGTTAGTTGAAGTTCAAATTCCCTGCTATTGCAATGTTGCTTTTTGATCTGAAAAAATGTAAAAACACAATTTTCAGAGAATTATTTCGGACAGGATGCTATCCTACCTTAAAAAAAACTTTCAATTTTAGATATGTTTTAAATTACTTATGGCGCCTAAGTAGGCTGCTCTCCCGCCCTCTTGCTCTGAATATGCTCTACTGGAACACAATAATAAAGTCCTTTATGTTGTTTTTTCATAATAAAATTTAGTTGAGTATTCTGTGTCAGATATTTTTCAATATAATACAGCAATTCAGATTTAGGGGTAAACCTTAACCATTTCAGAGAAATTTATTTTCCTTAGAAATTAGGAGGAAAAATATGTCCAATGTGAGACGAATAGTCATGTATTACCAGTAGCGGCTCGTGAGTTGGGGTTGTGGTAGGGCTGCAAATAAATTGTATCTTAAACTAAACTAGATTTTTAACACAGCAATATAAAAAAAAAATCTGATGTGGGCAGCACATGACTTTCCTTATATAATGCAATAAATTTACTACTTTTACAGTAAAAAAAGATATATTATTTTTATAGTAGATATTTATATTCTTTCCAAGATATTGAATTTTCGTCAATGAATCGTCATTTTCATTGATTCATTCATTTTTATCCATTTGGCGAGTTTTTCATTAATGTAGCAACATTTAAGAAAGTCGCCAAGTTGGCGCATTCCGCCAAAATTTCGCCAAGCGTTATGGACGGAGAAATAAGTTATTCTTACAGCAGATAAATGACTATTGGCATTCAAATACAAAAGTATTACTCAAAGTATCTTTTTTCATGAATGGAACGAGCTAGATCCATAAGAATGATGTCATCCAATTTATCGCATGGTATTACATATGAAAAGTGAACATGTTTCTTAATAGGAAATATTTTTTTTTATTTTATATGACTTTTTGAAATTTTTTTTGAAAAATGTGCAATATCTCGAGAACGGTTTATGTTAGCGTTCTAAAATTTATGTCAATCGTTTTCTAATGAAAAATTACATAAGAAATTTCTATTTGCGTAATTTTATTAGCGATTTTGATTTCTTGACAATTTTTTCAAAATTTCATTCGATTCGTGATCAGGGATGCTTGAAACGTGCTCTCCTGTCGAAAACTCGAATTCGAATTTTCGTCCCCGTCACAATACTTTCTTTATACATAATTGTATATAAGGAAAGTAATAATTTACGTAACAGCATACAGATAAATATTTTATTTATTTATATATAAGTGACATTTCGACGAACGAACTAATCAATAACTTTTTCATTGAAATTTTTAATTTTGTCCATTAAGCTCTTCCCTGCACTGAGCATAGACGATCTTCAGACATGGTGTTTCTTAAAATGGTCTCTATTCTCTTCAGCGTAGAGAAACATCATTCTGGTTCCGATGATGTCATTGGTGTTGTCAGGACAATTTTCAGCAAACGGCTCACTTCACCAAGTAAATTCTGAAGTTCGCTGCTTACAATCAATTTGCGAAGATTTAAATTTGCAGAACTTAAAAATTATTTTCGCTCATAAAGAACAGAATCTCTGTTCTCAGTTTCTCTTTTTTCAGCATAGGATATGGTAATACTCTTTCATCTAATTCCTTTGAAGGAAATTCTTTGCAAAAATGAGAAAATTAGCCGGACGCCAACAATTTTGCTAACAAAAACTGTATTTCTCTTTTCACAACCACATAATTTCACAACCATATTTAGCATGAATTTCCCGTTTAAATTTTTTCTTGGTATGAACTCTTACTGCTTAATGATGTCTGAATGACTTGAAATTCAGCAGAGAGCGACCATTACTTTTAAAGCAATTTTTTTCGGTCAAAGATAATCCTGAAAAATGACCTTTCTGCAAAGACCACACACTCATCGTTTAATTATCTTCCAAACACACAGACATTAATTAAACAGTCATTTATTCCAAAAGAAACAAATACGCGATATAAACGAACAGTTTCTGACTCAAAAATAAGAACTCGAACACTTTCCATTCAAGTAAGGCTCTACTAGATGGATCTGCATCGTCTGCAGCACGCTGCGATGATTACGAAAGGCAACCTCTTCTCCCTACGTATCACTCTGAGCATGCGCACTAAACATTTTAGAGGAGAAATTGAGCTGCGAGATTTGCAGCTCCAAAGATACTTTTCCCACACGCTTTGAGAACATTCATACGAAAATTAATCTTCCCACTTACTTTGCCGCCGCAAAAATTTGTTTAAAACTTTGATCTGCATTCATTCAGTGCCAAGTGTAAACTCTATACTGTAAAATTATACAAATGCGATGAATAAATAAAAAAATATATTTTTTGAAATAAATTACAGGGAGTGCTGCAGCTCTGCAGCACTTATTGACGAGCCGCTACTGTGTATTACTTTAACTGCATGTCATTCTAAAGAGTGTCAAATATTCCGTTGTTGATAATTTGTTTTAAAGAATTTAAAAAGTACAAAAGTTTTAATTCAAAATTTCGATGATATATTTTCCCCACAATCAATTATGACAGTTGCAGTTAATTATTTACAATATTTTGATCGAATTATATACTTTTAATAATTTTCGAACTTGCCGACGTGGTTGTCGAGTGGTCAAGGCAAGCGTTTTCGTAGCAATCGCTCGACCGCAACGTTGTGGGTTCGAGCGGGACCTCCGCTCCTCCGGGGGCTGTGGTAGTCTGTTTTGCAGAGCTTGTGACGTCATGAAAAACGAACCAGTGTTCCAGCGTATTTCAACCTAAAAGCGTTTGTTTTGATCTGATGTTATGGTTGAGCTCGTTTTTTTCAAAACTTTTTGACTTTCATTGTGTTACTTATACATTGTGTTATTTACATTTATTTCATTGTGTTATTTACATTGTGTTAGTAGTATTGGTTGATTTTTAATTCCGATAATGTGTCATTGTCTACAACTGTAGCATCATCTGACAAATTGCTTTATTAGTTTTGCATAAATTTACAGTTTTTATAAATTTCATTGTAGTTTTAAAGATTTATTTACTACAGTGCAATGCAAATGTATCTTGCTTCATTCATTGAGTTATAAAATTCTCATTTACCCGACAATAGAAAGTAGTACTTAAAGCTGTGACATACATCACAGAACGAGCTTTGTTTTATAAGCTCTGCAGAACATTTACATTTGATATTTAACATAATTCTGCTTTTGAGCTCATTTTTAAGTTTGCAAACTTCTATTTTAACTACGTCTACAACATTATTGGATTGGTCATTTTAAAACAACGAATGTGTAACAAGAATTTAAAATAATTATATTTATCTTTTTTCAATCCAATGTATCTCTGTGTAAACATAATGCATTTCAATTGGATACAGTAGCAGCTTATATTACTGATTATATATTTTTTTCCTGTATCGATTGTTTTTATTCTGATTTTTATAATTGCATAGGTGTTATGTCATTTTTAATGTTTGCTTGTTAATTTGTCATTTTTATGTATCACCCTGTTAAGTGTCTTTTTGAGGCCACTTAAAATGTTTTTTAGTTTTGTGCATTACAGAAACTTCAATTTCTTTTTTATTGATCTACGTAACAGATCCCTGGTAAAAGAGGGAATCTTGTTTTACTAATACTCAATCACTTACTTGTAGATTTAGCACATCAGTAACATCTTCATTTGTTTAATTTTTAGACAGATATTTCTCATTAAATAAAATTACTGCCAGTTACAATTTTGGGCCATTCCATAGTAACAGACTAACACATATAGGAAAACGAAAAAGATTTTTAAGTACAAAAAGGAAAACAAATAATAAAAAAATAATAATAATGCAGATCTGCATATGTTCGAAGAATAGTCTATACCAAATTTTGAAAAAAAAATTGAATTTTAAATAAATTAACACTAATTAACTGTGTATGTAACAGATTAACCAAAATTACCATGATTTTATGATATACTTACTGAAAACAAAATATAACATGATTAGCATTAAAATAAACTATAGCAAAGTCATTAAATGCTATAATAATTTTTTGTTAGTCTGTTACAATAAATTAGTCTGTTACATTGATTAATAAAAAAAATCCAACACATAAAAGAATAAAAAATTTACATATATGTAAGGGAAGTTGTAAGTAAAAGACCTGTTTATTATTTTAAACATTAAATCAATATGTGCTCATTAAATTTTAATTAATTGCATTTTTTGTAACAGACAAACATACATACCTCTTTTTGAAAATCTTGTCAGGTATAGCTAAAAAAAAAAGTAGTAAAATATTTTTTTAAACTAGCTTTAAACTCGCAAACTGAACGAACGGGATCGTTTCCCCAACCGTGGATCGTTTTTCGTGACGTCACTAATTTGACTGCCACGGCCCCTCTCTCGAACGGAGGCCCCGGTTCGAGCCCCACGTAAGGCATGGATGTTTGTATTGTGGGCGCAATGTGATCCGCCCCCTTTGGTGCGCCTGGGGCAACGTCAATGGACGGCTAAATGGTTCACACTCTGGCCGCTGTAATAAAGGCGAATGACGAAGGTCAAAGTGCCTGGCCATTTGAAAAAAAAAAAATAATAATAATAATAATTTTCGAACTATGTTTTACTTAAAAGCAAATCTAGCCATTTATTTACTCTTTTAAGCAGAAAACGTTTTAGCACTTTTTTTTTAATATGTTAAGGGTAATATTATTTTTTTTATTTTAGGTCATTTTTTACCATTTTTTAAAATAAATTAAATTGATCAACTCTAATTGTTTACAACAGTACATAGTTCTAAGACAACATCCGAAAATTCTGAAGTCAAAAAAGTAATTGCTTTCATTGCTATTGCCGTTTCCCGTATTAAAAAACACAACCCCCACCCAAGATATTTCCACCTGTTGGTTCTGTTTCAAGTTACAAAACAAGCGTCTACAGCCGAGCGCGATAATGGTTTATGCCCGATTCTCATGTCCCCATTTCTTGCCTTACGCCACCCTTTTTTTAAAATAGTAGTGTTTCATCTCTTATCCAAACCACACCTGTTCCCTAACTTTCCACCCAACTCAGAGGGGTGCAAATTACTCCTTTGGGGATGAGTCCGACGAAAATTGTCTTGGGATTGCGTGTTTCAGAGGAAGAAAATCCAAATTCACTAGTCGTAATATTAGTGTTGAGAACAAATTAGAAATATCACTTGTAAATATATTGTTTGACGTTATTTAAATATTAAAATAATTTAGATACAGTTTTGTAGTACCATGAATATGGATGCTTATAGTAGCTATTATGCAAACTCTTAATTAACGAACAGAATCCGAAACTTTCTAACGTGGTATGCTACTTTCAACACTATATTGTAAAGTATCCCTTAGTAACAAGCGTATTATAACTTAGTTAAACATTATAATTTCCATTTTTGAAATTTCAATTTAACGTTTTTGAGGCCATGTGCGTGTATATGTAAGTGCGTACGGTAGCCTGCAAGGTATTTAGAAAGAAGGTAGGTCAAACAGCGCAGGAGAATGCCATTGGTCCCCGCTCCGTGACGTCATATCGGGACTGAAGGGAATTTCTTCAATAGTTTATGCATTTTTGAGCTCTGGTACGCTTTTCAAATGATTGCAAATTTCAATTATTATTGAACTTTTAGAAAATGATTTTATATTATAACAGATTTATGAATACTTTTAGCCTATGTTTTAATGAATTATCATAAACTTGCATGTTTAAGATACAATAAACGCGCTTGCTCTATTTGGAAATGATAGAACAAAAATAATTAATAATTAATTCAAAAAAACTTAAATAGAAATTCCTTCTCCGTAATTGGAATTGATTGAACAATAATTGTAAAATAGAGCATAACGATATTACCGTGTATTTCTTATTTTCAATGAAGTACAGGGTTTAATACTAAAATAATGTATTTAATAAATAAATATCTGCTGTCATTTTTTGAATTTACAGGGTTCACATTCTATCAGAACATAATAATATCATCCCACTAGCTTAATGAAAAGCACTCTATACGGCTATCGACTCATTATAACTTTTGTTATATGGCTAATTTTAACTCTTGTCTAATATTAAATTTGTAACTAATCTGTCATACGAATCACTGGTGAAGCTTGATTATTTTTATAAATTACACCTAATATGAGAACAAAATTTTCTGGCATTCGATTTAATAGCAAGAAAATTTGTGATTAATTAGTGAAATGAATCCCATCATATATTGCATTACAATAAAAGTTTTATTACTTTCCTTATATACATAGTATAATGTGTAAAGAAAGTATTGTGATGGTGTCGAACATTCGAATTCGAGTTTTCGACGGGAGAACACGTTTCAAGCATCCCTGATCACGAATCGAATATTTTTGAAGTGATGTCTGTACGTGTGTGTGTGTCAGTGAGTCTGTGGAGACGATATCTCACGAACAAATGAAGCGATTCGAAAGAAATTTGGTATAGAAATTGCAATCCATGAATACTGGAAGCATATTGTTTTTAAACACAATCGAATGTTCAGATCCTCCTAAATTTTCGAGTGATATTTTGAAAAAATCATCAAAAAATCGAAACAATAAATAAAGTTACGCAAATGGACATTTATTATGTGATTTTTCCTTAGAAAACGATTGACATAAACTTTAGAACCCTAGCATGAACCGTTCTCGAGATATTGCACATTTTTCAAATAAATTTATCACCCCCCCCCCCCCCCACCACCACCACCAACAAAAAAAAAAAAATGTTAACTCTTGAGAAACATGTTCACTTTCCATATGTAATATCATGCGATAAATTGGGTGACATTATTCTCGTGGATCTAGATCGTTCCATTCCTGAGAAAAGATACTAATTGAGTAATACTTTTGAATTTGAACGCCAACAGTTATTTATCTGTTATAAGAATAACATATTTCTCCGTCCGTAACGCTTGGTAAGATTTTGGAGACGAATGTCGCCAACTTGGCGACTTTTTTAAATCTTGCCAAATTAACTAAAATCTCGTCAAATGGATAAAACCGACGCTAAATCAATGAAAATGACGATTAATTGACGAAAATTCAATATCTTGGAAAGAATACAAGTATCTACTATAAGAATAACCTATTTTTTTACTGTAAAAGAAGTAAATTCATTGCATTATATAAAGAAAGTCATGTGCTGCCCACATCAGATTTTTTTTGCATTTATGATTGGCTTTCTTTTTTAGGAATCTAGTTTTTAAAAGGTGACGTTACTACATTTTTAACATGTATAATTTTAATTTATATCTGCAATTAATTCATTAGTCCTTGTTGTGATAAACATGCTGCATGGACCAATTTGAATAGAGTAATTAGAAAATTAATAGTAATTGCTTTAAGAGCTTAATGAAAATATTATAAATCAATTACTCCATTCAAATCAAGATCCCTGCAACAAATTTTCACAGGTCGGATTCCCATGTCAATTCAATTTAATCTCAATGGCCAATTAAACAATTAAAATTATAAATTTTTTTTGTATAGTGGAATTTTCCAGGTATTGACACGAGAACCTTAAAATAGAATAAATAAAGCTAAAATGAATTATAATCATGCACAATAAATACAATGATTATTTTAAATAGAAAAAAATTATTTATTAAAGAAAATATATATATTCATTAAGATTATATGTATATAATCAATATTAATTGGCATCTTTTTTTTTTTTTTACATAAAATAAAGTACCAATAAAAGAATAAAGAAATAAGTTCCTTTTACTCACAGCTTCTGTACTATTGTGTACTTGTTGAAAATATATATATATTTCAAAATTAGTAAAAAAAAATAATGCAAATTCACATCAGAACATTTGCAGATGATCTCTTCATCATGCTCTATTTTGTACTTCATTTTTAATTAATATTTTGTATGAAACCTGTATTTTTTTTATATTGAACCTTCAATCTGCATTCTGCTAGAAAACTTCATTTTAAACACTATCTCCTCAACTAGGAGCACTATCAACACATTTTTTGTGAACAATGCCACAGACCAACTCATTTAAAATGCACACATCTTCAGCTCCTCAGAGCTCAGCCACTTCAAAAATTCACTGAACATTTTATACATATATTTCAGAAACAAATAAACTAGGTCACTACACCTTTTGAAAATCACAGACCTACTGACTGAACTTCAGAACCTCTAAAAATTACACCTCCCCTCTTCCCAGGGAAGGGGGAGAAAAAAAGAAAAGCTGCTTCCCAGCTCACATTCACATGTTGCTAGGACCCAGTAACAGAAGAACAAAATAATTAAAAAAATGACTTCTGGGTAAGAAAGAGACATACCAATCAACCATTGGTTACTGACCAGTGATGTCACTTTGATCCACGAATTGTAGAAAGGGGGGAAAAAGTTGTTTCTTCGCATGCTCAATGAATTCCCAGAAAAACCTCTGCTCACCGGGAACTCGGAATTGATGATCTTGCACATCTGTCAAGGATGGTAATTGAATGCACTTGGTGTTAATGGCTGCAAATACATGCCAGATTGTAGATAATATGAGAGGTCTCGTTTAGCTTTCAAAATTCTGTTTTTCCACATCTTAAAATGTCACTTAAGGTTTTAAGTGATCTTGCTAAATGCTTTTTAATGACTTTAGTGCCTTCTACTTCGAAGCCACTGTGGGAAAAACATTCACTACCTCAGACCACCATGAATTTAAGAAAAGTTCTCATGGGAAAGAATAACTTTTTTTTTTTTGTTGTAGAGTTATAAAGTGTTATGATGAGTTTAAAGTTTTTAAACACATCACAACATTCCATCCCCCGTTTGAAGCAATTGAAGTGATTGTACCATCAAAATATCAATGTCTGAGAACAAAAACAACCTTAAAATGCTTTGCAACTGTGAGTAGAAAAATTAAAATTAAATGAGCTAAAAACAAAATAATAATACAATATACATATAAATTTCTGAATAAACATGATGTGCACATCAAAATAGAAAAAAATATTAACAATGTTTTGAATTTACAAAATTGAAATTTTATGTATGTTAAAGATTGTAAATTCCTTGGTGATTTTATATATCACTTTCAAAACACTTTCATATCCATTGTAATCATACTCGATGATATTTGAATGTTCAATAAAGTTCAACAGTGAGTACTTGAGCTTTATGTCTACTGATTGTTCATTCGTAAAGTTCATAATGTTCTGAAACTAATGCCCATAAGAATTAACATAATTTTGCTGAAAATGTAAAATTTGTGTCTGCATCACCAAAAAAAAAATTTTTTTTTTTTTTTTAAAACAGTATGAATTAATAAAATTGTACATGTAAATCAACATAAAATATTCATATCCATATATTAAATACATAAAATTAAAATAATCTGATAGCAATAATATCATTCGTATTTTTTTTACAATCATTGTATCAATGATGTTTACCATTGTAACATCATACACTTATTTCTACATTTGTAAATTTCATCAATTTTTTCTACTATTTGAGTAGATAAATATATAATAATTAATAATAATGAATACATAAAAAAAATCACATTCTAATATCAATTACAATATTTACATTAATTTTCATTTTCAAAAATGTAGCCAATTTTCAATGTGAGCTACACATGTTTACATATTATATATAGACAATTGTCTATTACTACATTCAATGAACTACATAACCTTTGAATGAATGTATTCAAAATTTGATAAATGCAAATGAATTCTATCAGTAATTCAAAAAAAAAAATGATTAAATGTTTATTCTGTGAAGTAAAAATAAAATATTTAAAATCCCAAAATGTGTTATAAAAATGAATGAAGTGTAATTTAATTTAAACAAACTTGATAATTTCAATACTGATTAAGATTTTACTACAAATGCATGTGTGAAACAAAGCTATATATGAGCTTTTAAAATGACTTTAATTGCAGATAAAATTTAAATTGCTGATTGGACAAAAAAAATAAACAAAATGATGACTGAATGAATTCGACAAAGTACAAACAACAGAAAATTCACCTGATCAGAATGGAGAAGGAAATGAGAACAAAATTGTTTTTCCTCTCCTGCGACATTATAAAACCTTGAAAAAAATTTTGAAATACAATATGAGAGAATCGAAAAGTTCTTCTCAAAATTGTTAAAAGTTTGACAAACAATATGCTGACATAGATACTTGACAAGAAATTAGAAGGGGCCCATAAAGGGTCGGAAGAAATGAATCATTGTCTGACCAGCAGACTAAAGATCCAAAAAAAAAGAAGGCGCCAAAAAAAAGAACTGATTTCTCAACAAGAACATCCCAACATAAATTTATCAATAAATTTAGAATCATATGGAAGTTAAAATTGAAATTTATAAGAATGAATGCTGATAAGTAATACATTATATTTTAGAATGAAATTATAATGAAAACCTATAAATTTATTGAAATAATAAATGAAAATAATAATTCATAATGTTTAAATGAAATTATTATTTATTAAATTTAAGAAAAATTTTAATTTATTTTATTTGAAATATTTAATTTTACCATTACAAGATTATTATAAATGTGATCTTAAGGGTGGAATTCTAAACAATTTGTTAAAGTGAATTTTCATTTCTTTAAGTGATTCGAGATGTTTAATCACTGCATTGTCGTTCCGAAGAATTCGAATAATTTCAAAAGGACCCTGATATTTTGGTCTTAATGAACCTGTATGTGTTAATGCCTTCATGTAAACTTTGTCACCTAAATTTAATTTCTGTCCTTTGCAATTCTTTAATCTTTCCTGAATTTTTTCATTTGCATTATCTTGATTTTGAAAAACCTGATTTTTGATTTCCTCTTTTAATTTATTGTTTTCCTCAATAAATTGTTCAATAGATTTCGATGTCTCCCTGATTTCAGAGAACATATCCAATGGTAATCTTAGTTCTCTATTGAAAAAGAGCATATTTGGAGAAAATTTGGTTATTGAGTGTTCTGACTGATTATAAAATAATTTGAATTTTAAAATTTGGTTATGCCAATCAAAATGTTCATTACATAAGCAAGCAAGAGTTGATTTCATAATACCATGAGAACGTTCTAAAAGACCATTACTGCTCGGATGAAAAATAGAAGATTTGTGATGATCAATATTTAAATCAGAAATAAATTTTGAGAATTCCTTAGATGTAAATTGAGTGCCGTTATCTGTGATAATCACTTTGCAAAATCCAAACCGAGAGAAATATTGATTTAAAACATCTATAATAGTTTGCGAAGAAATATTCTTAACTGGAAAAACTTCAAGATATCTACTAAAATGATCTATTATGGTAATAATGAAATTATGTTGTTTAGTTGAGCGTACAAGCTTTCCAACAATATCAATAGAAATAACTTCTGATGGACAAAATCTCTTCGCCTGAAGTTTCACAGGTTGTTTGGCTAATTTCTTAGATTTAAATTTAAGACATTGAGAACAATTCAAAACAAAGTTTTTTGTATCAGCAAACATGCCATGCCAATAATATAATTTTCCTACAAAATTGTATGTCTTACTGACACCAAAGTGTGCGGCATGTGCTGAATAAATAGCAGCTTTCTGCAATGACTGTGGTAAAACAATTTTGAAAGGATTTGCATGATGTTTTTTAGATCTCATTTTCATCATCAATATATTGTTTGAAGAATCAATTTTGAATTTTTTGAATTTATTTTTATTTGAATTGTCAATTACTTCTTGCCTTACTTTTGAAATTTTATCATCCTTCAACTGTTCAGCTAAAATATTCTCATTAGATAAACTTTTATCAGATTGAAAAATGTTGTTCATTAAAAATTTTACATTATTATTGGAAAAAATCACTCTACTAAAATAATCAGAAGGATTTGAAACACCTTGAATATGAGAAATAGAAAATTTAAATTGCTGTAAGTATAATAGCCATCTACATGTAATGTCACTCTGGGATTCTAAATTCAGATGATAAGAAAGTGCCTTAGCATCACTCAAAATTTTAAACTCTGCACCAATCAGATAATCTTTGAAATGTCTAACTGACTCATAAATTGCTAAAAGTTCAAGTTTTAAACTGGGGTATCTAGTTTCAGAGTCTTTCAATTTTCTCGAAAAGTATTGTATTGGATGTAATTGATTGTCATATTCTTGTGCCAAAATTCCACTTAGAGCTACTTTACTCGCATCAGTTATAAGAAAAAAAGGTTTGCTGAAATTAGCATTTTTGACAACTGGTTGACCTAAAATAGCTTGTTGCAATTTTAAAAATGAATTTTGACAGTCTTTAGTCCATTTGAATTTAGCATTTTTTTTGGTTAAATTTACAAGAGGTTCAACAATTTCTGCATAATCTTTGATTAAAATTCTGAAATAATTTGTCATCCCTAAAAATGTTTTAATATGCTTATTGTTTTTGGGAGTGGGAAAAGACTCAATTTTTTGGATATTCTTATCCGAAGGAGAATAACCATGTTTGTCCACCTTAAAGCCAAGATATTCAATTTCAGATTTAAATAATTGAAGTTTATGTGGATCCAGCGTTAAATTAAATTTGTTTACCCAGGTAACACACATACGGTATTATAACCGTTGATAAACCGTTTATACGTTATATTTTCGTATGTGTTATACGATAAACGGTAATACATCGGTTATAATACCGTTATGAGTAAACGGTATATAAAAATACCGTATATCATACGTATGAATTACCGTGTATGAACATACCGTATGTAGAAATACCGTTTTAAATACGTATGTATTACTGTTTATTTTACATTAAAATAACCGTTTTTATTACGTTAAAAATACCAATTTATCATACGTAAAAATAACCATTAACGCTCCCCTCTCGCTCAAATACTCTTTCAGCTTTGTTCTCGAACCCTTTTCCCAAAGGCATTTTTATGTATTACCGTTTAAAATACATTATAAATACCGTTTATCATACGTTATAAATACCGTTTATATTACATTAAAATTACCATTTTTCATACGTAAAAATAACCATTAACGCTCCCCCTTGCTCAAATCCTCTTTCAGCTTTGTTCTCGAACCCTTTTCCCCAAGGCATTTTCATGTATCCCTTCTTGTTTATTTTCACCCTCCCAAGCTCTAACCCCGCCGTGACGTCACGCAGTTCTGGAAGCTTCCAGAACGGACTCATTTCTACCTCAGGGGACGAAGCCATAAGCTTTGTGCATCTGGCAACACTGAGTGCAGTAATCATTCTTTACGTTTCCCGCCATGGTTTGTAGCACAGAAAGGTTTGTATCTTGAACTTTATTTTCCCGTGTTAGGTTAGTGTTAGGTTAACATGTTGCTTAATTTATATAACTTATTTAATTATATTTAGCTTTAACTTTTATTTTATTTTATATATCTTCCTAGCTTTGTTGTATGTATGCACATATTGCTTTAAAAGCAAACGGGAAAAGTGCATGCATCGTGGTATGTGCATCCATACTCGCATTTAATACTATCTAAGCGGAGATTAAATGAAAACGTGGTCCGAGATTGCATTTGTTGCCATGCATGCATGTTTATTTCAAATATTGTAAAATCAGAAATTATTCTTTTACATGTTTTTATGTATTTTAAACTTAAAGATGGTATAACTTAAATTTTAAACTTAACTTAGATTTTAAACTTAAAGATGGTAATAGGCTGCAACCTGAAAATGCAGAACGCTTAATTTTCCTGTACCGTAACTTACCTCTAACTTTGATTACAAAGAATAATTAGTTTGTTTTTAAACAATATTTCATATATGGTGTAAAACTTAAGAAATTAAAATACTGCCAAATTGAATATTCATCCAAGGGTCATTCCGTGTCAAATCAACCAATGATCTGAACCTTGACATCATGGAAAATGATAATTTTTGGTACAATAGTAGTACCAGTGAAGCTGACAAAAACTGTAAATATTAGATTTTTTGGGCTCTTAGTTTTCAGTTATTGACTTTCTTAAAAGCGAAATTTGGCAAAAAAAAAAAAGTATTTGACCTAGAGATCTCAAATTGGTGTCATTTTTTTTTCTTTTAATGGGTCTTAATTTGATATGACTATGCTATTCTCTAAAAACAATTTCTCTTTTAGTTTGTAATTATTTTAGAAACTCCAATTTTAAAAAAGAGTTAAATACCATAATCATGTTGTATATCAAATTAAGGTCCATCGAAAACAAAAGACTGCACTAATTTGAACTCTCTTGGTCAAATAGTTTTTGATCTACCACTGTTCACAAGATTTCAAAACTTTACCAGATTTGGCTTTTTTAAAAAAGTGAATAACTGAAAATCTAAAAGCGCAAAAAATATGAAATTTTACGGTGTTTTTAAACTTTACTGGTACTATCACTGTACCAAAAATGATCAATTTTTTAGATATCAAGGTTCAAACCATTAAGTGATTTGACACAAAATGACATACATTTAGTACATAACTCATTAGCCAGTTTTTTCATACATTCAGCCCACATATGTTCTCAATTTTTACAATTTGCTACACACTTAATATTCAGGATGGCCACTCAACCGGGAAAAGTCAGGGAATTTTGTGAAAATTCTTTTTTTTTTTTTTTTTTTTTTTTTTAAATTCTAGTTGTCCTTATAAAAACAGGACTGCCCAGTTTGTATGCCATTTTCGAAAAATTTCGCCAAGTATTATGCTGTACTCGTAACTTCTAAATAAAGGCTGCCATGTGTCCATTTGATTCCGTATAAAAACAAAAATGCAGAGTTTGTGCTCCATTTTGGACAACTGTTGCCAAGAATATTATATACATTTTACAATATTTTTTCTATTTTAATGACATTCTTTTGACATTGCTGAATTGACATTAATTATTCAATGGCTGTAGCTTGTTACAGTGTAGTTTTTGCATATCTTTAATGTCTGTCATTGTGAACAATTTGCAATGCCCATATTTAAGGACATCAGTTTAGACTATTTCTTTTTATTTCTTCAGGGAAAAAAAACATTAAATTCTTTTAAATATTTCAGTAGTTCAATTTTGCTGCATTTACATGTATTTTTTATTAAAAATGTCAAAATTTATTTGTAAAAACAAAAAATGTGTATTTTTTTCTCCTGATTTAATATAACTTTTTTTTTAATAGTGGAGTAATTGTTAAGATTCTTTAATCAAATTTGTAACTAAATAGGGATGTGCACGCATTTTATGTTAAAATTACTGGTCTGGAATTTCTTTTCAATTCACCTGGAAAAGTCAGGGAATTTCAATGTGTCTGAAGAGTGGCCACCCTGATATTTCACATGCCACTCAATATAATTTTATATTTACAATTATAATTACAAAACGTTCAAGAACTTTTAAAATAAGTTCTTCTCCAAACTGAGTGAAGATAATTTCATTTCTTCCTTGCTCAAGAGTACAAACTCTCCCAGTTGCAGTAACAGGCTCTACTTTTTGCAAAATGGTCTCACCTGGCACATTCAATACGTCACTCGGTTGAGGATGAAAGTAAGAAAAGGTCCCTTAGGATGTAGGAAGCTTACTTTATAGTCGCTCGTAACATTATTCTTCTCAAGAATACATGCAAGCCACAAAGATCCTTTATAGACTATATAGTGCCAAATCCAGATTCAATTTTTACTAAATTAGTTTGTGTAATATAGTCGAATGCTGTCACACGTTCAGTAAACCGGTGTTCACTACAGTAATAATGCTTAACAAGAAGCCAATTTTCAGAAATTGGGTAAAAAGAATGAAGTTTTTGAGTACAGCACAGTTGATGAGTATGAAGAAGTTAAAGAAATACTGTCGCCACAGTTGAATGACTTTAAAGCAATCATGGGTACTCAAAAACTTCATTCTTTCTACCCAATTTCTGAAAATATACTTCATGTTAAGCATAATTACTGTAGTGAACACCAATTTACTGAACGTGTGACAGCATTAGACTATATTACACCAACTAATTAAACAAAAATTGAATCTGGATTTGTCACTATACTCTATAAAGGATCTTGGTATCTTGCATGTATTCTTGAAAAGACGAGCGACTATATAGTTAGCTTCCTACATCCTAAAGGACCTTCTTCTTTCTTTTATCCTCAACCAAGTGACGTATTGAATATTTGAATGTGCTAGGTGAGACCATTTCGCAAAAAGTAGAGCCTGATACTGCAACTGGGAGAGTTTGTACTCTTGAGCAAGGAAGAGATGAAATTGTCTTCACTTGTTTGGAGAAGTACTTATTTTAAAAGTTCTTGAAAAGTAACGTTTTGTAACTGATTGTAAATACAAAATTAAATTTTGAGTGACATATGTGAAATATTAAGTGTGTAGCAAATTGTTAAAATTGAAAAGAACATATGTGGGCTGAATGTTTGAAACAACTGGTTAATGAGTTATGTACTAAGTATATGTTATTCCGTGTCAAATCAATTAATGGTTTGAACCTTGATACCTCAGAAATCGATCATTTTTGGTACAGTGATTAAAGACATTAAGGGACTATTTGTGTGCCAAATTTCATAGTCTGTCGTTAAGGGGTTCCTATGGAAATTAAATTTTTTGTAATTTAGCTAATTTCACTTATAGTTTAATACAAAAAAAAAAATAATTTTCATAGGAACCCATTGGCTTCCCATTATGAAACTTGGCATACAAGTAGTCCATAAAGCATATATTTTTTTTTCAAAAAAATTAAAAGGGGTGTTTTTGAGATTTAAAAAAAAAAAATTTGAAGCTTTTCAAAAAATTCAAATTTGAAATAGCATAGTCATGTTATATATCAAATTAAGACTCATTAAAAGCAAAAGAAAATAACACTAATTTAAGCTCTCTAGGTTAAATAGTAAGTCTCATTTATAAGCATTTAAAAAACGATATTTCGGTATAATTTTTTTAAATACATGATTTGGAAGAATTAAAAAAAATATATATACTAGGAAGAAATTTTAAAATAATATGCTACTTAGGACAAATTTTAAAAAAAAGTTGATACTGGGGTGAAATGTTAAAAAACACAATACTAAATTAAAATAATTTGATACTTTTAAGAAAATAAAAAAAAATACCTGGAAGAAGTTAAAAAAGCCTTATACTTAAAAGAAAATAAACATGATACGTACAAGAAATAAAAACACAATTCTGGGAATTTTTTTAAAAACATTAAACACAATATTATATTTCATAATGTAGTAGATTATAATTTTTGCAATTTTTAGAAATAATTGTGAAACAGTTTGTGTTCTGTGTATCTAGAAACATGTTCTACTTGGGCTCTGTGCCCTTACTCACTGTTTTCACTCTTAAAAATCATCACAGTTGCATGATACCACCATTGATCAGAGATGTGTAGTTTTAGCATGCTAAATTAAAATTTAAAATAGCCTATAATTGTAATTTAAAATAGCCTATAAACTTAATTACAATATTATTAATATTGTTTTTTTTATATATTTTTAGTATTGAAGTTTACTTTTAAAAAATTAACTCTTTAAAAATTGCAAAAATGTTTTAAGTATTATGTGTTTTAATATATCCCAAAATTTTATTCTGTATTTTTAAGTTATTTTCAATTTAAAATAGCTTATCTTTTAGATTTAAAATTATATTTCATAATGTAGTAGATTATAATTTTTGCAATATTTAGAAATAATTAGAATTAAAAATATATTTAAATATAAACTGAAAATAAAGGAAAAAAACATTTTTGCATTAAAATTATTGTATTAACAATATATAATATAAATTAAAATAAAAATTTTATTACATATGAACAGAGTGATTCTATAGTATTGTGAATTTTGCATATATGACACATTTGATATATCGTATCTTTGTAAAAATATGATTTAGATGAATGTATTTTAAATTTTAAAGATACTGTTTCAGATTGTGTTGATTTCAAATTTATAAATTCAAGTACATTATTGAAATCAACACAATCTGCATAAAACTTTGTAAATATCATGTCTGCAACATGCACTATTCTGTAGAGTTGTCCAATGTGTGATAAATATGTATATAAACACGTAATAAATACGTGTAGAAACACAATATAAACACGTAATAAATACGTGTAGAAACACAATATAAACATGTAATAAATACATGTAGAAACACAATATAAATATGTATGGGAATACATTATAAATGCGTATGGGAACGCATAAATACATATGGGAACACGTTATAAACATGTATGTGGATATACGTAAGAAACACGTATGTGAATATACGTAATATACACGTATATGATATGTAATAAACATGTATCTGGATACGTAATAATAACGTATGTGGATATACGTAATATACACGTATGTGATACGTAATTAACATGTATCTGGATATGTAATAATAACACATGTGGATATACATAATAATAACGTATGTGGATACGTAATATACACGTATGTAGATACGTAATAATAATGTATGTGGGTATACGTAATAATAACGTATGTGGATATACGTAATAATAACGTATATGGATACGTAATAAACACGTATGTGCATATACGTAATAATAACGTATGTGAATATACGTAATATTAACGTATAAGGATACGTAATAATAATGTATAAGGATACGTAATAATAACCTTTTTTATAACGGTTGGTATACCGTATTCTAACGTACCATTTTTGCGTAATAATTACGTATGGCCTGACACGTAAAGATTACGTATTGCTTGATACGTAAGAATTACGTATTTGTGCTACCTGGGTAACCTGTCAAAAATTAATTGCAATTTGTCTAAAACTTCAGAGAATGAATTGCCTCCTACAATGATGTCATCAAGAAAAAATTGAATACCTAAATGTTTAATATCTCCCAAACATTTTTGAATAAGTTGAGCAAAATAACTAGTACTATTTGCAGTACCCTGGGGTAATCTAGTAGGTTGAAAATTTCCTGATTCTGTGGAGAAGGCCAATTTCGGTTTATCTTCATTTCTCAATTTAATTTGAAAAAAAGCACTTTTTAAATCCAATACACAGTATAAATTTTGACCAGCTACTTCTTGCAAAATATCATGAATATTAGGTACAGAAAATTTAAAATGTGTTAATATACTATTTAAAATTCTATAATCAATCACAGGTCTATATTTAATGTCTTCAGGTTTTGTCGATTTATTGATTTGTTTCTTTTTCACCATAATTAAAGGAAATGCATAATTTGAATTAGTATTCTCAATAATACCTGCCTCGAGAAGTTGTTGAATTTCTTTCTGAGCAATAGGTTTTACTAAATGTGGAAGCTTATATGGTTTACATTGCACTGGATAATCATGTATTAAGTTAAATTCAGGAGTTACTTCAGTCGTTACACCAAGAGTTTTGTAATTTTTAGAAAAAACTGCAAAATTTTTCAAAAGCATTTCTTGAACCTGTGTTTTTTGATCAGGATTCAAGTGATCAAGTTTAAAATCATCTTTACTAAGTTCTGATTTTCTAAGTTCTAAAATTTTAGAATTTATGTTATTAATTTTTGCAATGTTTTGTTTTGCCTGTGGCTTAATGTCAAAATTAGGGTTAAGAAACATTAATTTAGAATTTTTCTTAATATTTACATTTTGATTTGTATTATTTGAAATTAGTATCATTATTTTGTCAACATTATATACTGAACAAATTCCACTTTCAATTTGAATGTTAATTTTGTTATTGGTTGGAATAGCCCAAAATTCAGAGTTTAAATCAGGTTTATCAACTTTAAGTTCCGCCAATATGGTTTGCATAGGTGCAACATTTAAATTATTAATTGTTCTAGCAAAATTATTTGATTTCTCATCATTGTTTACATTATTTTTAACATTACAATTTTGTATGGTTGCATTTAAATTTGAAATATTACTGGTTCCTGAAAAATTAATTTTTGAATTTGAAGTTTCATTTACATTTAATATTAATTTTTGATCAATATATTCATTGTTTACTTGATTCATTTCAATTTGAACATTACTGTTGTGTAAAATTAATTTGTTTTGTGACATATCTAAAATAAGTTTGTTTCTTTTTATAAAATCAAAACCAATTATCATTTGATAATCACTAGACCAAGTGTCATTTGTCACAAAGAAAACATTTTTGAAATATTTATTATTTATTTTGAAACCAAATTCAACAGTATGCTTAAAAGGAATAATAGATTGATTTAAAGTTTGAATGGTCACATTTCTCGATAAATAATTTATTTTTGTTTTTTCTCTAATTTGTTCAAAAAGTTGATATGAAATGAGAGATAAAGAAGCACCTGAATCAATTAAAGTTAAAACTTGAAAATCATTAACAGAAATTTGTAATAATGGAAGATCAGAGCCTAAAATATCACCGTCTTCAACTAATTTGCATGAAGCAATGATTTGAGAATGATTAAAACCTGAATTCAAAGGATTAGTAGAATTTTGTGAATGTTCAATATTATTTTTATACACAATGTTGTCATTAGAAACATGAGTGCGGGGAATTTCAATGGGTACATGGGAAGCTACACCCGCTTTTGTAGTTAAATCAGTACTGAGATTAAAAGTAGATTCCCTTTTTAGTTTAAATTTGCTGTGTTTTGATTTTGTTCCTGTACAACTACTTGTTGTTCATGATTGTTTTGTGTAACAGATTGCATTTGAGGATATATTTGAGCTGGTGTATATATTTGAGAAGGATAGGTCCAATTCTGTACTTGTGGAAAAAATGGAATTGCATTCTGCATATTAAAATTTTGTGGAAATCTAGGTTGCTGTTGATAATTTTGCTGATAATTAATGTTCCTTGGTCTCCACTGTCTAAATCTTTGTCCCTGTTGTCTATAATTTCTATGATAATTGTTGTTAAAATTACCTCTTGGTCTAAATTCCCTTTTGGTTTCATTTTTTTGATTAAATTTCCAATAATGTTTACAATTTGAAGTTAAGTGTGGTTCTCCACAAATCAAACAACACAATTTTTGTTTAGCATTATCTTCGTTTCCAATATTTACATTGTTTAATTGTCCTAAAACTTCATGTAATACAGCTTCAGTTGCTAACTGTTTGGATTTAATATCCTCGATTTCAGAATTTGAGCTTGAAATATTTAAAATCTCATTTGCCTCCTCACTTAAAGCTCTATCAATTGTTTTGGCTATTTCTAATGCCTCATTAAATGTCTTGGGTCCTCTCTTTTTTACCTCAATTCTTATGTCAGATCTCAAAGCTTCAAAAAATTTAGTTAATTTTAAATTATCTACAAAATCTTTAATTTCTTTTTTAGATTTATCTAAATTAGCAGTGTATTTATTGGCTGCTTTTTCAATTTCTTCACCCAAAGTAGAAATAGATTGATTAACTTTTTGTTTTATTGTGGCAAAGTCTGCCTGTAGCTCTATAAAAGATTTAGTTTTAGTGAATTTTGTTTTTAATTTTTGCACAAAATCTTCAAAATTAATTTCATTTGCTACTTCTTCATTGTTAGTTAGAAATTCCAAAGCTTTTCCTCTCATCAAAGATTTTAATATAATTAGTTTTTTATTTTCATCCCAACTAGTTAAGTTTACTAAATTTTGAAATTGAGATATAAAAAAATTAAAATTTTCATTTTCGAGTCCAGAAAATGTTTGCATTAATTGTAGAACAGGTAGTGTAATTGCATTATCATTTTGGTCTTGAATTGTAGCGTTTAATGAGTTTATACTTTTTCTAAGATTTATATTAGCTTTTATTTTATCTTTGCAATTATCCATGTTAATTAAATTTTTTGTTTGTAAATATCAATAATAAAATATGTATACACAGTTAGAACATCATATAAAACAGATTATACAGATAAAGTGTATAAAAAAAATATTTTTTTGATAACTTGACATTAATAATTTTCATATTTTTGATAATTTGACATTAAGTGTCTTATATAATAGTTGCAAATTATTTTAAATCAATTTTTTATCAAATTTCAATTCAAAAATAAATTTTTATTTTGCTAATGCAATTTATAAATTGGCTGCATACTTAATTTTAGTTTATTTTTTAACTGTTATTCTTATTTTACCTTACTATAAAAATATTTATATTCATCAATTGGTTGTTAATTTTAACCATAATTTAAATATTAATTAAATTATTCATATTATATTTTGCTTCAATTAATAAATGCAATACATAAAATGCAGTATTTAAAAAGAAACATCAATTGCATGCTATAGAAGTGAATCACACACCATAAAACTTAGTTAACCATTATAAAAAAAAATCTATCCAGAAGGAGTGGTCACGCACCAGAAAACTTTAATCAGATGTTGTGATAAACATGCTGCATGGACCAATTTGAATAGAGTAATTAGAAAATTAATAGTAATTGCTTTAAGAGCTTAATGAAAATATTATAAATCAATTACTCCATTCAAATCAAGATCCCTGCAACAAATTTTCACAGGTCGGATTCCCATGTCAATTCAATTTAATCTCAATGGCCAATTAAACAATTAAAATTATAAATTTTTTTTGTATAGTGGAATTTTCCAGGTATTGACACGAGAACCTTAAAATAGAATAAATAAAGCTAAAATGAATTATAATCATGCACAATAAATACAATGATTATTTTAAATAGAAAAAAATTATTTATTAAAGAAAATATATATATTCATTAAGATTATATGTATATAATCAATATTAATTGACATTTTTTTTTTTTTTTACATAAAATAAAGTACCAATAAAAGAATAAAGAAATAAGTTCCTTTTACTCACAGCTTCTGTACTATTGTGTACTTGTTGAAAATATATATATATTTCAAAATTAGTAAAAAAAAATAATGCAAATTCACATCAGAACATTTGCAGATGATCTCTTCATCATGCTCTATTTTGTACTTCATTTTTAATTAATATTTTGTATGAAACCTGTATTTTTTTTATATTGAACCTTCAATCTGCATTCTGCTAGAAAACTTCATTTTAAACACTATCTCCTCAACTAGGAGCACTATCAACACATTTTTTGTGAACAATGCCACAGACCAACTCATTTAAAATGCACACATCTTCAGCTCCTCAGAGCTCAGCCACTTCAAAAATTCACTGAACATTTTATACATATATTTCAGAAACAAATAAACTAGGTCACTACACCTTTTGAAAATCACAGACCTACTGACTGAACTTCAGAACCTCTAAAAATTACACCTCCCCTCTTCCCAGGGAAGGGGGAGAAAAAAAGAAAAGCTGCTTCCCAGCTCACATTCACATGTTGCTAGGACCCAGTAACAGAAGAACAAAATAATTAAAAAAATGACTTCTGGGTAAGAAAGAGACGTACCAATCAACCATTGGTTACTGACCAGTGATGTCACTTTGATCCACGAATTGTAGAAAGGGGGGAAAAAGTTGTTTCTTCGCATGCTCAATGAATTCCCAGAAAAACCTCTGCTCACAGGGAACTCGGAATTGATGATCTTGCACATCTGTCAAGGATGGTAATTGAATGCACTTGGTGTTAATGGCTGCAAATACATGCCAGATTGTAGATAATATGAGAGGTCTCGTTTAGCTTTCAAAATTCTGTTTTTCCACACCTTAAAATGTCACTTAAGGTTTTAAGTGATCTTGCTAAATGCTTTTTAATGACTTTAGTGCCTTCTACTTCGAAGCCACTGTGGGAAAAACATTCACTACCTCAGACCACCATGAATTTAAGAAAAGTTCTCATGGGAAAGAATAACTTTTTCAAAATTCTGTTTTTCCACACCTTAAAATGTCACTTAAGGTTTTAAGTGATCTTGCTAAATGCTTTTTAATGACTTTAGTGCCTTCTACTTCGAAGCCATTGTGGGAAAAACATTCACTACCTCAGACCACCATGAATTTAAGAAAAGTTCTCATGGGAAAGAATAACTTTTTTTTTTTGTTGTTGTAGAGTTATAAAGTGTTATGATGAGTTTAAAGTTTTTAAACACATCACAACAGTCCTGTTTTGGTATTTATGTTTTGTTTTGTAAAATAAAATATATTCAACTATTATTACTGTAACTTTTAAAGACAAGTTTTTAAAAGAGTTGTGTTAGACGAGCGTATACTAAAATGAAAATTGTTTCGCTGGGAAAATATTTAGATATTGCTACTGTTCATGTAGATTCTAAAGTGAACTGCAATAAATTTGTATCGGATAAAATTGTATTATTCCCGTATATCATTGATTTGTGGGCGCTTTAAAATTGCAGAACCAATAGTGGAATTTTTTGAGACTGAAGATCCCAGTAACTATTTAAATCAAAAAGTATGATGTGGCAGCACACAACTAGCCCTATATAATGAAATTAATTCAACTTTTTTACAGTGAAAAAATGATGTATAAGATCCACGGCACTGGTTTTTTAATACAGGATAGTACATTTGACATTTTTCCGGATCACAACTATTTCGCAAAACCCAATTCACTTATATTTCACACAACTCTAAATTGGCAATTATCAATATTGATGGCATCAGCAATAAGCAATGGACTCTATATGTTTTAATATTTTAAGAATTAATCCATTAATTTGGCGTCATTTCTGCAATTTTTACAAGGCAATATTTCGCCAAATTGGGACCAAGTTCCCCAAATTTATCACCAAGTGTCAAAAACAGACGAAGTGAACAGCATAACTTAACTAAGTTGGAACTTAAGAATTGAAATGGCATGTTTTTAATAGACTGCATGGATTCTAACAATTTTGCATGTTTCTGGTGAATAATTAACAGAACTGTATGTTTTCTAACAAGAGTTATATTGTTTGTTCATTGGAATGTGCAGCCAGCCCTACATTTATTTCATGAATGGAGTATTATTCTATGTACCCTTTCTGTGTTTCTTTAGTTTAATGCTTGGATTGCACAATGAGATTTCTAAACTATGGTTCGGTATCTTCCACTACAGTCATACAAAGATAATAATTACTAGAGAATTATGCTGTTAAATAAAATGTCAGCAGTCTTCCTAGTGTTCTTTTTTGTTTTGTTTTTCCTGAAAACTTTTAAGGATATTTTTCTCGTCTCGCAGATTTGAAAAATGTGCAGTGTGGCATGTAAGTAGCTTCATGTAATAATTTTAGTATTTTGATGTTTTGCTTTGCATGATTTAGATTATGATGTAAGTGAAGAAGTGATATAGCATATTTTTAAGAGTGTGTCAAGTATGTAATTGTATATAAAATATTTGTATCTTGATATATTGCATGTATATTTTGATTATTTGTCATGGCATAATAAAACAAAAAATAATGGGTTATGTTCAAGGTTGTGTATAAATCTGTTTTTATAATATTTTGAATGAACAGTTATTATGTTAATAATTATAGTATATTATATATTATAATATTTTAAAAACAGTTCATAACTACTAAACAATGATGTTAATTTGTTTCTGATTAAAAGTACTTTCATTCATGTGTGATATCGTGCATAATTTCTAAAATTTTTTTTGCATTTATACATAAAAAAAGTGTTTATTGAATGCAAATTTACTCTGCTAACATTTTATATTTAATTATTTTGCTTTAAACATGCTTCGTTAAATTAATAACATTACTTTTCATACTCTATGAGATCAGAAGAAGTTTTCAGTCCTCCTTATTCTGTACTTTGCTGCAGGGTCAAATTATCAAAATCCATCTCATGGTTCAAGATATAGTTATGTTTTTCCTTTTATATATTAGAGGACATTTATGTGAAATGGAGAATACAGAATGATTCAAAAGTACCATATTTTTTTTTATATTTATTTAAAAAAGTAAAAGGATACCAAAACATATATATAAATTATAATTTTGATTTAACTGTCAACCTTAAAACAGTTTTGAGTTCTTTACATAATAAAAGTAGTGATAGAAAATGAACAATAAATAGAATTTTATCAATTTTTCAAGGTATGAAGATGTATGTACTCCAAAATGGGGATATTTTAAATACCTGCAATTCCTTAAAGGAACAACTGTTCCGAGGCCAAGCAGGACAAATCTTCCAGTAAGTTTATGTAACAAAATAAAAAGTAATATATGAGAATTTATTTTAATCTTAATCCTTTGTTTTCTTTTCAAAAAATTCCATAGTTAGGATTTTAAGACAAAATCATACATTTTAGCACTTTTAAATAAATAACGAATTTTAGCACTTTACTGAAATCTCAAATTGTAACATTTTTAAAGGAAATTGCAATTTGTAGAACTTCTAAATGAAATCATGATTTTAGCACTTAAGAAGGAAAAATGCAAAACTTAACAGTTTTCCCAAGGAAGAAAAGCTTGAAATGACTATTTCAGTATCAGTAGAGAATTTGTTGCAAATATTGTATAACACAGCGTATATTATTTATATTATTCTCTTCTGTTTACATCAATTTATTGTTTAAAAGAACTTTTGTTTAGAAATAATTTATTTATATGTTTAATATAATATTTAAAATGTTGTAATATTCAATGTTATAAAATAATATTTCAAATATATCTATGTTGAAATGGTATTTCACCAACTCCATTAAAAAAGGAGCAGAATTCTTCTCTCATTTCCCTTGCAGAATTTGAGGAAAAGTTGCTCCCTTGTTTCTGCAATCGTTGAAAGCCAGCATAATTATGCTCCTCCCATTCTTGGGGAACAAAAACCTGCGGATCTAATTGGTCAACAGGAGAAAAATATGCATTGGCACTATCGGGATTCCTTCTTAGGAAGTTATGAAGTGAACAAGTAGCTAAAACTATTTGTTCTATAATTTGGGGATTCAATGGAATTGCCGTGTGAAATACTCTGAAGCGATTTGCCAGAATCCCAAAGGCATTTTCAACCGTTCTTCTTGCACGACTTAGCCTGTAATTGAAGATTCTTTTCTCTGTTGTAATCCCTTTCCTGGGGTCACCCTTGAAAGACCTTTTATCTAGCAGAATGTTCCTAAGCAAGACTCATGTGAATAGGTCCTATGAAAATGAAGTTGCTCCATTTGTGTTGATGATATTTCAGCGTAAGGAGGTGAAAACTTATTTGTCAGTAATGTTTTATCACTAATATAAATGCTTAAATTAATTATTTGCAATTACAATAGTGTTTAGCATAGGGGGTTGATATTAAAGTTTGTTTAATTTAATTCTTATATTTATTCAACATTATTTTTAATTGCTTTAACATCTTGATCTTAGAATGAACGTTATTTATTTTATCAGAATTTTATATAGTTTTGAAAAATTATTCTTGTAAAATATTTGTGTATTTGAAATTTGTATAAAACTTTCGGATGGATTTGCTCATTGAAAACATTCCAACATATTAACCAGTAATTCAATAATATCTAGGGGTATAATATCTCTCGAACAAATTGAAATAATCAAACAAAATGTCATACAATTATTTTATTGCCTAAACATAACAATTCTTTTGATTTTCACTTTTAGTGAGGTCAGACCAAGTATTTATTCCTAAAACTGAAAATACATAAAATAATGTTATCTATGTATGTACAGAAATGGCTATTTAATATTGAATTTTTTTTAATTTATAAAGCAAATGACATCATTTACAGGATGTACTGTCGTCCAGATATTGAATATTTTTTATCTGTGTTAAAAATTATAAAACTTTAAATAGGATATTTATTATCAATTGGGTGGATACTTTTAAGTACTTTTAACCCGAAATAAATTGAAAATGCATTTAGGATTTATCACAAACCACTTTTGAGATATTAGACATTTTACTTTCCTCACGAGTGTAATATCTTTCAAGATCATTAAACAATTTCCACATGATTAGGTACACTTATTTTAATCAGTGGCCATTTATTTTCAGTGAATTCACATCATAACCCAGGTAACACACATACGGTATTATAACCGTTGATAAACCGTTTATACGTTATATTTTCGTATGTGTTATACGATAAACGGTAATACATCGGTTATAATACCGTTATGAGTAAACGGTATATAAAAATACCGTATATCATACGTATGAATTACCGTGTATGAACATACCGTATGTAGAAATACCGTTTTAAATACGTATGTATTACTGTTTATTTTACATTAAAATAACCGTTTTTATTACGTTAAAAATACCAATTTATCATACGTAAAAATAACCATTAACGCTCCCCTCTCGCTCAAATACTCTTTCAGCTTTGTTCTCGAACCCTTTTCCCAAAGGCATTTTTATGTATTACCGTTTAAAATACATTATAAATACCGTTTATCATACGTTATAAATACCGTTTATATTACATTAAAATTACCATTTTTCATACGTAAAAATAACCATTAACGCTCCCCCTTGCTCAAATCCTCTTTCAGCTTTGTTCTCGAACCCTTTTCCCCAAGGCATTTTCATGTATCCCTTCTTGTTTATTTTCACCCTCCCAAGCTCTAACCCCGCCGTGACGTCACGCAGTTCTGGAAGCTTCCAGAACGGACTCATTTCTACCTCAGGGGACGAAGCCATAAGCTTTGTGCATCTGGCAACACTGAGTGCAGTAATCATTCTTTACGTTTCCCGCCATGGTTTGTAGCACAGAAAGGTTTGTATCTTGAACTTTATTTTCCCGTGTTAGGTTAGTGTTAGGTTAACATGTTGCTTAATTTATATAACTTATTTAATTATATTTAGCTTTAACTTTTATTTTATTTTATATATCTTCCTAGCTTTGTTGTATGTATGCACATATTGCTTTAAAAGCAAACGGGAAAAGTGCATGCATCGTGGTATGTGCATCCATGCTCGCATTTAATACTATCTAAGCGGAGATTAAATGAAAACGTGGTCCGAGATTGCATTTGTTGTCATGCATGCATGTTTATTTCAAATATTGTAAAATCAGAAATTATTCTTTTACATGTTTTTATGTATTTTAAACTTAAAGATGGTATAACTTAAATTTTAAACTTAACTTAGATTTTAAACTTAAAGATGGTAATAGGCTGCAACCTGAAAATGCAGAACGCTTAATTTTCCTGTACCGTAACTTACCTCTAACTTTGATTACAAAGAATAATTAGTTTGTTTTTAAACAATATTTCATATATGGTGTAAAACTTAAGAAATTAAAATACTGCCAAATTGAATATTCATCCAAGGGTCATTCTGTGTCAAATCAACCAATGATCTGAACCTTGACATCATGGAAAATGA
Organism: Amaurobius ferox; assembly: GCA_951213105.1. Classification (NCBI taxonomy): domain Eukaryota; kingdom Metazoa; phylum Arthropoda; class Arachnida; order Araneae; family Amaurobiidae; genus Amaurobius; species Amaurobius ferox. Next base: position 9,187,919 of record OX578142.1, read on the forward strand.
TAATTTTTGGTACAATAGTAGTACCAGTGAAGCTGACAAAAACTGTAAATATTAGATTTTTTGGGCTCTTAGTTTTCAGTTATTGACTTTCTTAAAAGCGAAATTTGGCAAAAAAAAAAAAGTATTTGACCTAGAGATCTCAAATTGGTGTCATTTTTTTTTCTTTTAATGGGTCTTAATTTGATATGACTATGCTATTCTCTAAAAACAATTTCTCTTTTAGTTTGTAATTATTTTAGAAACTCCAATTTTAAAAAAGAGTTAAATACCATAATCATGTTGTATATCAAATTAAGGTCCATCGAAAACAAAAGACTGCACTAATTTGAACTCTCTTGGTCAAATAGTTTTTGATCTACCACTGTTTAAAGATTTCAAAACTTTACCAGATTTGGCTTTTTTAAAAAAGTGAATAACTGAAAATCTAAAAGCGCAAAAAATATGAAATTTTACGGTGTTTTTAAACTTTACTGGTACTATCACTGTACCAAAAATGATCAATTTTTTAGATATCAAGGTTCAAACCATTAAGTGATTTGACACAAAATGACATACATTTAGTACATAACTCATTAGCCAGTTTTTTCATACATTCAGCCCACATATGTTCTCAATTTTTACAATTTGCTACACACTTAATATTCAGGATGGCCACTCAACCGGGAAAAGTCAGGGAATTTTGTGAAAATTCTTTTTTTTTTTTTTTTTTTTTTTTTTAAATTCTAGTTGTCCTTATAAAAACAGGACTGCCCAGTTTGTATGCCATTTTCGAAAAATTTCGCCAAGTATTATGCTGTACTCGTAACTTCTAAATAAAGGCTGCCATGTGTCCATTTGATTCCGTATAAAAACAAAAATGCAGAGTTTGTGCTCCATTTTGGACAACTGTTGCCAAGAATATTATATACATTTTACAATATTTTTTCTATTTTAATGACATTCTTTTGACATTGCTGAATTGACATTAATTATTCAATGGCTGTAGCTTGTTACAGTGTAGTTTTTGCATATCTTTAATGTCTGTCATTGTGAACAATTTGCAATGCCCATATTTAAGGACATCAGTTTAGACTATTTCTTTTTATTTCTTCAGGGAAAAAAAACATTAAATTCTTTTAAATATTTCAGTAGTTCAATTTTGCTGCATTTACATGTATTTTTTATTAAAAATGTCAAAATTTATTTGTAAAAACAAAAAATGTGTATTTTTTTCTCCTGATTTAATATAACTTTTTTTTTAATAGTGGAGTAATTGTTAAGATTCTTTAATCAAATTTGTAACTAAATAGGGATGTGCACGCATTTTATGTTAAAATTACTGGTCTGGAATTTCTTTTCAATTCACCTGGAAAAGTCAGGGAATTTCAATGTGTCTGAAGAGTGGCCACCCTGATATTTCACATGCCACTCAATATAATTTTATATTTACAATTATAATTACAAAACGTTCAAGAACTTTTAAAATAAGTTCTTCTCCAAACTGAGTGAAGATAATTTCATTTCTTCCTTGCTCAAGAGTACAAACTCTCCCAGTTGCAGTAACAGGCTCTACTTTTTGCAAAATGGTCTCACCTGGCACATTCAATACGTCACTCGGTTGAGGATGAAAGTAAGAAAAGGTCCCTTAGGATGTAGGAAGCTTACTTTATAGTCGCTCGTAACATTATTCTTCTCAAGAATACATGCAAGCCACAAAGATCCTTTATAGACTATATAGTGCCAAATCCAGATTCAATTTTTACTAAATTAGTTTGTGTAATATAGTCGAATGCTGTCACACGTTCAGTAAACCGGTGTTCACTACAGTAATAATGCTTAACAAGAAGCCAATTTTCAGAAATTGGGTAAAAAGAATGAAGTTTTTGAGTACAGCACAGTTGATGAGTATGAAGAAGTTAAAGAAATACTGTCGCCACAGTTGAATGACTTTAAGGCAATCATGGGTACTCAAAAACTTCATTCTTTCTACCCAATTTCTGAAAATATACTTCATGTTAAGCATAATTACTGTAGTGAACACCAATTTACTGAACGTGTGACAGCATTAGACTATATTACACCAACTAATTAAACAAAAATTGAATCTGGATTTGTCACTATACTCTATAAAGGATCTTGGTAGCTTGCATGTATTCTTGAAAAGACGAGCGACTATATAGTTAGCTTCCTACATCCTAAAGGACCTTCTTCTTTCTTTTATCCTCAACCAAGTGACGTATTGAATATTTGAATGTGCTAGGTGAGACCATTTCGCAAAAAGTAGAGCCTGATACTGCAACTGGGAGAGTTTGTACTCTTGAGCAAGGAAGAGATGAAATTGTCTTCACTTGTTTGGAGAAGTACTTATTTTAAAAGTTCTTGAAAAGTAACGTTTTGTAACTGATTGTAAATACAAAATTAAATTTTGAGTGACATATGTGAAATATTAAGTGTGTAGCAAATTGTTAAAATTGAAAAGAACATATGTGGGCTGAATGTTTGAAACAACTGGTTAATGAGTTATGTACTAAGTATATGTTATTCCGTGTCAAATCAATTAATGGTTTGAACCTTGATACCTCAGAAATCGATCATTTTTGGTACAGTGATTAAAGACATTAAGGGACTATTTGTGTGCCAAATTTCATAGTCGGTCGTTAAGGGGTTCCTATGGAAATTAAATTTTTTGTAATTTAGCTAATTTCACTTATAGTTTAATACAAAAAAAAAATAATTTTCATAGGAACCCATTGGCTTCCCATTATGAAACTTGGCATACAAGTAGTCCATAAAGCATATATTTTTTTTTCAAAAAAATTAAAAGGGGTGTTTTTGAGATTTAAAAAAAAAAATTTGAAGCTTTTCAAAAAATTCAAATTTGAAATAGCATAGTCATGTTATATATCAAATTAAGACTCATTAAAAGCAAAAGAAAATAACACTAATTTAAGCTCTCTAGGTTAAATAGTAAGTCTCATTTATAAGCATTTAAAAAACGATATTTCGGTATAATTTTTTTAAATACATGATTTGGAAGAATTAAAAAAAAATATATACTAGGAAGAAATTTTAAAATAATATGCTACTTAGGACAAATTTTAAAAAAAAGTTGATACTGGGGTGAAATGTTAAAAAACACAATACTAAATTAAAATAATTTGATACTTTTAAGAAAATAAAAAAAAATACCTGGAAGAAGTTAAAAAAGCCTTATACTTAAAAGAAAATAAACATGATACGTACAAGAAATAAAAACACAATTCTGGGAATTTTTTTAAAAACATTAAACACAATATTATATTTCATAATGTAGTAGATTATAATTTTTGCAATTTTTAGAAATAATTGTGAAACAGTTTGTGTTCTGTGTATCTAGAAACATGTTCTACTTGGGCTCTGCCCTTACTCACTGTTTTCACTCTTAAAAATCATCACAGTTGCATGATACCACCATTGATCAGAGATGTGTAGTTTTAGCATGCTAAATTAAAATTTAAAATAGCCTATAATTGTAATTTAAAATAGCCTATAAACTTAATTACAATATTATTAATATTGTTTTTTTTATATATTTTTAGTATTGAAGTTTACTTTTAAAAAATTAACTCTTTAAAAATTGCAAAAATGTTTTAAGTATTATGTGTTTTAATATATCCCAAAATTTTATTCTGTATTTTTAAGTTATTTTCAATTTAAAATAGCTTATCTTTTAGATTTAAAATTATATTTCATAATGTAGTAGATTATAATTTTTGCAATATTTAGAAATAATTAGAATTAAAAATATATTTAAATATAAACTGAAAATAAAGGAAAAAAACATTTTTGCATTAAAATTATTGTATTAACAATATATAATATAAATTAAAATAAAAATTTTATTACATATGAACAGAGTGATTCTATAGTATTGTGAATTTTGCATATATGACACATTTGATATATCGTATCTTTGTAAAAATATGATTTAGATGAATGTATTTTAAATTTTAAAGATACTGTTTCAGATTGTGTTGATTTCAAATTTATAAATTCAAGTACATTATTGAAATCAACACAATCTGCATAAAACTTTGTAAATATCATGTCTGCAACATGCACTATTCTGTAGAGTTGTCCAATGTGTGATAAATATGTATATAAACACGTAATAAATACGTGTAGAAACACAATATAAACACGTAATAAATACGTGTAGAAACACAATATAAACATGTAATAAATACATGTAGAAACACAATATAAATATGTATGGGAATACATTATAAATGCGTATGGGAACGCATAAATACATATGGGAACACGTTATAAACATGTATGTGGATATACGTAAGAAACACGTATGTGAATATACGTAATATACACGTATATGATATGTAATAAACATGTATCTGGATACGTAATAATAACGTATGTGGATATACGTAATATACACGTATGTGATACGTAATTAACATGTATCTGGATACGTAATAATAACACATGTGGATATACATAATAATAACGTATGTGGATACGTAATATACACGTATGTAGATACGTAATAATAATGTATGTGGGTATACGTAATAATAACGTATGTGGATATACGTAATAATAACGTATATGGATACGTAATAAACACGTATGTGAATATACGTAATATTAACGTATAAGGATACGTAATAATAATGTATAAGGATACGTAATAATAACCTTTTTTATAACGGTTGGTATACCGTATTCTAACGTACCATTTTTGCGTAATAATTACGTATGGCCTGACACGTAAAGATTACGTATTGCTTGATACGTAAGAATTACGTATTTGTGCTACCTGGGAAGGAAGTTCTAATTTTTTATTGTTTATGGATATCAAAATATATTCATTTGCTGAAAGTTTAGATACATCAGATGTGTTTTAGTTATTAGATCTATGGATAATTTTATCGTTCTCTGAGAAGTAAATAAAATAATTAAAATTTACAGAAAAGTTGTAGATTCTTCCAAATTATCAAATAACTCATAATAAATATTTACAGCAGATGTATTGTTGAACATACAATTAAAAATAGTTAAGGGAGATGGGTCTCAGATACCTGTCATACTACAAAATTAATCATATCAGAAGATCGTAGGATGCAAATAGGACATTTTCTTTCTCCAGTTGGATATTCATATACTACTAGAATAAATTACCTGCTATTACGTTGCCCAGATCCTAAATAAGCTTCCGATACTTAAATAATACATTTACAGATAAAACCTCTCAAAAAAAATTTCCATATTGCCTTCAAACTGCCTCAATTTCCAACTCATTTCCTCCTTTCGTTTCGCAACCATGGAAAGCAGGAAAATATAATAAATAAATAAAAGAAACAAAATGGAATCCTTTCTCTAGGAGAGAAGACGTGGCTTAAACCACACCGTGAGTTCCAAGGCTTTGACGATCATGCACTCAAACGTCTACGGGGGAGAAAAGTAGATATGCACTTCATTAAGGATACCTACAATTTTAATTTTTATGCTTTATTTGAAAATTCACAAAAATTAAAATAATGTAGTTATTAAAAAAAATATTTCGTTAGAAAACGAAAATATACACACATAATTAAGTATTAAATAATCTAAAATATACACATTTCGATGTATTTAAAATAAATAAATAAACTTAAGGAATTGTCCTACTGGTTCGATTCGGTTCAAATATTATTGGAAAGAACGTTATTCAATCTTTCCGATGGTGTTAAAATAGAAACTCTGTGACAAAATTTTAGATCGTTAAAGAATCGATTTGATATAAAATAACAAAAATACTTAAAATGAAAACTTCAATATAAAATAACTAAAAAACTAATACGAATAAAAAAAAAAATCACCAAGTCGTATTTGTTCGGGTCCTAAGTAGCTATCGCATTCCTTCGCTGTTCGCAGGTTAGATTTTCCGCTACAGAATACACACCTTCTTATATTAAGTAAAATTAACTGTTTGGTATCTCTATGGTGTGCTGAAATAGAGATCAGCTGATATAGAAGATCCAAACTGCTATTGCATATTTTAAAAAAATCTGATTTGGGCAGCACATGGATTTCTTATATAATTCAATTAATTTACTACCTTTACTGTAAAAAAAAAAAAAAAAGGTTATTCTTATAGTCAGGGCCGGTTCAAGGATATTTTCGTGTGTGGGCAAGACAGTTTGGGGCCGCCCTATATATATATATAATACAAATATATAATAAAAATTTTCTTAATGTTTCTTTAATTATACCTTCCTTCTTAATGTGACGCAACAAGCCCATTTTTCATTAGTTAATCTTTATCCAATGGCATGATTCATATCCTCGTAAGGGTCCGCTCGCCCCCCCCCCTCCCCTTGTCTTGGCGCCCCTAAATTTATGATTTTGTGACCTTTTGGGTACCCGTGTTGTAAAACGCGGCGCCATCCAGACTGACAGTATTGTTTGCCGTTTTGTACACAATAAATTACACATATAAACTTATCTCATCACAGTGTGAGATCTATTTCTGGTTTCACACTATCAAATTTTATTCTCATCTAAATTTAGAGTTTTAATTAGCGGTTTAGAAAATGTAATGCCTTACATTTCTTTCTACATGCATACATGCATGCATAATGCAGCAGTAATTTATAATACATAACTGAATTTTGGACTTTATTTGCAATTTCCCTGCACACAAATGATGTATTGGAAAATAATGATGGGGTCGAAAACTCGAATTTTCGACGGATTAATATACGTTTTGGACATCCTTTAACCCATATCAATTATTTTTAAATGGATGTCTGTGCGTGAGTGTAATATATATATGGGTGTGCATAGGAGTCTAGAGAGACAAAATTGCTAGAACAAATGAAGTGAAGTGAACAAAATTTATGATTTTAAAAGGAAATGAACGCTCGGAAGGTCGCAAATTTTCTAACTTCTTTTAAATCATAATAAGAAAACGGCATTCAAAAATATTAAATAAACAATCATATTATATGTAAGTCGACGTGAATAATATCTATGTTTGGGGTTTCTGTGTAGGTGAAACGAAGCGTTATGAAAAATGTAAACCTTTTGGACACTTATAATAATAATATCAATATTTTAATATTCAAATTATTTTCTAGAAAACAAAAAGTGTCTGTCCCAGCGAGTGTTTTTATTATTCTTGTTTTCATTTTAAAATATAAAATAAAGATATAAATAGTAAACGACAAAAATACGTACTAGGGAATTTAGTATCAAAATCTATATTTATTATTAAGAAAAGCTTTTAAAGTTCTCGAGTAATCGTCTTGTCAAATTGAAGAAGATTGAAATTTTTCCATTTTTCAAGTTAGTAACATCTCAAATACTAAAAGAACTAGCTTTGAACAATAAGCATAAATTTGTAGCTCTGTGAAAGCCCTACAAGTGTATATAATTGGATTTTGGTTCGAACTCTATTTTTTGGGGGAGGGGTGGCTTAAACTTTGAAACATAAAAATGAGTTTTTTCCATGTTTCATACTTTCACTCGAAATATCTTCGAAATAATAAAAGATCGATAGAATTATATTAAGTGATAAAAATATGTATGAGGAAATTTAGTTTCTAAATTTATATGTATATTTAAAAAAGCTTTTATAGTTTTTGAGTAATCATCTTGCCAAGTGGAAGAAGTTAGAAAATTTGAAGTATTTTAAGTTTATAATGCTTATATCTTAAAAACTAAAAATGATAGCTATAAACAATAAACATGAATTTATTGCTCTTTAAGAATCCTACAAGTGCATATAATTGGATTTCAGATCACTTTCTTGGTTTTTGAAGTACAGTGGTTATAATTTCGATATTTTAGTTATACTTTAAAAACCAAGTTTTCCAATGGGTGGGAAAGCTGTAATATTTGAAATGCCACGATTGTTGCAGATCAGTCTGGTTACTTACTCTTTTGTGAAATATTGGTGCACAAGCAAGAGATATTTTGCTTTGTTTAAAAAGAATTTGAAAGTTAAATGAATATGGGGATTCTAAAGATGTTTAATGATTGGTGAGGTTTGAACAAAATTGGTGGAAATATACGTATTTATGTGCCGCCAGACACGTTTATAGATTAACTCAAATGTAAAACATCCTCAGTAAGTTTAATTTTTATACTGCAAATCAAATTAGTAAAATAATCGAATATATTAAAGTGGAGTCTATGGTCGGAGTTTTCAGATGAAATCGGGGTGAAAATTAAAAACGCTAGCTAGTTACAAATAGTTAATTTGTATTGCTAGTAATTTGTATTGCTTTGAGAGCCTTTAAACAAAACAAATGAGTCTGAAATAATCGAATAAACTTATTGAACTTTACTGGAGTTTTATCTTACAAAATATTATTCACGCAAAGCAATTTCGGCTCCATCGGACTACAGTCACCGCCGATTATATTTTTCTGAATTTAACAGGAATCAAAAGTAACTTACTCATTATGTAGTGTCATGAAAGTTACCCTCATCATTTTTTTAATAAAATTTGAATTTTTAATTGCATAAATCTTAGGAATAATTTGTATATTTTAGCAGTAAAACATTATAAGCAAATCAAAGAAATGATTTTATGAATAAATTAGGAAAGAGGAGAGATGAAGGAAAAGCATTTCAATCCCTACGAAGCTAAGATATAATATAACAGGACAATTCAGAATTTTGCCGGTTATTATCAGCAATTTATTTAAATAGCTAATCTTTAATATTAAATTTAAAATGCACAAATATTTAAATTTTTTGGTTTTTGATTTCGCAGAGAAAAATCTGGGATTCTATTTCGAAGCAGTTTGTGACTGTCCATTGTAGCCCCTCTAAAATCTGATTAAAATACAGAAGGGACATAGAATATAACCACTATACTTCAAAAATCAAGTTTTCTAATGGGTGAGAAAGCTGTAATATTTGAAATGGCACGATTGTTGCACATCAGTCTGGTTACTTATTCTTTTGTGAAATATTAGTGCACAAGTATGAGATATTTTGTCTTGTTTAAAAAAAAATTAGAAAGTTAAATGAACTTGGGGATTCTAAAGATGTTTAATGATTGGTGAGGTTTGACCAGAATAGGTGGAAATATACACACGGAAATATACATAATAATGGAATACTACCCAAATTACAACAAAATTTTACGCTTTGACTAATTTAACATTTGCTTTATTGTATCACTGGAATGAATTACCCGGTGTTGACTGGGATGCAAATAAACCCCGTTACTACATTTACAAATAGCACTACTCAATTTTCTTCAAGTCCTAAACAGACGTCAAATTACCAGTACGCTATCCGCAAAGCGAAAAAAAAAATAAATAAACGCTCTCCGTGCTCCGTGATGCAAAATATAAATGAATGAAATATTAATAACCTCTAGGAGATGAACATGGCATTAGATCGTTACGGTAGCTGTTAAATCGTATGATTAGCTGTTAGATCATATCGATGGCTGAAGGTTCTGTAACTGTTAAATCAAGAATAAAGCTGCTAGGTCATATCAGTAGCTGGAGATTATCTGATTTTGGAATTTAAAAATTCGTTAAAAATCGAATGTAAATTTTTGTAAAAGGCCTCCGAGATGCATTAGTTCAGGTATAGATGAGACTGTGTGAAAAAATTCAATGAGACAGATATCGGCCGGCATTGTGGACAAACAAACAGATAGATTCTTCTTATCATTATTATAGATTCACTGGGGGGTGAAGACGATTGAAATGTAATGTTTAAAATGCCCCTGAGTTTGTGACAAGTGAATGAAAATATATAAAAAAATGTTCGAAGATACAAAACCTAATCCAAAAGCAGGAAAAATATATAGAATAGAAAAGGGGACAACAATTAGGAAAGAAAGGTGGAGGGGGTAAAAATTAAAAATATTCTAATTTTCTGCCGAAAGATAAAGTGCATAACAAAACTAAGAGAGAGGGGAAAATCATATTTGCAATCATTAGAGAACAACGCGGTAAAACGCGCAATATTTATTTTCGTAATTTTGAAAAAAATAATAAAAGAAAACATCTGAAAAGAATTTGGAGATACATGGGCCCAACAGAAACACAGGAAAATATCGAAATGCTTCCAAATTCATTTAAAAAAAGGAAGGGGGGGGGGGGTTAGAAATTAAAAATTATGAACTTTCGAGTGGGGTAATAAAAATAGGGTGTATTAAGAATAAAAAATAAATTCCATTCGTTGGAAAAGAGGAACGTCAATGTTTCATTTTTTCTTGGTTTTCAAAAAAAAAAAATGGACAAAAAAATACTACATATCATACAATACAACTTTATATAAGAATAATAATAAATCGAATGTTGACTTGAACATAGGGATATTAAATGAATTGTTTGAGTAGAAATAAAAAACAATTACAATATCAAAATGTATATAACAAATTTTAAGGTTGTTTAATTAACATTTTACTTAAAAGTGCATTAAATTATAATTATAACTTAAAGTGTAATTATGAAAAAATAAAATAGTATTTACGGATTATTGAACGTATATCTAGACAGAAATTTGTATGCATGAGCAAAAGAATATATATAATTCCCATATTGAGTCTATAGAATAAATTTATTAATTTATGAAACAGCTCTAACAATGTATAAACAACTTTTGCACTTTCATGCAGATATTCATAAAGGAATTCCTTCGCAAAAATATTTTGTACCATTTTTTTTTTTCGTTTTGCAATGAAACTGGTAAAAATACAAAATTAAGATCATTTTACACCATTGCTTAGTTATTTGCCTCTGAAATTCCTCATAGAACAGCCACGGGGCATATTATTTTGGATAAAAACATGAAAAATTATTCTTTTATCAATATTATTCTGGGGCTAATACCAAAGACTAAATTCAGTACCAAATTAATTTTATTTGTTGAAACACATTAAAAATCGACAAAAAATGTAGTCAATTAAGAAATTTTGAAAAAATATTTTAAACAATTGAAAGAAAAAGTTACCCGAGTAGTTAGAACTCAAAAGTCAGCCATATTTGTCGATGGATTTGTGAATCTCGCACGGCAGCATAACACAACACTTTGAACACTAAGAAGTAGCTTTTTACTTGTAGTCATTGTGTTTGTTATCTACATGGTCTCCAGCTAGGCTCAATGTCTAAATCAGCTAAAACGGTAGACGACCAAAAGAATGACCATCTGGACTAATCTCCTCCCTCCCGTCCTTTTAGAAGTGCGATCATAGAGGCCGCATCCATGTGTTTGCAATTTGAATTTGAAACCAGGAAGAAATTCTGAGAATCGGCTCTTGGGTTTTTCCCAGTATTTGGGGAAAACAAAGTCCCCCAAGGGATTGCAGGCTGCACCCAGCTGCAAATTGTTTAAAATCTGGTAATCTCCCAAGTGTTTGAGCGCACGTACTTTCAAGCAGAACTGTACATTGCTTCGAAAAAGATATAATTATGAGAGAAAAAAGATTTTATCCTTTTTATATTTTAATACTATCTGAAAAAGTAAATTCATTTATATTAAAGTGGCACAAAATTGGTTCATTTTCAAAATATTTTTTAATACGACCACAAAAGTCATTCTTACTACACCTTATTTCACTTCCAAATGGCCGCCCCAAATTCGTCCGCTGTGGGCAATTGCCCACGCCGCCCACGCCTTAAACCGGGCCTGCTTATAGTAGATACTTATATTTTTTCCCGAGATATTGAATTTTCGCCAAATAGTCGTTATTTCATTGATTTAGCGTCATTTTTATTCATTTGGCGAGTTTTTCATTAATTTAGCAACATTGAAGAAAATCACCAAGTTGGCGACCTTGCCAAGCGTTGTGGATGAAGAAATAGGTTATTCTTATATCAGATAAATGATTATTGGCATTCAAATACAAAAATATTACTCAAAGTATCGTTTCTCATAAATGGAATAAGTTAGATCCATGAGAATGATGTCACCTAATTTAGCGCATGATATTACATATGAAAAGTGAACATGTTTCTCAACAGTTAATATTTTTTTAATTTATACGATTTTTTGATAAATGTATTTGAAAAATATGCAATATCTCGAGAACGGTTCATGCTAGCGTTCTAAAGTTTATGTCAATTGTTTACTAAGGAAAAATTACATAAGAAGTGTCTGCATAACTTTATTAAATGTTTTGATTTTTTGATGAGTTTTTCAAAATTTCACACAAAAATTTAGGAAGGTTCTGAACATTCAATTGTGTTTAAAAACAATAGACTTCCAGTATTCAAGGATTGTAATTTTTTGTACCAAATTTCACTTGAATTGCTTCATTCGTTCTCTACAGACTCACTGATACACACACACATACATCAACTCAAAAATGTTCGGTTCGTGATCAGGGATGCTTGAAACGAAACTCCCGTCGAAAACACGAATTCAAATTTTAGATTCCGTCACAATACTTTCCTTATACATTATACTATGTATATAAGGAAAGTAAAAATCGTTTACTGGAAAAGCTAGAAACTTTGCATGAGATTTTGATACGAAAAATAGATTGATACACAAAATCAGAATATCATATCCTGCTTTTATTAAAAGAGTGGCAATAGGAATAAAAGTTGTCAAATAATGATATTGGAAGATATTTTGGATATATATATATTTTTTTTACTTTATTGATGAATATACATTTTTTTTTTTTTTGTTTCTTAAGTGATTGTTATTACCACTGTGTTTCACTATTTTGTAACTAGAGAATGCAATTTTAAATTATTTAAAAATATTAAGCAAAAAGTATTTTATTACAGTTAACTTCGCCGAAAATATGTTGGATAGGGAGGGGGGGGGGGTGGTAATCTGTCATTAATTTACATGGAGCACACGGCTTTACCTGGTACCCTGTCTCACAATTTGATGTGGGGAACCTGTGTCTGATCCATTGGATATATATATACATAAGATTAACAATACAATAGTAAAAATCTGATGTGGGCAGCAATTGACTTTCCCTGCAGACTTATATCAACGCTCTCTTTTTTTTAATTACATTTAATTCATTTTTAATTCAATTTTTGTTCTCATTTGGTAACTGGACTTATTTTCAAAGATGACATACAGAAAATACAAAAGAACTGAAATATCTCTAGAACGGTTAGTCCTAGTGTAATGGACTGTTAGTTCTAGTGTAATGGTCTTATTCTTTTCTTCATTAAAAATTACATATTTAACAAGCATTTAATGGATATATTTGAGCATACGTAGTTTTTTATTTTAGAGTTTGGCAATTTTTGCGGGCCATTTTGTTAAAAAAGGCAGGTTATTTTTTTCCGAATCGTACCAAAACTAATCAGCACCAGATTCACCTACAAGTGACTTACTTACCTACCAAATTTTATGAAATTTGGTCCATTAGTTTATTAGTTAGTGGATACAAAATCTGCACAGACGTCACGCTAAAAATTTTTTCGTATTCTAGAGGTCTCAAAACGTGTAGATCCGTCGAAAACTCGAGTTGTGATTTTCGGCATGATTCCAATACTTTCCCTATACATTACTATGTATTGCAGGGAAATTAAAACACTGTACATTAAAATTAGATAAATGTTTTGTATACACCTCTGGAAGATTTTATAATGTCATTACCTTCAATCCATTGTTATTCATTCTTTTTTTTAATTAGAAAAACAATCTGTATGAATTAAAACTATGTATGTGTATCTTCATTCATTTCCTTGAATTTTTATTTAGTAAGTAATCAGTGGAATTCTTTTGTTTGATTTTGGGTACTATACTATGCCTCTTCTAGTTCTACTTCATATCATATACATATTTATTTGATATTACACTATATGTACCACATTTGGAAGATGCTTCAAAATAATAAAACACATATCAATCGTCCTTATCTTAGGAGCCTCTACATTCATGAGGAAAATAAAAGACCAACCTTTTTGTAAGTGGAAACTCTGTAAATGAAGCTTCAAAGGCTAAATGTGTATTTGCTTAGAGTGTGGATAATATATCTCACCTTTGCAAATTCATTTTTGGCTGATTTGTTTCAACAATGAAGCAGCTGTAATCAAGAAGAGAACTGAAGTTAAGAATAATACCGGAAAGGGTAAGATTTTTGGCTAAAAAATGTATTAAAATTTTTGTTCTTATTATTTTAATAATTTTTTTTATCCAGAAAACCTTTAAGAGTGCATTTTGGGCTGTGTATTGGTTTATTAAAGAAGAAAATGTAAGCAGCACAAGAATATTTATATCTGTAAATGAAGTTTTAGAGACTAAATGTGTATTTGCTTAGAGTGTGGATAATATATCTCACCTTTGCAAATGCATTTTTGGTTGATTTGTTTCAACAATGAAGGAGCTGTAATCAAGAAGAGAACTGCAGTTAAGAATACCAGAAAATGCAAGCTTTTGTCCAAAACATGTATTAAAAATGTTTTATTATTCTAATAATTTTTTAATACAGAAAATCGAGTGTATTTTGGACTGCTTTGATTCAACAGAGAAGAAGAAAATATAAGCAGCACAAGAATATTTATAAGCAAATTTAAGGGTATAACCAGTTATGAAATGTAACTTGAAGATATATGAAACAGAACAATAGAATGTATATTCATATTTATTTTAGCAAATTCTTTACAATCTTCTGCTATTCTATTCACTCTGCTTTATACCTCTTGAATTTTCTTTGTTTTATTCATTATTTATTTTTGGATTGGCACAACTATTGTCCCAGGTTACATAAATATCATTCTGTTTACAAAAATTTCTCTACCATTGTAGTGATTGCTGTCTAATTTATCTTGATGAAGAAGGCTCTTTCTTATCTTTGAAACCAGTACATACATTTAATCAACTGTTGATGCTGCTACTAACAAATTTTTTTATGTATAAATTAATTAGTTTATGTTGATAAATGCTTGTCATATTTTCTCAATGTGCAAATTTTAAAATAAGTAGTTTTTTTAAATATATCAACAATTTTATTTTCTTAAATAACAGATTTAAATTTAATAATAAAATATATGAAATAAGTTTGCAGCAATATAATAAATAAAATAATTTGATGTATAGTTTTGATGTTGAGTTAAATGAACTATATATCATAATTAAAGATCATTTTATTTATCATTAATATTGACACAAGAAATATTTTTATATATTTTTTTGTTTAACTTCTGTCTAATAAATAAATCCTAATAAAATGGGGGGAATGTTCCTGGGCCAAATTTAGCTCATGTTCCTCCATTTCCCAATCATTAGTATATAACAGGTGTGTTATGCATGGATGTAACATTAAAGCTATATTCAGAATCAAATTCTTAGAATATATTGCTTTGTATTACATTTTTAGGTATGTCATGTTTTAGTTATATCAATATTTTGTGCCTGTTATTATTTTAGTGTATATAAAAAGCGATATATTAAATTTATACTATTTACTAGCAGTATACCCGTTCTTCGCACTGAATATATAATAAAGAAATTAAAACTTCAGTTTTGTGCAAATTCCTATAATATTTTAAATGACATTGTTATTCTAATCATTTTATTAAAATAGTTAACTTAATTCTCCTAAAAATACGTATAAGAATCTCTGTTCTCGCTATACGAAATTATCTTCACAGGCAGATAGGAAGAAAAATCCCCGTTTGTAAAACAAATTTACAAAAACTATTATTTAAATTCCCACACAATGACAAAGGCTTTAAGGGAAATTGAACTTAATTTTGCAAATTATTGAATTTTCATTAATTTAGTATCATTTTATCAATTCGGCCGCATTTTTAGTAATTTAACGGCATTTTAAAAAGTCGCCAAATTTTTCGGAAAGTGGGGCAGTTCGACTAATAGACAAACGCTACCGAAATATCATTACAATACTAACTTCTTTCAAAACGCAATTAATTTCGTTGATTTGGCGTCATTTTTTCAATTTGACAACAGTTTTATCGATTTGGAGATATTTGAGCAATTTGACCACATTTTAAAAAGTCGCCAAAATGTTAAATAAATAACATAATTTAAAAGCTAATTTCAACATGGTATTATTGTTCACATATATATAATATTTATAGATAAATACATTGAAACATAAGAATATAAAATAGGGTTTCCTTCAAAAGTAAAATTAAATTCCCAATCTCGTGAAATATTGGGATTAAAAAATTTTTATTCCCGAAATCCCAAGATTGTATAAGTATCCGAGATTACAATCTCTAAATGTATGAAAGCATAAATGTACGAAGTTATTCTTATTATTATTATTATGTTACATGTTCAAAAGGGATTACAAACTATAAATTTAAGATATTTGTAATAAAAAAATAATTGTTTCCTCTGTTATTTTTAAACCTTGAGCAATAATCAAGCATGGTTTTTATTCAATAATACCCCACTTTGCTGAATGCATTTTTCGTTTTCCTGTGAATAAATAGCCTTGGGTGTTGGTCTCATTATCCGAGATGAAGGGCGAAGATACACGCTCAAAGTGAATATAGTACTGTACGGACACATACAATGGTAAGGGGAAGAACTTGGAGGGTGGGAATTCGACTCTTTCTGTCGGTCCTCTTGTGTGGGAAAGCAAAGTAGTAGTTCCGATCCGATCTGGAAGAGAAAGGGATCTAGATATTTTCTGTATGATGGGGAGCATTAACAAAGTCAGAGGTTTATATCTAACAGAGGGATTTATTTATTTTAAAATGTAATTTTGAAAGTACATAGTATGCTTTTATGTCACAGGTAGATGTGTTTTTCATTACACTGAAAAGTTCAGTTAAAAACTACTAACTTACTTTAAAATTGAGCAGATATATATTTATCTTTTTCGCGATTGTTGATTTTGACGAAGAATTTTACTAAATTTTGAACTTTGGTTCTTGACGTTTCACTCAAATATTTTTACTTTATTATGTAATATAGTATAAAGTATTCACGACAATTTTCGAATTCAATATTGTAATGCCAATATACGTTTTAGGATTTCCTGTAAACATTTTGACAATTTTTGGAATGCTATCTGTCTGCATGTCTAAAGTCGATCTTTTGTGTACACGAAATTGTGTACATTAAATTGAATTGAATTGTACAAAATAACACCGAATTTGCACTTTTAATTCAGTTTTTGTTTTTATTTGGTAACTGGACGGCGTAACGAAAATTGAAGAACGAACGGTTAGAAGATCCTCGAGAACGGTCAGTTCTACAGGAATGGGGTAAGAATGGTCTTATTCTTTTCTCGTCAAAAATTACATATAAAATAAACATTTAATTGATACATTTGAGCATACGTAGTCTTTTATTTTAGATTTTGGCAATTTTTGAGGGTCATTTCGTAAAAAATGGCAAGCTTTTCCGAATCATCCCAGGTAACACACATACGGTATTATAACCGTTGATAAACCGTTTATACGTTATATTTTCGTATGTGTTATACGATAAACGGTAATACATCGGTTATAATACCGTTATGAGTAAACGGTATATAAAAATACCGTATATCATACGTATGAATTACCGTGTATGAACATACCGTATGTAGAAATACCGTTTTAAATACGTATGTATTACTGTTTATTTTACATTAAAATAACCGTTTTTATTACGTTAAAAATACCAATTTATCATACGTAAAAATAACCATTAACGCTCCCCTCTCGCTCAAATCCTCTTTCAGCTTTGTTCTCGAACCCTTTTCCCAAAGGCATTTTTATGTATTACCGTTTAAAATACATTATAAATACCGTTTATCATACGTTATAAATACCGTTTATATTACATTAAAATTACCATTTTTCATACGTAAAAATAACCATTAACGCTCCCCCTTGCTCAAATCCTCTTTCAGCTTTGTTCTCGAACCCTTTTCCCCAAGGCATTTTCATGTATCCCTTCTTGTTTATCTTCACCCTCCCAAGTTCTAACCCCGCCGTGACGTCACGCAGTTCTGGAAGCTTCCAGAACGGACTCATTTCTACCTCAGGGGACGAAGCCATAAGCTTTGTGCATCTGGCAACACTGAGTGAAGTAATCATTCTTTACGTTTCCCGCCATGGTTTGTAGGACAGAAAGGTTTGTATCTTGAACTTTATTTTCCCGTGTTAGGTTAGTGTTAGGTTAACATGTTGCTTAATTTATATAACTTATTTAATTATATTTAGCTTTAACTTTTATTTTATTTTATATATCTTCCTAGCTTTGTTGTATGTATGCACATATTGCTTTAAAAGCAAACGGGAAAAGTACATGTTTTCAGCATCGTGGTATGTGCATCCATGCTCGCATTTAATACTATCTAAGCGGAGATTAAATGAAAACGTGGTCCGAGATTGCATTTGTTGTCATGCATGCATGTTTATTTCAAATATTGTAAAATCAGAAATTATTCTTTTACATGTTTTTATGTATTTTAAACTTAAAGATGGTATAACTTAAATTTTAAACTTAACTTAGATTTTAAACTTAAAGATGGTAATAGGCTGCAACCTGAAAATGCAGAACGCTTAATTTTCCTGTACCGTAACTTACCTCTAACTTTGATTACAAAGAATAATTAGTTTGTTTTTAAACAATATTTCATATGGTGTAAAACTTAAGAAATTAAAATACTGCCAAATTGAATATTCATCCAAGGGTCATTCCGAGTCAAATCAACCAATGATCTGAACCTTGACATCATGGAAAATGATAATTTTTGGTACAATAGTAGTACCAGTGAAGCTGACAAAAACTGTAAATATTAGATTTTTTGGGCTCTTAGTTTTCAGTTATTGACTTTCTTAAAAGCGAAATTTGGCAAAAAAAAAAAGTATTTGACCTAGAGATCTCAAATTGGTGTCATTTTTTTTTCTTTTAATGGGTCTTAATTTGATATGACTATGCTATTCTCTAAAAACAATTTTTCTTTTAGTTTGTAATTATTTTAGAAACTCCAATTTTAAAAAAGAGTTACAATACCATAATCATGTTGTATATCAAATTAAGGTCCATCGAAAACAAAAGACTGCACTAATTTGAACTCTCTTGGTCAAATAGTTTTTGATCTACCACTGTTTAAAGATTTCAAAACTTTACCAGATTTGGCTTTTTTAAAAAAGTGAATAACTGAAAATCTAAAAGCGCAAAAAATATGAAATTTTACGGTGTTTTTAAACTTTACTGGTACTATCACTGTACCAAAAATGATCAATTTTTTAGATATCAAGGTTCAAACCATTAAGTGATTTGACACAAAATGACATACATTTAGTACATAACTCATTAGCCAGTTTTTTCATACATTCAGCCCACATATGTTCTCAATTTTTACAATTTGCTACACACTTAATATTCAGGATGGCCACTCAACCGGGAAAAGTCAGGGAATTTTGTGAAAATTCTTTTTTTTTTTTTTTTTTTTTTTTTTTTTTTTTTAAATACTAGTTGTCCTTATAAAAACAGGACTGCCCAGTTTGTATGCCATTTTCGAAAAATTTCGCCAAGTATTATGCTGTACTCGTAACTTCTAAATAAAGGCTGCCATGTGTCCATTTGATTCCGTATAAAAACAAAAATGCAGAGTTTGTGCTCCATTTTGGACAACTGTTGCCAAGAATATTATATACATTTTACAATATTTTTTCTATTTTAATGACATTCTTTTGACATTGCTGAATTGACATTAATTATTCAATGGCTGTAGCTTGTTACAGTGTAGTTTTTGCATATCTTTAATGTCTGTCATTGTGAACAATTTGCAATGCCCATATTTAAGGACATCAGTTTAGACTATTTCTTTTTATTTCTTCAGGGAAAAAAAACATTAAATTCTTTTAAATATTTCAGTAGTTCAATTTTGCTGCATTTACATGTATTTTTTATTAAAAATGTCAAAATTTATTTGTAAAAACAAAAAATGTGTATTTTTTTCTCCTGATTTAATATAACTTTTTTTTTAATAGTGGAGTAATTGTTAAGATTCTTTAATCAAATTTGTAATTAAATAGGGATGTGCACGCATTTTATGTTAGAATTACTGGTCTGGAATTTCTTTTCAATTCACCTGGAAAAGTCAGGGAATTTCAATGTGTCTGAAGAGTGGCCACCCTGATATTTCACATGCCACTCAATATAATTTTATATTTACAATTATAATTACAAAACGTTCAAGAACTTTTAAAATAAGTTCTTCTCCAAACTGAGTGAAGATAATTTCATTTCTTCCTTGCTCAAGAGTACAAACTCTCCCAGTTGCAGTAACAGGCTCTATTTTTTGCAAAATGGTCTCACCTGGCACATTCAATACGTCACTCGGTTGAGGATGAAAGTAAGAAAAGGTCCCTTAGGATGTAGGAAGCTTACTTTATAGTCGCTCGTAACATTATTCTTCTCAAGAATACATGCAAGCCACAAAGATCCTTTATAGACTATATAGTGCCAAATCCAGATTCAATTTTTACTAAATTAGTTTGTGTAATATAGTCGAATGCTGTCACACGTTCAGTAAACCGGTGTTCACTACAGTAATAATGCTTAACAAGAAGCCAATTTTCAGAAATTGGGTAAAAAGAATGAAGTTTTTGAGTACAGCACAGTTGATGAGTATGAAGAAGTTAAAGAAATACTGTCGCCACAGTTGAATGACTTTAAGGCAATCATGGGTACTCAAAAACTTCATTCTTTCTACCCAATTTCTGAAAATATACTTCATGTTAAGCATAATTACTGTAGTGAACACCAATTTACTGAACGTGTGACAGCATTAGACTATATTACACCAACTAATTAAGCAAAAATTGAATCTGGATTTGTCACTATACTCTATAAAGGATCTTGGTAGCTTGCATGTATTCTTGAAAAGACGAGCGACTATATAGTTAGCTTCCTACATCCTAAAGGACCTTCTTCTTTCTTTTATCCTCAACCAAGTGACGTATTGAATATTTGAATGTGCTAGGTGAGACCATTTCGCAAAAAGTAGAGCCTGATACTGCAACTGGGAGAGTTTGTACTCTTGAGCAAGGAAGAGATGAAATTGTCTTCACTTGTTTGGAGAAGTACTTATTTTAAAAGTTCTTGAAAAGTAACGTTTTGTAACTGATTGTAAATACAAAATTAAATTTTGAGTGACATATGTGAAATATTAAGTGTGTAGCAAATTGTTAAAATTGAAAAGAACATATGTGGGCTGAATGTTTGAAACAACTGGTTAATGAGTTATGTACTAAGTATATGTTATTCCGTATCAAATCAATTAATGGTTTGAACCTTGATACCTCAGAAATCGATCATTTTTGGTACAGTGATAGTACCAGTAAAGTTTACAAAAACTGTAAAATTTCAGATTTTGGGGGCTTTTAGATTTTCAGTTATTTACTTTTATTAAAGACATTAAGGGACTATTTGTGTGCCAAATTTCATAGTCGGTCGTTAAGGGGTTCCTATAGAAATTAAATTTTTTGTAATTTAGCTAATTTCACTTATAGTTTAATACAAAAAAAAACTAATTTTCATAGGAACCCATTGGCTTCCCATTATGAAACTTGGCATACAAGTAGTCCATAAAGCATATATTTTTTTTTTCAAAAAAATTAAAAGGGGTGTTTTTGAGATTTAAAAAAAAAAATTTTGAAGCTTTTCAAAAAATTCAAATTTGAAATAGCATAGTCATGTTATATATCAAATTAAGACTCATTAAAAGCAAAAGAAAATAACACTAATTTAAGCTCTCTAGGTTAAATAGTAAGTCTCATTTATAAGCATTTAAAAAACGATATTTCGGTATAATTTTTTTAAATACATGATTTGGAAGAATTAAAAAAATATATATACTAGGAAGAAATTTTAAAATAATATGCTACTTAGGACAAATTTTAAAAAAAAGTTGATACTGGGGTGAAATGTTAAAAAACACAATACTAAATTAAAATAATTTGATACTTTTAAGAAAATAAAAAAAAAATACCTGGAAGAAGTTAAAAAAGCCTTATACTTAAAAGAAAATAAACATGATACGTACAAGAAATAAAAACACAATTCTGGGAATTTTTTTAAAAACATTAAACACAATATTATATTTCATAATGTAGTAGATTATAATTTTTGCAATTTTTAGAAATAATTGTGAAACAGTTTGTGTTCTGTGTATCTAGAAACATGTTCTACTTGGGCTCTGTGCCCTTACTCACTGTTTTCACTCTTAAAAATCATCACAGTTGCATGATACCACCATTGATCAGAGATGTGTAGTTTTAGCATGCTAAATTAAAATTTAAAATAGCCTATAATTGTAATTTAAAATAGCCTATAAACTTAATTACAATATTATTAATATTGTTTTTTTTATATATTTTTAGTATTGAAGTTTACTTTTAAAAAATTAACTCTTTAAAAATTGCAAAAATGTTTTAAGTATTATGTGTTTTAATATATCCCAAAATTTTATTCTGTATTTTTAAGTTATTTTCAATTTAAAATAGCTTATCTTTTAAATTTAAAATTATATTTCATAATGTAGTAGATTATAATTTTTGCAATATTTAGAAATAATTAGAATTAAAAATATATTTAAATATAAACTGAAAATAAAGGAAAAAAACATTTTTGCATTAAAATTATTGTATTAACAATATATAATATAAATTAAAATAAAAATTTTATTACATATGAACAGAGTGATTCTATAGTATTGTGAATTTTGCATATATGACACATTTGATATATCGTATCTTTGTAAAAATATGATTTAGATGAATGTATTTTAAATTTTAAAGATACTGTTTCAGATTGTGTTGATTTCAAATTTATAAATTCAAGTACATTATTGAAATCAACACAATCTGAAAATTTGACATCTATTATGAAAAGAAAATAATCAAGTGAAAAAGTGATTAAATTGAAAATATTGAGTATATTCACCTGACTCAATATGTTTGTTTTACAAAGATGCATAAAACTTTGTAAATATCATGTCTGCAACATGCACTATTCTGTAGAGTTGTCCAATGTGTGATAAATATGTATATAAACACGTAATAAATACGTGTAGAAACACAATATAAACACGTAATAAATACGTGTAGAAACACAATATAAACATGTAATAAATACATGTAGAAACACAATATAAATATGTATGGGAATACATTATAAATGCGTATGGGAACGCATAAATACATATGGGAACACGTTATAAACATGTATGTGGATATACGTAAGAAACACGTATGTGAATATACGTAATATACACGTATATGATATGTAATAAACACATGTATCTGGATACGTAATAATAACGTATGTGGATATACGTAATATACACGTATGTGATACGTAATTAACATGTATCTGGATACGTAATAATAACACATGTGGATATACATAATAATAACGTATGTGGATACGTAATATACACGTATGTAGATACGTAATAATAATGTATGTGGGTATACGTAATAATAACATATGTGGATATACGTAATAATAACGTATATGGATACGTAATAAACACGTATGTGCATATACGTAATAATAACGTATGTGAATATACGTAATATTAACGTATAAGGATACGTAATAATAATGTATAAGGATACGTAATAATAACCTTTTTTATAACGGTTGGTATACCGTATTCTAACGTACCATTTTTGCGTAATAATTACGTATGGCCTGACACGTAAAGATTACGTATTGCTTGATACGTAAGAATTACGTATTTGTGCTACCTGGGATACCAAAATCAAATCAGCACCAGGGTATCCCACAAGTAACTTATCTACCAAATTTTGTGAAATTCGGTTAATTAGTTTTTTAGCTAGAATGGATGAGATTTTTGCGGCCCATTTCGCAAAAAAAAAAGGCAGGCTCTTTTATCTCGAATCGTACCAAAATCTAATCAGCACCAAGTTCATACACAAGTGACTTACCTATAAAATTTTATGAAATTTGATCCATTAATTTTTAGTTAAAGTGGATACATACATTGCAGAAACAAACATACACAGATGTCACGCTAAAAGTTTGTTTTTTTCGTGTTCTAGATGTCCCGAAACGTGTAGATCCGTCGACTTGCGACTTTTGACTTGATTCCAATACTTTCGTTATACATGATCATGTATTACAGGGAAAGTAATAATAATGGATTTTCCCGAAACTTTATCCTGCTTTGTTATCGAAAAATTTAGAACAAGATAGAAGTTTTTTAAATTCGAGCGAAAACTTCGAATTTTATTTGAAATTTTATACATTTTTTTAACATGTCAGCATATGATAAAATTTGATATAATCATGCATAAAAGGACTTATTCATGGTTCATTAACCAAGAGACTTAATAGTTTCAATCATTGTAAAAAAAAAGGCGCGATACAATTTTCCCCCTTTTAAGCAGAAAACATTTTGGGACCTTTTTTTTTTAATATTTTAAGGGTAATATTTTTTTTTTATTTTAGGTCATTTTCTACCATTTTTTAAAATAAATTAAATTGATCAATTCTAATTGTTTACAACAGTACATAGTTCTAAGACAACATCCGAAAATTCTGAAGTTAAAAAGATAGGGTGAGAGGTGTTGATAAGTTGAAGTGAGTCCATTGCAGAGTAGAAAATATACAACATGAAAATTTCATCAAAACCAAAGCAAGAGTCGCCAAGATAGAAAAAACGATTTTAAAAAGGACCTTCCGGCCCCCTTCACAGCCTACTTTTTAAAAATATTTATAAATGCTCCCCCCCCCCCCCCCCAGCAACACCGTACATCAAAAAGTATTTGTTTTACGCCATTTCACCATTCTTATTTAAGTAGAATTAAAATCTTAATTACTAACTTTAGAAGTAATTATCATAGAAACGTGATTTTTTCAGGGATTGCTTATAATACTGTTACAATCTTATAATTCAAATTTCCCACCTTTGTCTGCAAAACTCGGGATTTTAAAATTCTGAATTTTGAATCCTACTATCCAAGTTCCCAAGAGAGTGTCTCTTCCCTTATTACAAACTCCTCCTAGATATTCACCCCCCCCCCCCCCCCCCCCCACCCGCACCATATTCACTCGCTGGCTTTTGTACATCTGTGACCTTGACAGCTCCTTTCATACATATACGAGTAGAAAGAATACTTTGTAGGAAGCGAGGCGGACAATCGTAGTTCAAATTCGGTCAGAGGCAAGAGACCTCCCAGCACAACCCAGAATTTGAGACATAAAACGTCTCGTTACCAGAGGCAATCGTGAAAGAAAAGACATACCGTTATTATACATATTATGATAGTAACGAACCGCCAACAAAAGTGTTTATATAAATTGACAGATTATGCAAGGAAATGGATTGGACAGGACATTTAATTATAAAATTGACACAGCAGAATAAAAAAAAAACTGATGCGGACAGCATATGACTTTCCTTACATACTCAAATGCATTTGCTTCTTATTTCTTTAATAATCTATTAAATTGAGTTTAATGGTACAAAATAACACACATAATTATTTTAAATGACATTGATATTGCACTTTTAATCCAACTTTCGTTTTCATTTGGTAACTAGACGTATTTTCAAAGGCGAAAATACTCAAATATCTCGAGAATGGCTAGTCCTACAGTAATGTGGTTGGTCTTATTTTTTTAACATAAAAAATTATGTATAAAATAAGCATTTAATTGATATATTTCAACATACTTAGTCTTTTATTATAGATTTTGGCGAATTTTTACATGCTATTTTTTTTTTTTAAAGGGGGGGGGGGGGACAGGTCCTTTTATCCCAAATTGTGATAAATCTAATTGGCATCAGAATCATCCACAAGTGTAAAATTTGGTGAATTAGTTTTTGGGTTAGAGTGATTACATACATTGCACCAACAGACACATACGCAGACGCCATACTAAAAATAATTTTTTGTGTTTGGGAGATCCCTGTAGATCGGTTGAAAAACTCGAGTTGCGATTTTCCACGATTCCAAAACATTCCCTATACATTACCATGTATTGCAGGGAAAGTAATATAAAAATAACATATTTATTTGTCTAAAAATTCAGACAATGACCATGTCACGATGAATATAAATAAATAGCGATTCAAGACACAAAATATTACGTGGATTATTACAATTAGTTAAAAGAAAGGTTTTATCGAAAACCGGGATGAAGTTATCATTAATAACAATTTGGAATAAAGCAGTGGAAAGTTTGTTTTTATATTTTAAGTTATAGTTAGTAGGGGGGGGGGGGGATCTTACAGGTGATGGCAGGATGTGACATTCAGCCACTGTCTCTGTGGGCACGATATATCGAAAAAATTGAGATATTCAAACAGTGACTTCACCAGGAATCCACTGGAGTTCAGAGAAATGAGAAACAAAATGCTTTGTTACCCCCCCCCCCCCCCCATCCCTTTTACACACACAAAACTTCTAGCGGCGCTACTGGATTCATGTGAATTTTGATATAACTATAAACATTAATTATCGATTGTAAGAGGGCTATTGATTGCATACTAAAGGAAGGCCATCCACAAGGATTATATCCCAGTAGGAATAACATGAATAACAAGAAAAGTTATTTTTATTTTAAAACATAAATAGAATTAAGCAGTTTTACAATTGTAATGTCACATTAAGCAAGAAAGATCAATCATGCATAAAGCATTGATTATGAAACACTTTCCAACTCCAATGCAATTTTATTTAAACATCTCTAAATTGCGATACATTCCTCTGTAATATTTTTAAAATTATCGCAATGCTACATTAATTTATTATATTTGGAAACTTAAAACTTCATCGAAAAAAATGAACGTCATTCAAATGACGGCATTGAAATATAAATTGCCCGGTTTAAACATCTCTAAAATGCGATACATTCCTCTGCAATATTTTTTAAATTATCATAGCACTACAATAACTTATCATATTTAAAAACTTCATCGAAAACAAATGAAATTTATTAAAATGACGTCATCGAAATATAACACACCTGGCTCTATCTATAAAAGCAGCATTTCATTCACAAACTTTTTCCATTCATTTCATTCATCACAATACTATAATAATTTATTTTGTTTAAAAACTTAAGACCATGGAGGTACAAGTAATTAAACTATGCTTAAAACTCATAGAAAAAATCGTCTGCTTCTCTGTGTAAAATCAATGAATTTTCATTCATACCAGCTATATTGTAGACTCCATGAGCTAAATAATTTTGCGTTAAAGAAATGCAGCAATTCTTATACAACTCATTCTACATCTTTTGGTATTTACATTCTCCATAAGTGAGAATTAGCCTTCGTTGTAGAAATAATCAAAATTTGATGATCATTTAAACTCAAATATATTGTAATTGCGTTGTTTCAGTATGTAGATGCACAGAATAAAGCGGTTTTAGGACGGATACAACACTAAACATGAATTAAGAAAAAAAATAAAAATCACAATTTTGACATAAGATGGATGCCATATGATCTCTTCATATAATTGTCACGTGATCTCTTTATAAAAGGTGTAATTATTATTTTAATTTGTATTTAAAATCTACTGAATATATTTTACTGAAATTTTTTTATATAATTTATGAGATAATTTAAATATTTCCCAAAACTTTCGAAGCAATTTGTGAATTTTAAATCCGCTTAAAAAATGTTTGAAAAATTAGGTCCCATACGGTTCAATGTATTTCATTTTTTCAACCCGGGTTCAATCCAAAACTAATTGGGTGATATTATTCATTTATATTCCCATAGGTCAAACAGACTCTCTGAACAACATACTAAACTTTCATTTTGATAAAGTCATTTTTACAGCAGTTATCATGCTAACGGACAGACAGACAGACGGAAGGAACAAAGTCATAAACACTTTTCAACTATGTTCATAAACACTTTTCAACTATGTTATAAAGTGTTAATAAGGAAGAATTTCAAAATATACATTATATAACAAAATTATACAACAATAATAATAATGGGATTAAATAATATACTATAATTTATGCCATACAAGTCCTATAAAGTTCTTCAGAACAATATTGCCATATACTCTAAATACATAATAATACAAGAAAGATCAATCATGCATAAGCATTGATTATGAAATACTTTCCAACTGAAATGCAATTTCATTTAAAAATCTCTAAAATGTGATACATTCAGTTGTGATATCTTTTACATTATCACAGTACTAGAGTAATTTATTACACTTAAATATCTAAAACTTCATCGAAATCGTCTGATTCTCTATGCAAAATCGATGAATATTTCATTCATATAACTTGTATTCCAGAGCTAAACAATTTTGCGCGAAAAAAAATCAGCAATTCTTATATAACTCACCTTACAATCGCTTGAGATATTTGCATTCTGCATAAGTTAAAATTAGGCTTCGTTGAATAAATAATAAAAGTTTAGGGATCATTTAAAATCACAACTATTGTAATTGCGTAGGCAAGGAATTTAGATGCACAGATAATATATGTGTGTGTGTGTGTATGTATTCAAAGTATTGGAATCGTGCCGAAGATCGGAACTCGAATTTTCGAAGGATCTACACATTTTGGGACTTCTAGAACACGAAAAACTATTTTTAGGAAGACGTCTGTGTGTGTAAGGGTGTATCTGTTGTGGCGTAGTGGTAGCGTGGTTTTATAGTCACAGCCAAATAACTCTCGAGTGACTTCAATTCTTTATTTATTTACAGCAATTAGGTAATATACAAATTAGATTACAAAGGTATCCAAATCTGAAGTGAGGCGAATAGTCCGCTGAGGTCACTCTGATGTGTTCAAGAAAATGTCCACATCAATTTCCCATGGAAAGTCTATGCGAGGTGATTCTCTAACCAGGATTCAAGATGAAACTGACGTAAGTCCACGATGCGGTGACGTCCTGTCACGACAATATGCTAGACCCGGGTGGTCTGAAATTTAGACTAGCGGTAGTCTATATGGATCGAGTCCTACTGGGCCCTCGATCTCTCTTCCGTTCCGTCCTTAGGTCAGGAACTATCGCAGAAGGTTTCTGCTCAAAAACCAAATACAGGGCCTATGCCCGAGAAGCACTCTCTTTCCAAAAAGACGAGCTCTCTTGTCGAAGATCAGATCTCAACTCTCTCGCGCCTGGCTTCGCGCCAACGCTTCGCGCCTGGTGCTCTGTCTTGTACGACACTACGACTCAAACTCTCTCTCAAACTCTGCTCCGGTCGCCCTCAGAAAAAGAGCCACCAGGGGACAATTTACTCTCTATTTTTCTATTGGATCTTAATATCCGTGATGTCATTTTTCTTGAGTCTCATTTGTCCGGAGACTCGTGCCAGTAAGTCTAGGGGACACTCCCCTCACGTCTGGAGCTAACGTCCACGCGATCACTCAAGGCGGTTCATGCCAGCTTAGCCTTTCTTCTTAACTGTCAATTTTCCAGACATGGTGGCGCGGGATTCGCGACGTCCATTGTTCTGGTGACCTCTGCTGTCTTTAACATTCAAAGGGTCACAGGTGTGCTCGGTCTGGAATTTCTAAGCCCCAATTCCAATTCGGGGGGGATTTAATTACAGCTTCATTTGCTGAATTAATTTAATTCGGCACACTGTGTGTGTTTCTGTGTGTCTGTGAGGATATTGCATCCACTCTAACTAAAAAACTAATGGGCCGAATTTCATAAAATTTGGTAGGTAAGTTTTTCGTGGGAAACCCTGATGCTCATTAGATTTTAGTACGATTCGTAATAAAAGAATTTGCCTTCTTTACGAAATGGCCGGCAAAAATTGCCTTTATCCACTCTAGATAAAAACTAATGGACCAAATTTAACAAAATTTGGTATATAAATCAATTGTAGGTTATTGTGGTACGATTCGGGGAAAAGGAACGGGCTGTTTTTGCGAAATGCCCCGCAAAGATCTTTAAATCTAAAAATAAAAGACTACGTGTGCTCAATTATATCAATTAAATGCTTATTTATACGTGATTTTTGATAACAAAAAGAATAAGACTAACCCCATTACTCTAGGGCTAGCCGTTCTCGAGATATTTTAGTTTTTTCGCGTTTTCGCTACGTGTGCCTTTGACAATAAGTCCAGCTATCAAATGAGAACCAAATTTAAGTTTAACGTGCAAATTCAGTGTCATTTAAAATACTTAAGGGTGTTATTTTGTACAGATAAACTCAAATGATTATTGAAGAAATAAAGGGAACATGAATATGAGTCTGCAGGGAAAGTCATGTGCTACCTACATAAGAATTTTTAACAATCTTACAACAATGATTCATAGAAGTGAACGGGGATTATTTGCAGGCCATTTTGAAAAAAATGTAGGATCTATATTTGAGGATCCACAAATTTTTGTAGAATAAAATGTTCTACTAATTTAAGTTGTGTACCAAATTTCAACTCTCTAGGACGTAGGAAAGTACATTAAAAATGCCAACAAATAAGTATAACATGAAGAGTTATATAAAATTAAAAAAAAATTAAAAATTGTTATTTACCATATTTATTTTACCTGTAAAACGTAAAACCTCTCTTATATACTATGCTGTAAAGTGTTAAAAAAAACAAAAAAACTGTGGAATATATATAAGAAAGTTGAGTTGATCCTCATTCAAATCTGCATTATGTACATTTGAGAAAGTTGAGTTTCCATTTAAGGATATCAATATGCATTATGAAAGTATGAAAAGTTATAGGTAGGGCCAAACACATCGAAAAGAACGGGATCAAATTCGAACCCCTTCTGAAAAATGGCTTGAAAATTTGATCTGGATTGAAACATCACCATCTTAATATTTAGTTGAGATGTTGATGCATCAACCTGGATTTAAATATTTGATTTCCTTTGCAGAAAGGGATTGAACGTGTTATACAAAAATATGAAAAAGTTGAGTAGAGCCTTATACCCTGTATAATTTTTTAATTCTGTGATATTGATTACATTACAAGTAGACCCAATAAATTTGAATTATAAAGATATGAGGAAGTTGTAAATGGATTATGACGGTATGCCAATGGAATATAAATATAGAAAAATTAATTTTATAAAGTAATAATTTAGCAGGGTGGTTTTATACAGCTTATAGAAATGTGGCCAAAAGAAATTATTTCCAATTGTAAGGTATGAATGTGAAAAATGTTAAACAATAATGCTTGTTTCTGTAGCAAGAACTTCTGCTGCTGTTATTTTGTAGTCCTCATTTTGCATTAAAATATGAATACCAGATAATAAGTGAAAATTTTGGAATTCGATATTTTGACGGGAAAACACGTTTTATGGACATCTATGACGGAAAGATAAGTTTTATGGACATCTGAATACATTTCGAACACTTTTGAAAAATTGCCCATCTGCGTGTATGCACACGATAATTTAAGAACGAATGCGCGTACAGCTATGACATTTTATGTGTAGATACATTGTGTAAAAAAAACGAAGTTGAAAAAAAAATTGTAATTTAGATGATTAAAATTCGAATTATTAGAAATTTAAGAATTTCATAACATTCATTCTTATGGAGAAAATTATAATTTCCAGAACAATGGTGGTGGTACGGCCAATGGATAGTTTGACCATAAGGATATAAATGCTAATAAAACACAAATTAGTCAAATTTCTACTATTTTTCTGCATCACTGAGCTAGTATCAACTTTAAAAAGAAACTCTGAAAAAGTTTTAAAAAATTCAGCGAAATGATTTATTTTTTAGTTTAAAGTGTATGCTTTTTTTATGAGCTTTCGTTTGCAAATTTTTTTTTTTTTTTAATTTTAAGTCTGAAAAAAAAAATATTTGTTGATAATAGCAACAAGTTATTTAGGTGAAGTGATGCATTTGGCTAATTTGCGTTGTGTTATAACTGTTTCCAACTTGAAATATATATATATATATATATATATATATATATATATATATATATATATTTACTTTCTAAGATCAAAATCTCATAAAATATATGGGTTCTTTTTTTTTCATTCATTCTGATATTGATTATGAAAAAAAGTGAATTACCCCAACTTCAAAAATTTATTGGCGCCATATCTCTTTGAATGTTGAGCAGGTGCGAAACTACATAAGACATGTAACACCTTCAATGTAGGTGGTTTGAATAATGTTTGCAAAATCAATGTCGTAAGGAATAAAAACTATTGAAGACTATTATATATATAACATGATTCGTGCGCATCAGGTGCATGCATAATTATTACTTTCCCTACATTACAGTATAATGTATATAAGGAAAGTATTGTGACGAAGTCGAATATTCGAATTCGAGTTTTCGACAGAAAAGCACACGTTTTAAGCATTCCTGAAATAGAAGCGAACGTTTTTGAGGGAAGGTCTGTTTGTCTGTAAGTATGTTAGTGTGAGTGTGGAAGCGAAATCTCACAAATGAACGTTTCAGAAATAATTTGGTACGATTATTTCAATCGATGAATAATGAAAGCCTATTGATGTTAAACGCAATCGAATGTTTGGAACACTCAGGGTCTGATAAACGCTCGGGCCTCCGGGGCCGCGTACTGTGTCCCCAAATTTTAGGGGCCTCTAAATATTGTACGTGTTAAACCATTTTATTCAGAAATAATTATTTATTTAATTATTTAAATAATATAAGCTGATAATGTTAGTTTTTATTTTAAATTTTGAAAATATGTTAATAGTTTTAAATATTATACATCTTTTAAAGTTTTACTTTTAAATAAAAAGTTCTACATTTACAAAAGTGCCTTCGGGTTAGTGATCCTAAACTTCCAAATTTGCTTTGTGATTTTTTTTTCTTTGCATGCATTTGGTATGCCGTGAGTGTAAGGGGGCCCCCAATTAACACCGAACCTCACATTGGCTTAATCAGGCCTTGGGAACATTCCCTTAATTTTCAAATGAATTTTTGAAAACTTCTTTAAAAATTGGGATCTTCAATAATCATAAATAAATAATCATTTCGACCGTAATTTTTCATTAGAAAACGAATGACAGAAACTTTAGAACCCTAGCATGAGCCGTTTTCGAGATGGTGCCTGTTTTTCAAAAACATTTATAAAAAAAATTACTTAAACTTAAAAATGCAGAAGTATTATTAAATATATAAAATTATCGTCTCGTAGAGAGCTATGGAGAAAGTTCTTCAACCATTCTAACAGGAAGACCCACCCCTGCATTTTTCAGAATTGTTCAAAGAAGACACGGTTGATTAGTTCACATTCTTTGTCAAGGTCACAGATGTCTACCGTTTACGCCGTAGAGGGCATTCCGCCTCTGGCATTTACTTTTGGGGAGAATAAGAGGCAAGAGGGATCGTACTCGTACTCACATGTGTGTATGTGAGGTTATACAAAAAGGAGTTGACTCGGCTTTCTCCTACCTTCATACAGTAGATTAGTTCATAATCTGCATGCCTATTGAGAAGGGGGTGGGAACAGGGTGATTGATTGTGATTGCTCCTAGGCCCGGATTTTGACCGTATATTAATTATATATATATAAACAATACTTATGGAAGTGAAAAAATAATTTTTTGCGCAAAATCTTTTTCTTTCTATCTCCAGGTAATAAAAAACAATGTGGTACTGTAACAAATCTGATTTACAAAGGGGCAAAGATGTTCCATTTCTAATGTTTTGCTCATTCAAGAAAAAATTAATATTTATATTTATTATTTTCAGGTTTCGTCTACTGTATTTTTTATAACTCGAACATCTTACACTTTAAATTTTCTCTAAAATACATAAACTACTTTAAAATTAAGCTCAGTGTGAAGAGAAATTGAAATAAGGCCTAAGCAAAATAAGGCCGCGAGCCCGGATTATCTATCTCTCCATAGCCTTAATAATTTGTATCAAAAACCTATAGAAAACTAGCATGGACCGTTTTAAAGATATTGCACGAGTTAAGAATACATTTTTCATAATTAGCACTTTGAATATTGTTACATAAATTATTTCATACGTAATTTTTAATTAGAAAATGATTTTAATTTAGAACAGCATTAATCGTTCTCGAGATATTGCATGTTTCTCAAATTAATTTTAAAAAAAATCATACGAAATTAAAAAAGTAGTAAGTATAGTGAAATATGTTAAATTTCCATATGCAATGTTATGCAACATCATTCTCGTGAATCTAAATCATTCTACTCGCGAGAGATAATACTTTTTGTAATAGTTTCGTATTTTGAATCTTAAGAATTCGGTAATAGTCAATTATTTCATACAATTGATATTAATCAAAGGTTAACTGCATATATATGGATCAGAATTTTGTACCTGAGTATGAATAAGCCATTTGTTTGAAATCATAAGTTGCAAAGAGAGTCCAATTTCAATTTATATGTTGTTAATTCAATGGTAAAATCATAGTTTTGTGGATCTTGTTCGATTAATTCGTTATGAAATAAATACAGTTACTGCGTCACGTAGGGAAATTTAAAATCATGTGCTACTCACATTATACTTTTTACATAATGTAAATCCACACTTAAATTTTTATAATACACACATACGGACATATTTTTAAAAAATATTCAAAATGTAAACGTGTTTGTCCGTCAAATCACGATTTCCAAAGTTTTCTACATGTAGAAAGTATTGTTTCCGCGAAAATTATTAAATTCTATAATTTGAGGGAGAGCGACCACCTGAACATATTTTGAACACTTTTGGAAAGACATCCATCCGTGAGTGTGTGTCCCTGAGATATGAACAAAATATCTGAGATATGAGCCTAAAACAAATGCTTATATCGCTATGAAATCTTATTTTGTCACGATATTACGTAAAAAAAACCCAGAACTAAATAAAATATTTTGTAACTTGCAGTATTAGATCACAAATTATTTGAATTTTCGATTTTCCACACAATTATTTTCTATAGCAAGCATCTAAATGGTTGTGATATTTTTCTATCCATGAGGCCAGTAAAGATACTATTTTGACGATGCTCACTACTATGTTTGAAGACATTTACTATAGTTCAATTTTTCAGATAAATTTATTTGAAAAACGTTCTTGAGAACAAACAGTTCGAACTAGCGTTCTGAAATATGTGCCATTCGTTTTATAAGAAAAATTGCGCATAAAATGACTATTTATCTAACATTATTAGATGTATAGATTTCTTTTTTTATGAATTTTTCTGGGAACTGCTGAACGTTTGATCGCGTTTAAAATCAATACAGGGTTCCAGTATTCAAAGATCACACAAATTTACGTTCGAAATACTCCACTTGGTCGTGAGATATCGCTCCCATAGACTCACGGACACACACTAGCATACATACACACAGACATTACCTTAAAAACGTTCAATTCGAGTTCAGGGATGCTTGAAACGTGATCTTCCGTCGAAAATTGAAATTCAAATTTTTGATTCCGTCGCAATACTTCCCCCTATAAGAGAGGTTGGGGTACTATGGACCACTTACGTACATTTTGATGTTTTCTTTTAAACGATGAGGAAAATGACCACTTTGAATGAGTATCGTATTATCTACATATTCAGGTTTATGCTATTAAATTTTGCTGCAGAATATTTTAAATGATAAGTGACAAAGTGGACCATTGTACCTGGTCACATATCTGCAATAGCAACCAGCCAAAAAATTTTTTATGTGTCACTATTTTGTAAACCATTATGGAGACAGACATATTCAGTTTGCCATGCAGGTAGGTGGCTTAAAATGTCTTCAAGCGATTAAGCTTACTTTGCAACAGTGGAGTTTCTACTTACAGTATCAGCTTACACCACTAATGTCCCATGAAAACAAATGACTATTTGTCGAATGTTTAAAGTTAAAGTACAAAACTATTACAAATTGTGTCTCTACCCATTGTAATACACAATTTGTAATAGTGTTTTACGAGAGATTACAAATAGTGTCTTCTCTTGTGAATGGAACGAGCTAGATCCACGAGAACTTTGAGTCAATTCGGTTCACACTTTGGCCGCTGTAATAAAGGCGAATGACGAAGGTCAAAGTGCCTGACCATTAAAAAAAAAAAAAAAAAATCATGTTCAGATTAGGTACTCACTTTCACATTTAAAGATTTAATACACATTCAATTTGTAATGTGTGAGGTTCAAAATGTGGATATGCAGTCAAAGCTATATATATATATTACATTTTCAAACCTATTACAATCCTTCTCATTACATATTTATAGCAATAAACTTTTCCCCGAGTATTCTATTATTCTTACTGCTTTTGCTCTGTTTGAATCAAAAATTAACTCATCACATATTATATCCTCATTACCATCCTCCCCAAACATGTTCTTTACCTAGTTACAAAAGCATGTATTAAAACTACACCTAGAAATTTTTAATTTCATCAAAATACTTTACCTTTATATAAACCTTGCATTGAATGCAAACAAAGATATGAAAGTAGAATATATGTAATATTATTAATTACAATAAATTTATTTTAAAATAAATTTATATTCCTTAGATATAATTATATATATTCCTTTGTAAAAAGATACTACATTATACATAAATAAAATATAATGTAACACACCTTGTAATTTGTGCCTACCCCTGAAATAAGTAACAAAGCTAGAAGGAAGCTTAGGGGGCTATGCAATGCTGAATGCCCAAAGTTACATTATTACCCTACCCAGTGATTTTTCACATGTACATTGTATTCTACATTGCATATGAAATTATGGGTTCTATAGGGAGTACAGGGTATATTTTACATTGCATCCTACCAAAAGAATATTCATAGCTCCACTTATGGAGTGGGGTTCTTGCCTCGTGTGCAAAACTACAGAAAGATGATAATGATTTAAAATTATTTTGATATGTAAAAACAAATATGCATTGAAAATTGAATTATATACAACTAAACTTATTTAAAGTAGATACCGAATATGACTGAGCACATGCCAAAATTCTTTCATTGCCTCCTTTCCCTTAATGTATTTTCTTTGATCCTTACACTAAATATATGTTCACCACAAGAAGCGCCTCTTTCTTATTCTACACCCCATCCCACTCCATGACAGCATGCCACTTATGGGTTCTCAATGATTTTGTTGAACTGAATGGGGTTATGACTTCTGCCCTACACTGCACTTGCTATGGTGTAATGGGTTGAACTCAGGCCTTCCAATAAGATTTAATTTCTTACCAATGCTTACTTACAGAAACTGAATAATTAAACTATTTTAAGAATATTAAGAATGTATGTACATTAAACTGTATAACACAACAATTATTTATATTAAGAATGTAGTACACTACAAACTATATAATACTATACTATAAATATATATATATATTAAGAATATATGCAAACCATTAATGCATACAAAATTTTAACTTGACAATTCTATTATTCAATCAGTATTTAATATGTATATATACCTATATTGAACAATAAAATATATAGTTCTATATAATAATAATAAAAAAAAAAAATTAGAATATGAATCTAAATGAATAAATTATGCAAACATGTCAGCAACAAATGCATAAGCTTATCATTTCTGCATCACATTTTGTAATAGTTCAGAATTATATTTTAAAAAATAACATAACGTATTCCAGTGGTGAAGAGTGATAAAATAATTTGAAGAGACATAAAAATAGGGGACCAAAATTTACAAATAACGTTTTATGCTATATTTTTTAGCAAGGTTACAAATAAAATAAAATATACAGTAAACTTTAGATAATCCAGCATATTTCAGAAGTACCGGATAACCAAATTAACAGAATTATCAGATGTTGAACTAAAATGCTATAGAAATTGGAAAAAATTAATGCAAAAGAAAATAATGGAAAATAAATGTGATTTTTATTTTATTAAAGAGTTACACATACTAAATTATACTGTACAGTATGCCAAAAAAACATTTAAATAAATTTTAACATTATAAGGTAAACTTCAATTAACAGAAATCTGGATATAAAAGCATTCAGTTTATTACAGTAAATATAACTCAATAAAGCCAAATGGACCTAAACAGTGCAACCGACAGAATTTTTGAGTTCCTATATAACAAATGTAGATCCCTATTTTCCAAGTTATTGGTCTTTCTTTGTAAACTGTTTATATGACATAGGACCTCTAAGCTAAGCATCATTTTGGCTCTACTTGTTGGCGGCTCTAAACCCGAATATAATTTAAGAGCTGAGCTGGACACATTCCAAATAATTAGATGTCGAATGAACCAGAATTTATTTAATAACTCAATTACACTGAAAATAAATTATGACATTTTGCAATTTTACAGTGGAACCCAGGTTTTACATTTCTCTTTGGAGCCAATTAAAAAATGTTATAAGTGGGGAAAACACAATACATAGGAAACTCCATTATATTTAGAATATAAAATTCAAGGAAAACATGTAAGAAAATAAACAGCCACTATTTTATTTCAGAGACAATTATTACATAGGTTAGAGTGGCCTAATCTGAATAGGTTAGTTGTGGCATAATGTCCATTCAGATAAAAGGCATCAAACAATAGTTTCACTAGTATTTGATGCAGTTTAATTTAACAGCAAACATCTAATTTAACCTCACATATAAACAAATGAAAAAATCAAAACAAATAAAAGAGAAAGTAAAGAAATAAAATAATAAAAAAACAAAATGTGTGGATAAAACAGTGTGTACTTTTAAGCAGATAAGAATAGGAAGGGCTTATTCCTTCAACGGGAAAGGGATAGGTATGTGAATTTTATCTAAAATTTAAAATGCAAATTTACAATATCAGCCTAGAGTAGACCTAAAAATAGGAACTCAACACTCACCATAGGTTAATTACACAATCCAATGTGTTGATTAAATGAAACAACTTCGGGCCACTACATCCCTCTTCTATTCTGTTTTAATCAGAAAACTGTCCCAAAAGTTTACTAACTGTTTATTATTGCCCAATTCTTATCCCTCATATCTCTATATATAATAATATATTAAGTATATGTAACCACACTTATTGATTTTACAAAAAAATTATGATACAGTGGCCACTAAACTAAAACTGCGAACTTGCTACTGAGTGAAAATTTGAATTTTCAAGTTTAAGGGAGATTATCCTTAAAATTTATTGTTGAAGTGAAGCGTATTCCATGGTTTTCCACTGGAAAATAGCATAATCCCCCACCCCAGACCTTCATTACAACCAAGATATGTTAATCTGTTTTAGCCAAATTTGTTGAGATATCAAAGATATAGGGCTTTAGTTTAAATTTTGAAGTACAAAAAATTAGGGTTATGCATACTAAGTAAGGAACATAGGTTCCTAATAGGTATACAGTGTCTGTCCATTATTACATTTTATATAAAAAATTACTCCAAAACTGCAATAGAAAACAAAATAAAAACTTCTTAATACAACATACCAGGGTTGCAAAAAGCTGGCTAAAATTAATAAAAGCCACGCCGGTGGCTTTTATTGGTTTTAACCAGCTTTTTTTGGCCAAAATTGGCTTTTTTAAAAAAAGGGGTGAAGGATTTTAATTTTAAATTATACATTTTTAAGTGTTCTTTAACTAATTTTAAAGGTATTTTATTGGGTTAGAATTTAATAAATAACTTCATTTCTCAATAATGAAAACATTAATATGGAATACCTGCTAGTGCAAAAAAGCCTGCTAAATTTTAAAAGGCATACCAACTGCTTTACTTGGTTTA
This sequence comes from Amaurobius ferox, assembly GCA_951213105.1. NCBI lineage: Eukaryota > Metazoa > Arthropoda > Arachnida > Araneae > Amaurobiidae > Amaurobius > Amaurobius ferox. The sequence continues at coordinate 9,227,452 of OX578142.1, forward strand.
CATTGGCCGTGAACACATTTTTTTAAAAATGTTATTGCTTTCAATAATAAAATATTTTATTTTAGGACAACAGTTGTTTAGTGATATATCTTATTAGTTAACTAATTTTAAGGATTTTATTGATATGTAAGAGTCTTATTTTCAGTTATAAATATTTAAAATCATACATAAAGTCATAAAAAACATTATTTATCACTATTGAAAACAGTATTGGGAATAACATGTGCATGAACTCTTTTGAATAGCATCAAGCTTTTCAAAAATTTATTTTAACAAGTTTTAATTTGAGAACAATTTTTAACCTTTTTTGATTGCTCTCTCTTGTTAGTAGTGTGTAAAAAAAATGTTTTTCCTTTTTGAAGTAAAATTGATTTTTTTCCTTTTTGATGTGTGGTGATTTGTCTGTTTAATTAATTATAGTCTTTAAAATGTGCAGTATATGTAATGTTTTTTTTTTTTTTATCAAATGGCCAGGCACTTGACTTTCATCATTCGCCTTTGTCAGTGGCCAAAACGTGAACCATTCAGCCATCCAAGGATGTTGCCCCAGGTGCACCAGAGGGGGGCGGAACACACTGCGCCCACAACACATACATCCATGCCTTACGTGGGACTCGAACCCACAATGCGGCAGTCGAGCAATTGCTGTGGAAATGCTCGCCTTGACCACTCGACCACTGCATCGGCAGTATATGTAATGTAGAGCTATGCATTATGTAACAGAGGCTTTCAAAACACCATCTTGGTAACTAATTTAATGCATTCTCCTCAATGTATATATATTTTTCCTTTTAGACACACATATTACCTTCATAGTATTTTTCTAGTGGTCGTAAAATCTTGTGTACTTGGTAATATTTAATAGAAGTTTATAAACATTTAGGAGTCCATCAAAGATAAAGTAATACAAATTTAATGTCAATTGGCTGTAAACATCTTTTCTTAATAAAAGCCAGCTTTATTTAAGCGGTTAAAACCAAAAAAAGCCAGCCGGCTTTTTTTGGCCTGGCTAAAATCCGGCAACTCTGCAGCATACATTAAATTTTTGCCAGTTGACTGCTAAAATGTAATGTATGCTGTATTTTGACAAAGTTCTTATTTTATTAGTATACTCTTATTACATTTACTGTTAAGACTCTGCTATTTTATTGAATTAAAAATGTATAACCAAATAAACAGCTGAATTTCAATCAGTAAAAACTTATGATATACATTCAGCGAATTTATGGGACATAACCCTTTGAGTTAAGAAAAGTAGAGGCTATGCCTTCAGAGAATGATGATGGTCAAAGATTTTATTTTATATAGAATTTCCTTTTGTTCACTTATATTATCAATAGAGAAAATATAATATACAAAGCTAACTATAAGAAGTAGCATGAAAAATGCAGACATATAAGCAAACATATTTAAAATGCTGAATAAACTCAAACAACAAAAAATATTTGTCATTTTTGTATGAACCTATTCACTTTTGTTGTCTGACACAGTTTAGAATTGAGCATAAAAAATAAACAATATTAACACATAAAAAATACTAGTTAAGTCAAATACTAGAATTTATATACCTCATGAGCATTGAGAGTAAGAGCTAACAAAATTTACAAATAACTTAACAAACAATGCTTAAAAACAAATCATAGGCGCAGCAAATATTTAAAGTGTTGAAATTTTAAAATTCAATAAAATCAACTTGTCAGTTTTGCATCAAATCTCTACTAATATTCAATACTATTATAAGAATATGTAAAATGTTGTTATACAGCATTTTACTTTATTTATATGGGCTTTAAGTTAATTTGCATGTAATATAAACATAAAATATTATCATTATAAAAAAAAAAGATAACTCTTACTTTTTTTATTGCCAATTGCAAGGCAATTGCTTTAGTTATTTTATATTTCATGCTGTACCCTAACATTAATATACAATATAATTTGAAAAACAGTTGAAAACATGTTGAAATAAAGCTGAGTATACTTCTCGGAAAATTTTTTTTGTCCGTTGATCTGAATTATCCCCCTAATATTAGGTTTTGTTTGGAATTAAAATGGAAGTGAAGAGTGCTACAGCAAATTAAACAATTGCCTTTTGGCACATCTTGTCAAACCTGCAATATTCAGTATCATCTGTTGATAAAAGGTGGTGACCTGGTGGTGGGTGTTTCTAAAGTCACCTTAACTTTGATGTGTACATGTCTTAACTGTGCCAGTTTTATTTAGCATTGTTCCAAAAGAAATCTTGTTAAAACATACCATTTTAGCTAAAATGTTAAAACTTATAAACACAACATTAATCTTAGGATTCTGGATAGCATGAGCATTTTAAGCAAAAGGAATTTAAATTGAGCAGCGCATGAAACTCAAATACTTTTAATTTGCATATCTTATAATTAGTTAGAATTGGTCAATGGTAAAGAGAAGGGACTGGGTATAGAGACATATACTTTGAGCTAAGAAGACAGCAAATTATGATTAATGTTAGAGATAACATGCATCTGGTAATTTTCTGAAGGAAATCCAATTTTCTATAGATTTTGGCATTAGGGTTTCTGGGATATAAATTAGTTTATGATTCTATTTATATTTGATAACTAGCACCTGCTATTCATGGTTGAAATGATATTACCATATTAGTATGAATTTATATTTAAGATTTTAGTGTGAGTTATAATGTTATTTATTTGAATTTTAATATAAAATTGTATAGTAATTGCAATTTATTTTTCAGATAAGCATTTAGATCTATTTCACCTTAATATGACAAAAATCAAGACTGGCACTTCGGATAAAGAAAATATGAAAATGCTAAAATAATTTTCGATTTTAGTAAAATTGTTAAATATTTTAATATGCCCGTTTAAATCCTGTGTATACATATATGGGTTATTATGTATAGCGACCACAGGGAACATAGATCCCTAATACAGTAACTGTCGATCATTACATTTACTGCTATGATTCCGCTACTATATTGAATTTAAAATATATACAGTTGAATTTTTAATCAAACAGAAAAAATTTCAATGTTCGCTAACACTGGATTTATGGGGAATAAGAAAAGGGATAAATTTGTCAATATCATTTCAAGCCAATATAAACCTTCATTTCAAATCTTTTTTAAGTCTGTGTTTTAATGGCACTAATGCAGGGCCACAACAAGGAAGTGGTTTCGACTATTCATCATTTGGTTAAAGATGAGTAAAGTGACTTCATTATAAAATGTTGGTGAAGTATTCATTTCTTAGAATTTTGTTTGTTATGTTATCAAGAGAATAAAAACAATATACAAAGTAGTTCTACAAATGGTTAAGAACATACATCATAGGTAGAAAAGGCAAAATATGTAAATTGCTGAAAATTCAATACACTCCAACAACAATATACAGGAATTTCTCAGTTTTACTTGAAACCTATTTGTTATTGTTTCCTAAAATAGTGTAGAATTAAGCATAAAAGAATAAACACATCATTATAAACGCATTACAAAACATTATCAATGCAGGTTTCATTTTACCAACCCATGAGCAATAGAAAAGCAGAGATACTAAAATACACAAATGCTTAAGAGTGTAAATGATAGGCAAGACAAGCAAACCCATTTAAAGTGTTAAAGTTTCAAATATACTTCAACAGCAATGAATGAATAAACTCGTCAGTTTCCCATCAACACTCATATAACAAATATTTATTACATTATGAATAGGTATGCTACAAATTCAATTTAAATTATGAATACGCATAAAAGATTTAAAATTTATACTGGTCCGTGTAAACATGCAATATAAATATGAAATTTTATTATCAATATGAAGAAAGTTTCTACATACTTTTATGTGTAGTCCTCGTTTCGAATTTATTAGCCGATGAAAGTAAGTTCTAATTTGAACGCATTTCATAACATCCGGTTTCAGGATTAATCCGGAAGTGAAACTCTGGCTACCGCAAATTCAACATAATCGCTGTTTGGCGCAATGTCGGATCTCGCCAAACCTGCGATATTCAGAGCCATCTATCGGAAAAAGGCAACTTTTCGGATCGATTTATCTCCGCCTTAAACAAAATTTTTCGTATTAAATGACATTAAATTATAAATTAACTTAAAAATTCCTCGTCATCTATACTCAGAAAATAATTTGTTATTATAGGCGACAGCGGCTACGGGAAGCCGTCAATCTATTAGAACAAAGTAGTTTTAGATATTTTCTTTTAGGTTCGGGCGATTTTGGGAGAGAAAAGCTTACAATTTAAAACTAGAATTTATATCATTTTGTTTAAAACTAAATTTCGAATTAAATGAAAATTATTACAGTTTTCAATCAGCAAGTTACACAATTATTAGCCAGCAAAAAGGAAAAAATAAATGATAAATAAGCAAAATTATGACTTATTCATTATATTATTCATTCAATATATTCATTCTTTTCATATTTTTCAATCAATTATAAAATATTTATTCACATTCATTGGAATAACTATTATCTACTATGTCCGAATCACTTAAAATGTTTTTACTTGAAGAAGAGTCTGAATCGCTATCCGACAGATTTCTCACTAATTTCTTCACAATATCTTCTATCGGTCCATCTTTCTTCCAATAAATTTTCTCTATTTTTTCAATGTGTTCACAGTGTTTTTTCCATTCATTTTGTGTTACTTTTAAAATAGTTTCTTTAAGCAATAATTGTAAATTGTTCAAATAGATAAAATACTTATCTCAGTGTCGTTAAGCGATTTCCCCTCACGTTTTATCTTTTTAACTGATGACGCTGAAACCTCTATCGCTTCTGCAGTTCTCTTCATTGCATTTGAAATTGGTATTTTTAGAGAATTTGCGGTTTTTCTTCTTCAAAAAATGCCGTAAGATTGTGGACTATTGCCCATGCTTGCGAATGCAAAGTCTTTCCACTTTTAAATGTAGTCATTTTTCAACTAGACAAAATCCACAAAGTGTTCAACACAGTACAAGTTACTTCACAGCTTTAAAAATCACAAAATGCGAGCGCCTAGTATTGATCCTAGTGCAAAGCGAAATGCGGCGACTTTCGTCGGTTCTATCTGCGCCAAATCGAAAAAAGCGCTTTCCGTCACACCTAAAATGCAGTGGAATAACCTGTTTCCATAGCGACCGCCACCAAAACGTCTGCTGTCTGGGGACTTTCTCGTGGCGGTAGGGCAGTACTTTGATTCATATTCCGCTTTTCAATTAGATGTCGAAAACTTCGGCAAGTTTGAATTTGCTGTTGAAAGCATTTCATAACATACGGTTTCAGGATAAATCCTAAAGTGTCGCTGTTTGGCGCAAGGCCGGATCTCGCCAAACCTGCGATATTCAGAGCCATCTATCGGAAAAAGGTAACTTTTTGGATCGATTTAACTCCGCCTTAAAGGACAATGAAACAGATGATGGTGATGATGAACAATATGAAGAACCACTGAAATAGATGAAATTTCTGAAGACAAAGAAATGAAAAATTTAGATGTGGAAAAGGAGCAAGATATAGAAAAATTGTTGAAAGATAAAGATACAGAAAAAGTGTTAAAAGACAATATCGCAGAAGAATTGGGAAAAGCTAAAAGGAAGAAAAAACTCCCAGAAAAATTAAATAAATATGTTTTGCTAACTTTTGAAGAAGCAATGAATAGTCCTGAAAAATTAAAATGGCAACAAGCTGTAAAAGAAGAAAAAAAGTCATTGGAGGAAAACAAAACCTGGACTTTAGTAGATGAAAAAGAATTAAAAGGGAAAAAAATACTAACCAGCAAATGGATATTTAAAATCAAAGATGATGGCAAATACAAGGCTGGACTCGTAGTTAGAGGATTTGAACAAACACAAGGAATAGACTTTGAACAGACATATAGTCCAGTTGTAGGTAGTGATTCTTTGAGAGCTATTTTTGCTACATCCACTAAGAAGAATTATTACATGAAGAAATTCGATGTTAAAACTGCCTTTCTCTACGAAGTACTTCAAGAAGAAACATATATGTACTTATCTGAAGGTTATGAAAGAGAAAATAAAATATGCAAATTGGAAAAGGCACTATATGGTCTTAAGCAGTCACCAACTACGTGGAATAAGACAGTAACTGATTTTTTAAGACAAGAAGGATTAGAACCTTTAAAAACTGAACAGTGCATTTTTTTTGTTAACAAGGACAATACATTAATGCTGGCAATTTATGTCGATGATGGAATCATAACAGAAGATAATAAAGATAAAATAGATTATTTACTTGCGAAATTGAAGAAAAAATTTGAAATGACATCATTAAACGAACCCTTTTCATTTTTAGGAATTGATCTGAAAAAGGACTCAGATTCTTTAAAGCTTTCTCAAATTGGATATGCAAATCGGGTACTGAAAAAATTTCAAATGTCTGAAGCAAAACCATCAAATACTCCTATTCTTTCAAATAAGAGAGGAAACAGTACAAAGAAAATTACTTATCCTTATCGTGAAGCGATAGGAAGCCTACTTTATTTATCAACAAAAACCAGACCAGATCTAAGCTACTCTGTAGATTTCTGTAGTAGACAGGTAGAAAATCCATCTGAAGAAGATTTAGAAAATTTAAAAAGAATTCTGAGGTACTTAAAAGGAACAGCTGAATTAGGAATATTTTACAACCATAACAGTGATGCAAATTTGGAAGCTTACTGTGATGCTGATTATGCGGGAGATTTGGAAACACAGAAAAGTACTACAGGATATGTTATTTATTATTGTGGAGGACCTATCTCTTGGGCATCAAGAAAACAACCTGTAGTTGCCACTTCAAGCACCGAAGCAGAATATATATCTGCAGCTCAATGTTGTAAAGAGTAAAGGCACGGATTGAAGAATTGACTGGAGAGAAAATAACAGCAACAATGAATATTGACAATCAAAGTGCAATAGAATTAATTAGGAAGGGTGTTCTAAATCACAGAATTAAACATATAGATGTCAGATTTCACTTCATAAAGGAAAAATATGAGAAAAAATTATAGATATAAAATACTGTCCAACTCAGCATCAAATAGCTGACATTTTAACAAAACCTTTTGGAACTAACAAGTTTCCTATTTTAAGAATAAAAGTGGTTTCTTAATCTTTTTTTTATAATGAACATTTGGACTATACTGTAGATAACTGTAACATTTGTTTATTTTTTATTTCTATTTTATTTTAAATTAACAATTACAGGGGTGTGCTAAATATAATTGTTATTTAAAATATTGTCTTTATTTTATATCTGGCAACAGCAGTATTAACAAAATGTTTATGGCAACCCTCTCTTGTGTTTACGAGATGGACATGGAATGATGTTTATATAAAAATGTAATGTCTGCAGCTTGCTCTATTCTTAAAAGTAAAATCACTATTAAAATAAAAACTTCATAATATATCTTTAAAGTATGCTTCTTCACATTTAAATACTACATAAAATAACAAAACAAACATGTCATATGCCACAATTAGTATTTTTAAAAACATTTCAATGCTATTATACTTTCCATGTATGTACATAGATATTACTTTCTCTGATTATGACACAGGTATGAATATTTTTAAAATTTAATAATTTTAAAAAAAGTGTAAAATAATGTTTAGCATACAAGTATAAATAAACTTGTATGCTAAACAATTAATGGATAAAGTAAATTAATGAAGACAATAATTTACTTTATTCATATATTAATTTTAAATTGTAGTTGTAGCTGTTTGCTTAAATAAATTTACATTCAATATTTGTTATTAAAAAAAAATCGAATGAACTGCATTTTAATTTAAGAATTTATTTAATTTTAATAATTTTTTAGAAATAAGAGAATTTTTTTAGAATTTATTTAATTTTAATAATTTAGAAATAATCAGAATCTAATAACTAAAATTAAATTGCTGAACAAATTGAAAATAAATATCTGTGTTAAATTTTAAAGTAAACAGTACCTGTTGAATTTCATATCTTCATCACCAGTCAAATAATCACAGTACAGAAAGAAGCGTTTAAACTTTTTAGCGATAAATTTAAAAATATATAAAATTGCAACTTGCACTTGACCAACAATTAAAACTGAATGAACATTTACTCAAAAATTAAATGTGGAATGTATTTTCTCTCTATTAAAATCATAGATTACATGATGTTATGAAATATGACATCTGGTACATGAGCCTTATATATATTTTGCTGCATTCAAACCAGAACATATTTTTTTGTTGTGATACTGTAGTTTCAAACACAACTTGATTCTTCTAGTAGTTTGGAAAGTACAACTGATTTAAATTAGCAGGTAAAGACGAAGAGCAATGTTTTATTTTGGCTTCAGAATACTTTTGAATAAGGAAGTCTTCAATTTTTTATCTGAAATTATTATTTTTCTGTACCCGGTTTTATTTTATCCATCTGCATTCTCCATACAGTTTGAGAATGGGATACTTTCATTTGCTTTTTGAGAATTTTGCTTTATATGCAATTTCAAATTTTTCTGTTTCAATTTTGATCTACTTTTGGCTTTTATTTGGCCAGCCTGGTTTGATTTGACCTGAATTTATTAAAAACCCGAGCCTCGTCAGTCCAACCCTAAGCCCATGAGACAGGCTCGAGCCCATGAAGGCCTACATGTCATGAGCTGAAAATAAAATGAAACAAATTTCAAAAGTTCATGTACTCAAAAACATCATTTGATCATTGTGCTCTGAAAGAGATTCTATTTATGTATTTTGTACTTTTTGTCATTCTATGCAATGCTACTATGTTATGCTGTTTTCTTTAATATATAGGGTAAATAAAACAGATAGTTCAGAATGACAAATAGTAAGTAGAATATTTAGGTACCTATGTAATTAACTAGAATATTTTTTTCATCAATAAAATGACTATTGGTAAATAGTGTTACCCCATTTTGCTGTGAGAAATGTTGTTAATAACCTGTTAGCTTTTGAGATTGAACAAGTCTTCAGATTTTTAGATTTTACAGGCTGTTAGCTCTGGTTCTGTTTCAAAAGTAGTTGTAGTTGCAGTCACTACTTTTAAAAAAAGTAGTTGTAGTTATAATAAACTACATTTGTTATAAAGTAGTTGTATTTTACAATGAAAAATAAGTAGTTTTCCCAATCATTGTTTTTAGATAGGATCATGCTATTGCAGGTATTGACTATTCCTTGCTAAAGAGCCCATAAAATTATGTAACTGGTCCAAGGATGTTATCTGCAATGGAAGCATGATCCTAGCTTTGGGAAAGCTCTATTTAGGTATGTTATGTTGGCTGATGTAGCCTAAGCTTTTTCTTTGTAAAATTTGATGCCAGCTGCAGAGGACTGAATGTATAGGTTTCCACAGAAATTCTCAAAATTGTAGTACGTAGCATGTTTTCTTGCTGCAATTGCAGATATTTAATCCATGCTTAAGAATGCTTAAGCTGAAACCGGTCCATGGATTCTGTTATCTGCAATATGAACATGATCATAGTATATATGATAGTTTAGCTTGAATAAGGTTTCCATGCTTAAATAAAATGAAATAGCAGCCAATGCATTACCATTGCACAAAAAAAAAAAAAAGTGGTGAATATAAAACAATATAATTTTTAATTTCACACTGAAATTGTATGCATGTGTGATATTTAAATTGTCAGGTGCTAAGTCAGGTGCTTAAATGTATTTTAGTATAAATATAAATATTTATACTAAAATACATTTAAGCTATTAGAGTTCTGGGATACAGGAAAGTGTGAAAAATATTGCTAATACTGAGATTGAAAAGGATAAATTTGACCAGGTTTATAAAAATCTTCAGCTCATAGGTTTTTGTTATGTATAAAAAAAAACCGTCCAATACATATTAACAGAAAGCCAAATTCACATAGAAAAATGTTTCAAAATTTTTCTTGTGAGTATATTCTGTAAGACAAACTAATAACAAAAGAAAGTCATGACAAAACATTTTATTGCTGAATGATTCAATTATATCTTCAGCATATGGTGAAATAAATTTAACAAATGATTCAGTGATTAGAAGTAACATAAGTTTGTATAGACTTATGACTATGAAATAAACATAAGAAAATGACATACCAACAAATTAAACTGGAACTATGACAATGTAGCGCATCTCAACTAGCTTAATGAATTTAATTATCTATGCCAGTGGTTCTTAATATTTTATGCTTGAGATATAAAATTTCAAAAATATTTGCCTGGTGGCCAAACATTATGGAAGCAAATTTCTTGGCCCACAAAATATTCCTTTTAACCCAAATTTGGATGACAGCCTAGAGATTGGGAACCAATGGTCTATGCTATTACTTTCATTAAATCTTTCTGAGAAAAGGTATATAGCATTAAAATAAGATGCACTTCTCAGACATTTAACTTTAGTAATGTTATACAAATTACATGTATTGTAAATAACGAAAATGAGTATTTAGAGGCATACGATAATTGAAGCAGAGAAAGCATAAATCTGAACAGAAAATAACTAATAAAATAGCAAGTATTTAATATGCCTTAAATTTTACAAAGGAAGCATATATGAACATAGTTAAACATGAATCATGAAAGCACAGTCGACATAAATCTTTATGCATGTTACTCAAGAAAACTGAATAATATTCAGTTTGATGTTGAAAGTAAAGAGAAAATAATATGAGAATCACACAAAACAATACTAAATGACAAATTAAATGAAAAACTTATTTTTATTGCAAAATGAACTTTATGAAAAGTAGATAGCCTGTTTAGCTACATATGTACTTTATATACAGATTTTAATTGTTGCTGGACATAACATTTCAATATTTTATTAGTCTAATAATGGAATTAGATTTGGAAATCACTTAAAAGCTAAAAGTAGACTGGAAATGAACAATGCCAATGACCTGAGCTTTAAAATGTGGCCTCAATAGAGGAACTTCATTGGCCTTTCAGTACAAAAATTTTTCCAGCATTCTGTTAGTGACATACTTGCCGACTTTTGACTTTGACATGACTTTTCAGTTTATGTAATAAGATGTTTCATCACCTAGAATAACAAAAGTGCCCTAAACTGTTTGAACTGTAAACTGTTTGAACATGACTTTTCAGTCTATGTAATGAGATGTTTCATCACCTAGAATAACAAAAGTGCCCTAAATACCAATGTTTCATATTAAAAAAGCCAACAAATTTTAAAACTATTTTGAGTGAGCTCAATGAGAAATAAAAAATTAACCAAAAATTTTATAGTTAAGTATGCATCTTATTTTTTTTTTGGTTTTTACAAATATAAGAGTATTTATATGATGTTTTTCTTATTCTGTAATTTAGCAACATTATTAAACTATTATACTGATCAAGATGACTTGAATATTTACACTATATATGTAATACAGCAACAGACCAATTATCTGGAATCCTCCAAACCAATAGTTTTCTGGATTTCTGATCTGTCACCAAAATAGCTGTTAAACAGGGTATTATGTTAATTTGGTGCCAATGGCTAATCTGCAGTACTACACTAAATACACCATAAAACTTTATATATTTTATAAATTATATATATTTTATAACTTATAAATTATATATATTTTATTTATTTTCTAGCATCTACACATTGTTATATTTAAAAAAGCCTCTGAAAAAAGGAAAAACTTTATTAGGAATAGTCAAATATGTAAAAAATACCACAATAGATAAAATAAATAACTTTTCTTATAAAGAAAAATACACCTCCTTTCAATGATTTTTCTAAAATATGATGAGCCATTATCGAGCAGTAGTGCTAGGAGGAGAGGGGGCATTGAACGTGAAAAAAGAAAAAATGCATTCAACTCATGAATACAGCTGGTGCTTTTGAGAGGTCAGTGTTATCAATGACCTCGCTGCTCTGTGCTTTGCAATACAATTTTATTTAATTGTTATTTATAGCAAATATGGTGTTCCAAATAAAGAGCAAAATATATGGTCGATTTCAAGCTGAAAGTTGTTGAACTAATGAAAATAACAACTGCGCTGTTGCTAGGAGGTTTAAAGTGAGTGAAAACTCATCAGATATTGGGGTGGGGGTGGGGGTGAGTGCTGGAAAGGAAGCAGAATCCATTGGACTATAATGAAGTGAACAATATAATTTTCTGAGAGTGTTTTGCATTCGACAGCGAATAAGAATTTTTGAGATTTTTAGATTAAATTGAACAATCTGTGATAAAATATTATATGATAATGTTTTAAAGTGTTTAACATTAAATATTGTGATTATATGTGTATTTTATAAAAATATCTTCTTTTCACTAATAAGAAAAGGAATTTTTGAAAAAAATTCAGTATTTAAATAACAGTCTATATTTTGTGCTAAATAATTCGGGATAAATGACGTGTGAGGAAAGGGGTTAGCGTCAACAACATGATTGTTGCTCCACCCATGAGCTGATCTATGGGCATCCATTTTTATATCTGATGTATAAGTTGAACCCTAAACTTTTGTCTAATTTTCTTGGCTTAAAAGTCGACTTATACATCGGAAAATATGGTAATTGTTTATAAAATATAATTCAATATAAATAATCATACCCTGTTATTTTAAATCCACGACTTTAGCAGTGTTTGGATTTTTGAGGTTGTACTGCATTTGTTTTATATCACAAAGTCATATACATTTGAAAGAAAAGAAATATTTTGTTTTTAATCTTGTTTAAATTAAAACAAAATCAGCAATTTCCATTGGAAAAAAAAACAAAAACAGATTTCTTTCAAGTTTTCTGGTCTTTCCGGATTCCAGATAATTAGTCTGTTGCTATATATAACAATTTAAATCTAGACATTCCTAATGTGGTTGTTGCACAAGAAAATATGATTAACTTTAAGGATGTCAAAAAATGTAATGTATGATAAGAGAAATCTATCATGAGTTGCTAGACTAAATTCTCTTCACACAATCACCAGAGGCAATAAAGGCAGAAGACTAAGAATGTTTTTTAAACAGCAACTTGTTTTTTCCCAGGAGACTGAATATCCAAATTTATTTCGATAACCCTTTAAGCCCGAGGCTGTACGATTGTACGGGCCAGGAGTTATCTAAATTTTTGGCTTCCTGGCTAGTCTGATGTAATAAATGCTGGAAAGGACGATCATGTTAGTCTACAGAAAGCACATAATATCCATTTTGCTCAACAGATGGTGATCTTAATCAGTTTTTAGTTACAATTGGAGGTCATTCTTATGTTTGCAAGTACACATGACACAGCTCAACAATTTATCTGTTGCAAGTAAGTAATTATCAATATGTTTTTAATTGCTTAAATATAAATTATTAATTTAATGTTTAAATAAGTGGAAAATAATAAAATTTATAAATTATACATTATTTTTTTTGCTCATAGGGTACAATATTTTGTTACAAATACGATCTTACTACTTTGGCATTAATTCCCCATAAAATTTGGGGCCCTGGGCCACAGCCCCGGAGGCCCGTGCATTAATCAGGCCCTGATTGCTGGAAAGAGTGTTGAATAATATAGCAAATGTCACCAGGGGAGGGAGGAAGGGAGATCTATTTTAAGCAAGGATTAGATGCAGCCATACTGTCAAAGGAGCAAATAATATTGAATATAATTTTAAGCATATTCAATTTAGAGCATAACATCATCTTTGTAAATTTATAAATGGTAGTTTTAAATCATTAATTTTCTGAAAACTAAAAGTTTGTGTCTGACATGGAAATTATATTTTTCACATACATTCCTGGGCTATAGCAACACAATATTCTAAAATAGCACTTTATTTAATAAATGCAGATGTCAATTTCCTATTTAGAGAAACATATAAATAGCACCAGAACTGTATATGCTTTGAAGGCTTTTCATAAACTAATGCAAAGGAAATTATTATGTATCAAAAAGATAATTTAAGATCACTAGAAATAGGACTAGTTATACATGGAATTAGAGTAAAATACACGTGTCTTATAATGCATACAGTACATACAAAATGTATCAAATTACAGAGCACATTTAAGAAAGATTATTCAAATATGCATTATGAAATGCATTATGGATTATTATGAAAACATTCACATGTAATGAAAGGTATAAGAAGCAAATGCTCCAAATAACTGCAATTAAACTTAGGAAGAGGAAAACTTCAAATTAAAAAACTCTTTCACAAGAAAATATTAAAATTTATTTATAAAGTTTTAAACAACCATATCCAATTAAAAGCAGAAAAACAAATCTTGTTAAAACATCTATAAACAAACCACTATTAAAAATAATGAAAATTACTGTCGAAAATGAACTTTCAACAAAAATTGTACATTATATTAAGTACTATAAAATGTGTAAGCTGATACTTAAAATGAAATTTTTTTTTCACGTATAATAAAAAACAAAATTTGAAAGATTTGCAGGCAATCTTATCAGTTAATAACTAGATCATACTATGGTCAGGTGCATAAAGCACCAGTAAAAAAGTGCATAAGTCATGGGGGTGCCATTCCTTTGTGCACGAACCTCTGCTGTGACGTTGTTCGGAGCCAGTGTAAACACTTTGCAACGTGCGGGAACCACACATGACAACACCAGTGCTTTATTTACTATTAATTAGAATACAATGCAACAGGATCATTGTTGATCTATCATTTTTTACGTATCTTTTTATGGAAACTTTGGATTGATTTAAAACAAAACAGTCTTTATTAAGGCTAACTTATTATTTCAACTATTTAAAATTATCGGCTTATTCATTTTGTGTGTTTTGTCGACCAAATTTCAATATGCCCAGCAATTGTGCTATTACAACTTGCACTAATGGTTTGCTGCACTAAAAAATGCAGCAAAAAAATCCCGGAAATGGATTAATTGTCGCGGTCCATATTAGCAAGATATGCATTTTGTTATGTGAAGATTTAAAGTAAGTGTTATTTTCATAATATAATATATATTTTAATGCTGTGTTTCCCAACCTGAGTGCAAAAATTTCAGTATTGAGGAATATACCTAATTTACATTTTTTATAAAACCAAAGATATGTTTTATTATGAAATTAATGACTAAAAAAGTAGATTTATACTTATATTTAAAAAAATGTTTTTATATTCTTTTTTTGATATTGAATAATGCAAACCTTAATCTGAAATTTTCTTTTAAATCAGTCTACATAGTAAAATATGCTTCTTCTTGAAACATTAAATAATTTAGTTTAGTTCATAAAGCTCCATTATATAGGATTTTTGAATCTTGAAAGTACAGTATACTATTTGTTCATTTCATTTTACAGCAAGTTATTTATATCTTTATATATTTTCTAATGATGTTCTTGTATTTTTTAACAGTTTTGATTTTTGAAAAATTTAATAGGACTTAATCTCACACATTTTATATTAATTAAATTTTATTACATTTGCATATAATTTTCAGAACTAATGTACTTTAAATAAAATAATTTCATGTATTTTCAATAGAATAGTTTTTGCATTGAATAATGGGGGAGGGGTTAAGAAAATGAACAGGTGGGGATTTTCAAGTGAATAAAGGTTGGGAACCGCTGTTCTAAATCAAATATATAATCTTAATTAAATATGCATCTAAACTTTCTTGTGACTAGTTGATCAACTAATATAAAGTAGGATTATTTTAAATTTTCTACTTTGTTTGGGTTGATTTACTGGTGTGAAATGTCTGATGTATAATTTGAAAATTGAAAAGTAAAAAGTTTTAATAGTCTCATGAAGATGAAGATGTTTAACCATAGTAAGTTAAAAATAAGTGTATTAATTTCATGTGCTTGCTCATATATTTTTCATCATTAATCAAAATACTACAATGCATTTAATTTATTATTCTGAATGTATATCATGGTGTGTGTTTAAATAATTAATTTCTATATTTTTACTTTCCTTATATACATAGTATAATGTATAAAGGAAAGTATTGTAATGGGGTTGAAAATTCAAATTCGAGTTTTCAACGAGAGAGCACGTTTCAAGCATCCCTGATCACGAATCAAACATTTTTGAGGTGATGTCCATGTGTGTGTCAGTGAGTCTGTGGAGATGATATCTCATGAACGAATGGAGCGATTCGAATGAAATTTGGTACAAAAATTACAATTTGTGGATACTGGAAGCCTATTGTTTTTAAACACAATCGAATGTTCAGAACTCTTTAAATTTTCTAGTGAAATTTTGAAAAAATCATAAAAAAATCAAAACCTTTATTAAAGTTACACAAATAGACATTTCTTATGTAATGTTTCCTTCAAAAATGATTGACATAAACTTTAGAACACTAGCATCAACCGTTCCCGAGATATTGCACATTTTTCAAATACATTTATCAAAAAATCCCATAAATTAAAAAAAAATATTAACTGTTGAGAAACATGTTCACTTTTATATGTAATATCATGCAATAAATTGGGTGAGATCATTCTCATGGATGTAGCTCGTTCTATTTATGAGAAAAGATATTTTGAGTAATACTTTTGTATTTGAACGTCAATAATCGTCTATCTGCTATAAGAACAACTTATTTCTCTGTCCATAACGCTTGGTGAGATTTTGGCGACAAATTTGGCGGAATGTTGCCAACCTGGCGACATTTTTAAATGTTGCCAAATTAAAGAAAATCTCCCCAAATGAATAAAAATGACATTAAATCAATGAAAATAGCGACTAATTGACAAAAATTTATTATCTTGGAAAGAATATAAGTACCTACTATAAGAATAACATTTTTTTTGTACTGGAAAAGTAGTAAATTCATTGCATTATATAAGGAAAGTCATGTGCTGCCTATATCAGATTTTTATATATTTACATTGAATTTCGATTTATTGATATAAATTCTCTATTTTGATCTAAAATAATTGATTATAAAATCAAGTGTTTCGCAGTAATATTTTTTAAGTTCTTTTGATAAAGGCTTCACTTAAATTGTTCACTAGTTAGGTATAAGTGCATTTCTCCCTAAAAAAGCATAAAACTTTAATTGTTAGTATTTCAATCATTGTTTTGATTTTCAATTATTAGTGATAACATAATCAAAAATAACTATATTTATATATATTTAGAAAGTAATTATGCAATGTTTATTTGTGTATAATGAAAATTTTAGAATGATTGCTTCTTTAGAAAACTTTCCGATCATATTTATGTAAAATCGAGTATTTGAAATAAAATTTATCAAAAATAACACTGCATTCTATAACAACATTGATTGGTTTCAGAAAGCGAAACAAAACTTTCAGATTGTTTATATTTTTCAGAAAGGGAGATACAGTTTTATTATGTATGTATCCTTCCAAAAACTCCCTGTACTGCATATTTAATTTGTGTCCAAATGAAATTAATTTTATTTAAGTATGTAATTCATATTTTAAATAAAAGGAAATGATTAAATTGCTTTTGCTACCATTCTTTAACACTGGAGTCTATTGAGCCGTTGATGACATTTGGCACCGAGTGACGTTGTGTCTTAATATGTTCTTATTGGCTATAGCTGAAGTGGCCTAAACTTATAGACATAATAACCTTGGGTGCATGTCACATTAACGTCAAAAATTTTCGTGCCAATGTTATCTTCCCCACTGTAGCTGATGAGCATCATAAAAATGTGCACATTATTTTCATTTGTGGGAAGAGATGAACTTTTTGCATGCTAGATATTCATGAAGATAAGATAAATCATGTGCAATGTGGTGTTTCACATTTATATCTTATGCATAGAAATATTTAGCAACAATGTATAGAAATACTGTTATTGGGATAATTTTCATTAAAATTTCAACATTGCAGGTTGTATTTATGAAATTATAACATTAATATGAATTGAAATATACTTAACTTCTGTGACAAAGATGATTATGTAGACACATACTAATACACTAAAATGTTTTTTAATATCATGTGATTTCCTGAATAAGCCGTCTATATATCATTTCTCCTTAAGTCAGCTTGAATCTTAATTAGCATTGTTTTTTAAGTTTAACAAGACCTCTTCCTAGTAATTCTCCTCAAAATGCTATATGCCTGCCCGAGATCTATGATGGATTTCAGCAAACTTTATTAATGCTGAAGTACTATGTTAATTTCAGATGAAAATTCTTATACTGAAAATAAACTTGTATAACAAAATGCTTTCATTACTAAATTTATGCAAAATGTTTCTAATGGTTTAAAGATAAGTCTTAATAAAATGTACAATGATTTCCGAAAAGTAATTTTTACATATAAGAACAAATAATTACAATTAAGATTATAAATAAAATGGAAAATTACTAGACTCTTTGAACAACTTCATTGAATAATACATTATAAATTAAAGATAACTGCTATTAACTTTTACAATATGTTTTTATTATATAGTACTTGCATATTTACCAGGTGAACAATAGTAACCCAACCCTTTCATGGAGTTAAATGCAAGGGCAATGTTACAAAAATTTGAAATTAAAAAAAATACAAAATTACTCAGTTACATGTCAGATAAAATATAAATAATGTAACATATCTATGCATAGAAAATGCAATTCTGAAATGCCATTAATGGGATCCATTGATCAGTAGATATTCAATCAAATTTTCTATCATTTTCAATCAAATTTTCTATCATTTTGAATTATCTATGTGCCTATATTTGATATTTTTAATTAGCAGCCTTGAATAACATTTTCTTACTTCATGTCAAAGTATTCAATATCAACAACACTTTTAACACATAAAATTTAAAAGTGATGGAATAATTATGTTAATTCTTATAAATATTAAATTTGTTATCTTTCTATGAGGGCTAGTAAAAAAAGATTGAGAATGAATTTATTAAATGCAGACAATATACAGTAGCGAAATAAAGCTTAGCAAATAACTCAGATATCGTCTGCTTGGGAAAAAAAAATTATAAGTAAATCTGGTAATGCATTTGGCTGGAATAGAACACAAATACACGATGAATTCTTTTTTGCCTATGGAAAATGGAGTCTGTTCATGATGAGCAATATGTAGCCTTGAAATTTTGAGTTCATTTACAGAAATCCGCTACAGAAGCATATAAATTGATGCAACAAGCATATGGTGAGGCATACTTGAAATCCATTATTACTGCTGATGAGAATTGGCTATACCATTACGATCCTGAAAGCAAACAGGCAAGCACAGCCTGGAAATATCACCAAGTTCTCCCACTTCAAAGAAAGCTAAAGTTGTAAAGTCTTCAGGAAAAGTAATGGTTATTTCTTTCTTTGACTACCATGGAATGGTTTATTAACATGCAGTGCCTGAGCATACAATGGTTACTAGCCAGTATTATGTGACAGTTTTGAAGACCCTGACCGAACATATCCGATGAAAACGACCCGAGCTGCATGTATCTAGTTGGTGCTTACATCACGATAATGCACGCCCTCACGTTTGCAACATTGTTACCCAATATTTGGCTCGAAAAGGAATAGAATATGTGCCATGTCCTCCATACAGCCTGGATCTAGCTCTGTGTGACTATTTTTTTATTTCCTCGTCTAAAGTCAGAGCTTTGAGGCTACCATTTCGATTCATCAATGGTCGTTTTGAAGAAGGCAGAGGTGGTTTTAAAGACAATGTCAAAAAATGGGTACAAGCACGTGTTCCAGGCATGGCAGATACGTTGGGTCAAGTGTATAGCAGCTAATAGTGAATACTTTGAAAAAGAACATATGAAGATAGACTTTCTCTAATGTATTTTGCGAGTAATAAATTCATTTTCATTCTTTTTTTACTAGCCCCATGTATATTAATACAAATATATATATTTTTTTCATCATATTTTCTCAACATAATTTATACACAACCTTGAAATTTTAATATGCAATAAAAATTAATTCATAAAATATATTGACACTAATTTTATAGCAAATAAATGTAACTAGCATTTCAAATGAGAGATGCACATATGATTTCATTTTACAGATTTATAAGATGAAGTGAGTCTATAAATCTGTGATCCCAGCATCACAATTTAACACTGATCAAATTCAGTTATAAATCACTAAAAATCAGACATTCTGTTTTTAATGGATGAAATAAAGATACCCAAAACAGCTGTATGAAATTTATATTTGCATATTAATCTATTACAGATAGTTCTATGCATTTATAAAAAAAAATGTTATACACAAAATGTACTACAATTACCTAAAGTTTAGAAAATCTGAATAAAAGTCACATTCAAATTTATAAATTTTAATTTATATTTTTAAATAAGATAAAACTGTAAAATATCAATATCTAATGATGTAAATGCATGTGGGCATATTAAACTACATAAAATCAACAAAAAAATAATAAAGATAAAATGAAAAAAAAAAAATAATCAAATACATTTGATAGCAATAGAAAACTATAAATAACAAATTTTAGTTACAAATAAAGCCCAGAAGTTCAGGCAGTAAAAAATACTAAAATAGGCAGGTAAATAAGCAAAACAAAGCATCAAAATAGGTAGCAAAAATAAGCATTTATTAAGCGCATAATGTTTGAAAACATTTAAATGGTATACAGGTATTTGGCTAATTTTACAAAGCATTTTATCAGATAACTTACTTATTTTCGTTGTTACACATAATTACTAGATTTTTTTTCAAACTGTCGAAAGTGAAATTTTGCCTTCTGTTACTTGAAATATTTTTAAAAATCGTAAATGGGGTTTACAAAGTAACAGGAGCATATTTAAAACTTATGATATTTAAAGAATCCGTTCCAAACTAATACTGTATTATAAAGTATCAGCGAGTATTTTTGCATGGTTTTGCATTTCTTCCAAGTCCTTATTTGCTTAACCGCTTCACTGATTATCCCGAGTTAACTTGTGTCAGTATATTTTGCAAATAAATATTATCCCAAGAAAATTTGGGGGTAGAATTTTTTTTCGATGTGATTAGTATCTAAGCAGTTCAAAGCGGGTTGAAAGGTAATTGCGGGATAAATGAGTATTTCTGCACGGATTGGTAAGCTGCCAAGTTTCGTTAGTGGGCTTGTTGGAATGACACAAATACAACAGCAATATGGGTGGAATGACAAAATAGGTGATGTTGATAAAGTGGATCAGCATTTAGCTGATTATTGTACACAAATAAAACGAGGAAAGAAATATTATAAGATCTTTTTGCATTTATTGGATTTAGTTCTATGGAATTCCTACATTTTGTACTAAAAGCAGGAGGGAAACAATTACCTCTACAATATAGAATGGAATTTGTCAAAAAAATTATTGTAGAAAATTGTTCTGATGAGTTTTCTGCAACATCTGGAAGACCCAGCATTATTCCTTCACTACTTAAGCTAACATCAAGGTATTTCCCAGATATCAAAACAATGTGCTATTTTCAACAAAATAAAATTAAAATAAAAAAAAACTCTTTATATTACGTTTTATTTCAGTTTCTTTTATTTAAAAATACAAAAAAAAAAAATATGATAATTTTTTGTAATATTTTCAAAAAAATTGTTAAGGGAAACGGTTAAAGAACTTGCTTGCATTTTATACTCATGATGTGACCCTTTTGTCAGGTAACAGATTCAAATAGTCAATTAAGTCTCAAATCCAGATGGCCGAAATTTGGATAATCCGGACATTAGCACAAACAATGACTTTTTTTAATGGCCAGACACCTGATTGTCTAATCATTCGTCCATAAACTGTGAAATATAGCTGGATCCTTTTAACACCGTAAGTAAGAACAACATAAAAAATCTCCCCTCTTCGAAAATGTGAAAGAACTAATTGTCCATTCAAAGGAGATCCCAGCAGCCACCTGCAAATCTCTTCTTGACTTTTCTGGAATTATACTCTTGGGAAAATTCAAAAATTTTGGTGGATTGGAGAGAGCCCCCCACCCATCATTGGTATATGGGTAAAAAGCCGGGATTGACTCTTGACCTCCCATGTGACAGAGGCTCCCAGACTGTACTTTCTAGACTGGCTGGCAGTCACATCAAGTGTCTCTCTTTTAATGAGGGCAGGAAGGTCTAAGCCGCCTGCACCAAGTGCCACGACCATCAGGCTTCTGCAGAGCATATAATGGATTGTATGGGTCTCTCCAAGGAGGACATCTATCGCGATCCACTTCTTGTGCTCGACTTTCTGAGAGTCAACAGACTTATGGATCTCATCTGACTTCATCAGACACTGGAGGATAAGCAACAACAACAACAACCTGCTAATCTATTTTTAGAAGGAATGGGGGTTCTCCTACCCGTACTTACTGAGAAGCAATAGTTCTTTGCCTGTACTGTTGCTGGAACTGGGAGGAAAGGGGAAGAGATGGAAGAAATGCAATGCTCTAGACATTGACGTGATTAAGTAAGTGATAATAATTGGAGAGTATCTCAAAGGGAAAGGAGGGGAATACAGGGCAGGGAAGGGCTCGTTCTATCACCTATCTGATATTTGAACAGTGCTTTTAAATCTTTATCTTGTAGCCAAGGCCACCCATAGAAATTGCAGGCCCCCTTTAAACATGTATCACAGAACCTTTCCATATTTGATTTTCTCATATTTTGTGATTTTTTATGTCTTCCAGCCACCAAAAGAATATTGGTAGTCTGGGCCCCTTCACTCTGGTGGTGTTCACCCCCCCCCCCCTTATGGTCAGCCCTGTAGCAGCAATAGGAAGATAGTACCACCGTAGTTAGCGATCATGATAATGTTGATGTTAACAAAGAGAAGGTTTCCTTGGAAAATTTAGAAGGGTTACTAAACAAAGTTATTAAAAGACTGAAACAAAGGAACTTTGTAAGAGAACAAGAACATATGTCTGTTATTAAAATTAAAGGACAAGTTTGGAAAAACAAAATGATGAGACAGCACACCATTACAAAAATGTTTGCTAAAAAAGTTTAAATTGTTTTAAAGGTGTATGATAAATTAAAAATTTTCTGTGAGTATTTTCTTTCTTTTAGTTTCATGTTTTTACTTAACTGTTCAAATTTCCATTTTATAGTGGATTTCAAAAGGTTCAAATTATGGTAAGGAAAGTGAGGGAGGGGGAATAAGATCCATATTTTTTTTTTAAATATGATCTAAAATCCAGAAAAGTCTAAAATTTGGAATCGCAGGGGTCTAGAGGATTCCGGATTTGAGAGGTTGTACTGTAATATTAGGCAATTTTGAAAAGTGTGTCTGAATAAAAATTAAATCATAATGAATGGAGTATTTAGATAGTAATTGTTTAGCAATTCATATTGAGCAGGATTCTTTCTCATCTAAACTGTTAATAAAGTGAGAGGAAAAAAAATTCCATTTTCCTTCCAAATGTTTGTGTCACACACTCAAATAAAAATGACAGTCAATATTAAACATAAATTGGAGGCTAATATATATAAAATAAGGCACTAAAAACATAAAAAGGCATTTTCTTCAAATATCAGACAAAAAAGCAAGAAAAGCTTGCTTTTTAAGCATTTTGCCTCAACTTCCGGGCTTTAGTTATTAAAACAAAGAACTTAAAACTAATCAAGGCAGGTATAATCTAAATTCAATTCACTAAACATAATCTAAATTCAACATTAAATTTACAACAAATCAAAATGAAAACTCAAGTAAATTAATAATAATTCAAAATATTCAACTATGTGATACATTTTTACTGAGTAATGTGAATATTGCATATTCCTTTAAACACAATTTTGGACACAGAAAAGATAAATGAAAAACTATTATCTTTAAAACTACAAGCTTTGGCCACAGGAATGGCAATATACTTCTGCTTACATATATTTTCCTCCAGAAATTAATGGTTCCGGAGAGTCCAAATATCCACAGGACAATATTTTGTCTATAATAATTTATCAGACCATTTCACAGTCTAAACACCCCCTATTCTACGAGGAGAATATTTAAATATAAGAACTATTACTTGAAATTGACTCAATACACATTTTTCTAACATTGTAATATTAAAGCGGTTAAAAATAACAGTTGCTGAAAACTTGGAAATACTTAGACAACATGTTACTAGAAATCCTCATAAATTAGAATATATAAGTTATAAGGAAAACTCGAGCAACATATATAAGCACAAATAAAATGATAATGAAGCATACAGCTGTTTCGAGGACATGTTGGATCCTCTTCGTCAGTGCAAGAGAACCATCAAACCATAAGTCCTAAAGAGGAATGGGTGCAAAAGGAAGAAATAAATGGGATTATATACCCAAGCATGGATTAGGAGAGAGCCAAGGTCTTGGGTATATAATCCCCTTTGTTTTTTCCTTTTGCACCCATTCCTCTTTTGGATTTTGGTTTTGTTGATTCTCTTGCACTGATGAAGGGGATCCAACGTATCCTCGAAACAGCTGTATGCTGCATTATCATTTTATTTGTGCTTATATACGTTGCTCAAGTTTTTTTTATCCTTTGCACAAACTGCATTTTACTTATATAAGTTATGTTACAATGAAATTAGCAATTATTATAATGACACATCAATAATACATTATACATAGCTACAAGTATACAACAGCAACAAACAGAAAAAATAGCCAATACCTGCCACTCATTTACAGTGCTAATTCCCCAAAACTATGATTTTAATTTAACCTAAGGCACAACAGCATTTACAAATAAAGTTTTCCACAAATTCCTAAAAAAGGGTTTTTAAATACATATTTTAAAAAAGTTCCTCAAAATAAATTATAATGAAATATTAACTGAAAATACTTAAAACTGATATTTACTGCAACATTTTATATTACTAGTTTGATATGGAAACTGCCTATATAAACTGGGTAATAATTTAAAATACTAAATAAAATTATCTAAATCATACCAGCATACAACAAAATTATCTGTGGACAACAAGTAAAAAAGATAGAATTCTGATTATCTTTGATGCTATTTAAAAGTCTAAACAGGGGAAAATTATGAAACTGTAATAATTTATTACAGTATCATGACTAAAAAAATGTCTCTATAATTATTTATGCTATGTGATTGAAGTTTATAAAATAAATCAAAGTATCTATATATATATATATTTTTAGAAGTTTCTATATATGAATATTGTATAGAAAGTTTAGACAGATATTTTAAAATTTGTAATTAAATATTAAAATTAAAAATTGATGTCTTCAGGGTTCATAACTAGGGAAAATTAACTACTGAACGTATTCTGTTGAATAATTGTGGTCTCATTTAGTAAATAATAATGTCAGTGCTAACTCAAAATATTTGATTTCATACATATTTACAGCAGAGATTAGGTAAGAAAAAAGAATTAGAGTTGACTGTAAGCTCCAAATAAAATAAATAAAAAGTCAAAGTGTTAATATAAAATTCAGATATTGGTTTTTATTCATAAATGGATAAACAAAATCTAAAACCATATAAACATACGTTTAAGTTGCTTTGCATATATGTCAAGTATTTTAAAAGAAAAATATGGTCGAAATCCAAGACCAAGGATCCACTTCCATTTTTTTACTCTTTCCTCATATAGACTTTATGGATGATAATTCATTTTTGACGAAAACATTTATGCAAAATTAAGTTCGGTAATAAGTACAATATTAGTATTGTAGCAAATCTTCCACTTTTTTAGAAAGAAGACATGTTCACAACAGAACTGTGTATGTTACTGTGAGTGAGTGATTCTGTGTATGAATGATAACTATGTAGAACATTCTTCTTGGTGCAAGTTGAACTTTAGATTACTTATTGTTTTCTGGAAACACTGCAGTTTTTAGAAGATCTGCAATAGTTTTCTCTCTATATCTCTCCTTTTGCTATTTCTTTAATAGGTATTTTTACTCCCACATGAATGCAATCTTTATGAAAATAATACACATTAGTGTACACTATTTACATTAGGCACACTAGTAACTTTAATCTGTCTATAAGAATCAGTCAGGGGACCCCAGCTGAAATCAATCAGTGATTCATAGACAAACACATGAGTATTTCCACTAAAAATAATGTTGTTAAAATTAGATTGATTATATAAACTATTTATGAAGATTACTTAATATTAAGATTAATATAGATTTTTAATTTAATTAAGTAAAGAATATGCCCCTCCCCTCATCTTTTTAGACTATAAAAAACCTCAGCAGGGAGGATTTTAAAGCCACATATAATTTATATTAAAATATCAAATATAAGCCTAAATAAAAATAATTTTATTAAAAAAATAACAAGTTTATGGATATTTCTATAAAACTTCATAAAAATATTTTGAACATAAAGAGTGACATTACTAGTAGGTAAGCAGTTTTTTTACTTTCACTACCTGACATGGTTAAATTAATATCCTTAAGAGAGGGTGTTAAAATACTTTTCTTAAACAAAAATCTTACATTTTTTTTTTAATGAGTATTACAAGAGTGAATACAACATGTTCATATGCAATCAACACTTATTCTTAAAACACTTTATTACAGCCTAATAACTCTCTTTAACCCTTCTTACATTTTAAAATAGTCACATTTCAGTGTTCTAGTAAAAAATATGTAGAAAAACATCATGCCTGAATGTAAAGTCAAAATAACTGGATAAATATTCAATAAAAATTATCGATCTTAAAAATAAACCCTACAAGTATTTATTTGTTCCGAATCTTTCTGTATACAAACATTCACCATGTTTCTGCCTTTAAGATTCCGGGGACTTCAGTGCAATTCCAAACATACAATTTGCTTGCATATATAATAATACACAATATTCAAATATCTTTGATGGCAAACAAAGTAACACAAATATTTTAGACAGAAACATTTATTTGCATAATATAATAATCTAAATTTGAAGTTAGTTTTGAATATATCAGCTGTATAAATGACAAGACACATTGAATATGACAAAATATATTAAGAATGATTTATTTATTTTTTTAAATTTTGTAGCATTATTTAGGCACTTTTGTGTTATTCTTTAACAGTTTGATCAATAAGCAAGCAGCTTACTTTTAGCATATAATTTTTACTCAGTTTATACTATACTGAAATCACAGTTATTATACAACTTAAAGAGTTTTATAAGTAATGCTTCGGTTTTAAACATATCACGTTTTTAAAGTATAAAAATTTTATTACATATTCACAAAAAAGAGTTTTTTTTACGGCAAAAACAGTTTTTATGGCAGCACCTTTAAAATAAAAAAAAAATTCTCTTGAAATTTCTTAAATAGAAAAAATGCTTTAACAATGAAAGTAAAGATATTTCAAAACACATTAAATGTGAGAAAAAGTTGCATACATTACATTTACTGCACATCAGATATTGAAAATATGAACAGATATAATATACAGGGTGTCCCAAAAAGATTGAAACATGCTTTAATTCTTTACCTGTTGGAGATAAGTGGGCAATGTAAATTGCAAAATTGTTGAAAGTAAGGTAGGAAATAAGACTAGGTTAATGAAATAGTCCTCCCATTAATTTTTAAAAAGTTACACTTTTTTAATTTTTACACGACTACTTAAATTCTACTTATTTTCAGAATTTTCCTAAAATATATGTACTATGTTCGTTATATGCAAAACTAGCAGGCTTTGCCCACCAGCGGTCACTAAATATAGCAACCAGTTTCCATAGTAATCAGTTGTTTGGCAATTTCTGTGGGTGCAAAAGCCCCCTGCTCTATTTCACATACCTCTTCATTTGCCCTCCCTCTCTCTTATGCATGAGAAAAAGTTATAAATCAACAAAATTAGGTCCCAGTTTAGCGTGAGCAGGCCAAGTGGTTCTGTATGGCAGGCACACATATGTAAAAAAACATCTTTTTCTTGAGCTTGAGAAGTTTCTCCCAATTGGACTGACAATTGTACACTTATGTTTTTTTCAATTGAATCTTCCAGACCTTGGCGATTCCAAATTTCGGCCTTTTCCAGATTTTAGGTCATCTTTGAAAAACAATTTCAATGTATTCTAAGATCTTATACAATAATCTTAGGAAGACCATGATTATTGTGCGACACTTTGAATTATATCAAATTGGCGAAAATTAATAAAAACCAGTTTCTTTAAAATTTGCATTTGTTACATGATTTTTACTTGCATGTTAAAGTTAGGTCACATCATAATGCTAAACAAAAGAAAATTATCATTTTATTCTTTTTTTTTTTTCAAACAAAATGGCCATCTGTATTGTAATATGATGGGAGATGATTGTTTTATGAAATTTATTGAAATCTAAATAATAATGAATAATTTCATAAAGTAATATAATAAAGAAATGAAGAGAGGTGGGTGAGAATTATATTAAACAAAATGTGGCAAGGTGAATGTTTTTTTATGGTAGACAATCTCAGGAAAACTATACCATATTTACGTTACATGTCAGGAAACTATGAAAACCTAACATGCAAATCGTGTCAATATTATCTGATATTTAAATTACTTTATTCCTTTGGGGATCATCCTTTTTTTTGAATGGAAAAGATAAACATGCAATTATTACAATTGCAATATCTTTATCTAATGTTCTATTTTGACACTGAATAAAGTTTTCAGATTTTTCATGATATATTAGCAATGGTCACCAAAATATTTTATTCATCACATTTATAGATTTGCACAAAAACTTGAATTGTTTCAGAAATATAGATTAATAAACTTTTATAAGATTAAGAATGCTTTAAGAATTTTTTAAACTAAAATATGATTTCAAAAGCTTTTACAATTGGTATATAAATCCTGAGCAATGTATCTTATTTTAGTACCTTTCCATTTTGTGCTTGATTTATAAAATTTTTTTATATCATCGATGAGTGAAAACATTTAGGTGGCAAGCTTTTTAGCTTTTTTTAAAGTCTTATAATTTAATAAGAACTGAAAATTTCCTTTGATCCAAGTATTCTTTAATAATATAATCTATATTTAACTTTTTATCTCATATATTTAAAATAAAAGTATATATTTAAAAAAAAACTTGAACATTCATCTAAAACATTAAAAGGTTCTTTAATTTATCAAAATTATCAAGTTTTAAAATGTAAGGCATATAAATCCAAATTAACAAATGAAACTGCACAAAATTACATTAATTGAAACTATTTTCTCTTCGCAAAGTTGTCAAATAATTAATATTTGAATGTAATTATACACATTTAATATTGCAATATTGATCTAGTTCTATTTACACACAGATGCTACCAACCTCAAATCAGCTTAATAAATAACATTTCAAGCATGGCATATAGATTTTATAATGTATATACATACATGGCAACACAGATTTTATAATGTATATGAAGCAATGTCATTGACACCCAAACCTGACTACCCAAACACCACGAAGAGTTCGTGACATCATGTGCGCCAGTCCTATTGTAGAATAGAAAATACAATATGAAAATTGCACCAAAATCGGAGTAAATGCCATTTAACAATAAACTTTAAAAAAAAAATGCCAATAAACTTTTAAAAGTCCTCTTTGATCCTTTCTTCAACAGTGACCCCCCCCCCCCCCCACACACACACACCAAAAGTAGAAATAAGAAATGAAAATATAAAAGGAAAATTCCTGTAATAGAAAATCATAAAGATACAATCTTGAGTTGAAAGACAGATGACGTTTTGGATGAAAGTTATTGAATCATGAATTTAATTGTAAAAAATTAACAAATAAAGTGACAACAAAAATAATTGAAGTTTTGTAGAGCTTATACTTGACACTTTATGATGACAAAATTTGAAGATTGTACCTTGAAAACTTTCAATTTTTGGAGAAATTTTAATTTTGAACAATACATCGAATTGCCACAGAGGTTGAAGTTTTTATTGAAACACCATGATTTTTCCAGGGAATGTTTACAATACTGTTACAAACTTATATTTAAAAATTCAAATCTCCATATGTAAAACTCATTCTAAATTTCTGAATTTTTAGTCCCAGTATCCAGGTATATTCGGATTCCCTGTTCAGCGAGCGAGACACTGTGTCTGTAGTATTGCCACATTGTGAGCAATGTGTTTTACAGTGTTTTTCGTGATATTTAAAAATCTGTTTAAAAAAACTATCGACTTTATCAAAATTCTCGCTTCTAGAGGGTGTTCAAAATTTATCTGTCTCCCATTCAACTGAGACTCTGACTGAGTTTCTAACCCTTTTTTATGTAGCAGGTGACAGCTTTATCCAGACCTTCCTTTTTACATTTATTTTGGAGGATTTTTACAAATATTTAAAAGTTAATCAAATTTTTTTAATGCTTCAGACCATTTTTGGTTTTGATACCTACATTAAAAAACTGCAAGCTTCTAGGGCAAATAGGGGCTTTGAAATAGTGGCTACATACATACATAGACATGTATGCGAGTGGCTTTTAATAGCATAGATTTCAAATTTCTAGTTTCTTAAAATCAACTTTCGTTCCTCAAATATAAATTGCCACTACAGAATTCACCAAGGAATGGTGAAAAGAATATTTGAAGAACTAGTAGATATATATTTTTGTAAAGCAATGAAAGTCGGTACAGCAATCGTCAGATAATGGTTTGGGATTGGGGTTTGATCCTTTCCTTAGTATGATTTCATAAATATTAACGATCTGATTTCATTGAAAAATTTGAATTTAAATTAATGAAGAGATAATTTTTAATTTAAAAATAATAAATTTTTACAACAAAATGAGTGAACTGTATTTTCAAGGTAAACTACATATTGTAACAAAAGAGTTATTTTAATAAAGTTCAAAACGTTATATCTAAAAATATATCTAATATGTAACAGCTTAGCTTTTAATAAAACAACCAAGCTTTTAATTGTCCATTTTTAAAAACATTTTAATTTAAAAATGTGAAATCTATCATAGACAGTACAACACATGGTATCAATTTATACACAAAATAACTATCATATAAAAAAAATCCATTTTTGTGAAAATAAAAATGATGAATAAATTTTTAAGAATGTATTGTAAGGCAAAAGAATGCACACTAAACAGTTTGAATCAGCTAATTATAAAGTGAAGTGATATATTAGGAATAAATCCTTTCAAGTTGCATTTCTGTAGCTAGAAATAATCTCAGAAGTTTTGATGCGTGACACCACATTTGTTAATTTCCTATTTCTACAGAGAGAAGGGGGGGGGGGGCATATACACTCTTGCTGGCAATACAGCTGTTATCCACAAGTTTTTGTAATTTGTGCTAAATTTTTTGTATAAAAGTTAAAATATGAAATAACGGCATACTACCCAATTGCACAAAAATTAACCATGAAACTAGAATCTAGAAATATTTTGTATATATACTGTTACTTATTTGCAGAATGCCTATCAATAGCTTTATTCAATTTCTCAGAAGCTGCTCATCATTTATGACCATAAATCTATTAAAATGATATGACCATAAATATATTAAAATGATATGACCATAAATATATTAAAATGATATAGTATTAAAATAGTCTAGATTAAATTTTGAGTTCCCACCTCAATTTTTCTAAGTACAGGGTCCGTCAGAATGATATCCCATTTTGGAACATAAAAGGCAGCATAGATCCTATTCACAAAATTATTTCACTATAAAAAAAATATTTCCCATTTTGTTTTGTTATGTTTTATAAAGATCAGAGTGTCTAAAAAATGCTTACCCTTATAATCTATATACTTCTGAAGCCCATGGGTGCCTATAAGACTTT
Organism: Amaurobius ferox; assembly: GCA_951213105.1. NCBI lineage: Eukaryota > Metazoa > Arthropoda > Arachnida > Araneae > Amaurobiidae > Amaurobius > Amaurobius ferox. The sequence goes on from OX578142.1 coordinate 9,259,022, forward strand.
TTCCAGGGGGAAAATTCAAGGATAAGACATACAACATGGACTAGTTTGATGCGCACCTTTGTAACCTTGAACCTCCATGTGGGGTCAAGTGCCCCCCTTGCTGAAGCCTTTACCTGAAATTCTGCAAGATTTTTCAAAGGGAATGTACAGACACCCAAACACCTTCCTTGGCTATGCCAGTGCCCATATTAACACCAGTGCCCAATTTAGCATATTGCTTCAATTACACACATGTATAGGGGAGATTCAGATAAGTTGAAGAAATCAAGGTTTCTCTGAAACTCTGCAGATGACAGCACTCATCAACAAGTAAGAGCTTTAGAATATCCCCCAAAGCGTCCATCATGAATGTGAGAAAAATCGGCTGCATTATTTTGATGACACGGAACAAAGAAGCTACAGGTACATTTTGTTATAATATTTCACGTATTTAAAATAGGTTTTAAACCAGCATTAAAATTAATGTTCTGGAAATTGAAATGCTTTATCAATAAGTTCAAATTTTTGGTAAATCATGGTAAAATAGCTTCTTTTTGATAAATTTATTGATGTTTTATTTGAAGTCATCTGACGCAGATGGCTCTTTTGGGTAAGGTGACGAACACATAGTGCGGGCAAGATGGCTAATTTGTCATCTTATCCGAAATTTAGAAAACTTTTTTCTTTCAAAATAAGTAGGCTAATAGACAAATTATGGATACTTTTTGTTCATTTCAGAGATGGTAAAACCATACAACAGAAAGACTAACCAACAAAATTGGTGTGAAGATGCTATGAAAGAGACGATGAGGCAAGTTTGAAATGGAGTTTCCATGAATGCTACAGCCAAACAATTCGGTATTCCTGAAGCGATTCTAAGACGATACATAAAAAAATATCAAGAAAATGTAAGTAGGCCTACCTACATTTATTTTGTGACATCTGATTTGCTTCGTTATTGATTGAATAGGGATACCCTAATTTCTGTAATTATCATTGTTTCTCACCAAATGATTTTGAAGCAACATGTCGATTTTTTTCCAGCATACTTTTGTCTAAAGTAAACTTAATTTCGATTTTTTTATAAACCTATCTTACATCAAGATTAAATCTTAAATATTACTACATTACTACATTTGCAGTTAGAGAAAATGTCCAGACATTCCAAAGGTTGAAAAATAAGGGTGGGGGTAAATGTAAAATTTTCAGGGGGGGGGGGGGGGGGAGGAGACAAAAAAAAAATGTTTACGATAAACTCTGCACATTTTTTATGCTTTTTTGAAATTTTTTACAAATTTTTCATTAGGGGGGAGGGGGGTCCTGGTAAAAATCTAAGAAGGGGGTGCCCCCCCATGGCAAAGCCTGAAGACATTCACCACACACAAGATGTAAATAACAGAAATAAAGCTACGTACAAAGGCATACAATGTAGGCTTATAAACTTTAATGAATTGAGCCAGCTTTCTATCATATCAATGGATGGTCATTATCAAACTGATGACGACCATCCAATGATGTAGTCGAAAGCTGGCTCAATTCATTAAGTTTTATACAAAAACCGTACTGCACTTGTAGTTTTATTTCTGTCAATTAATTTATTTGAATTTTTGTTTAACTAAAAACTAATTCTCCGTTTTTCTCTTCCACCCCTCCCTCTCTCTCTCTCTTTGGAGCTATTAAAGAATGCAGGATGATTTAAAAACATGTTCTCAGATGAACAAGAACTTAAACTAAAAGAATATGTATGGGAGTTGGATAAAAGAGCCTTTGGCCTTACAAAAGCAAACTTTGCAAGATTAGTCTATGATTTTGCAGAAGCACAGAAAATTCCACATAGGTTTAACGAGGTAAAAAGAGAAGCCGGCAAAGATTTTATAGAAGCTCTTATGAAAAAGTTTAACTTTTTATTCCGAAAATCAGAGGCCACATCTGTAGCATGACTAATTGCATTTAACAAGATAAACGTATCCAATTTTTTCAATGTTTGCAAAGACCCAAGAGGGAAGCATAATTATCATCCACACCAAATCTACAACATGGATGAAATGGGATATTCCACCGTTCCCACAAAAACATCTGCCGTTTTGAGTAAGAAAAGCACCAGGAGAGTGATAAAAATTTCCTCGGTTGAGAGAGGAATGAATGTGAGCGTTGCTTGCTGCGTCAGCATTACTGGCCACTTTATACCTCCATTTTTCATTTACTCTAGAGTAAGAATGCAGCCAGCATACCTTGAAGGTCCACATCCAGGCTCAGTTTGAGTCAGCCACAAATCTGGATGGATGAATTTCAGTTTTATTAAATGGGTAGAGCATTTCCTTACACAGGTGAGGCCATCTGAGGTCAATCCCATACTTCTTCTTATGGATAACCATTCGTCACATGTAACATTGGTGGCTATCAACTGATGTCAAAAAAGCTACATAACAATGTTGGGGTTTCCACCACATACACATACCTGCCAACTTTTACGCATTATGCGTAAAATTTACGCATTTTAACTGCTCTTTATGCTTTTACGCATATATTGTTATATTTTACGCATTTCTGCATTTATTTGAAATTTTTAACTTTATTAGGAAATCAATCTCCGGCGAAATTCTCCGGCTTTTTTTGTTTGAAGTTTATCAATTAACCAGACATTGTATAATTTCTCGGAAACGCCGATTTTCCGCTTTTTTAGCACCGATATCTACCATTCCCGGGATCGTAGCAAGTCCATAATAAAATGCAGGGTAATGCCAATCAAATTAACAGAGATTTACGGCCGCGTGTAATGTAAATTAAGATCTCGATAGCTTATTTTATGAAAGTAATAAATATACTTCTTCACAGGTTGTCAAATTCAGCATAAATCGTTAAAATGTTATTTTGTTCATTAATTTCGCATAAACACTGCGATTGGTCAACTCAGTTTGTTCTCATGAATCGCCGAGAGTACAATAGTATCTTTTTCCATCCATCTCAATCTTCTAAATATTGCATTTTTGATAGACTAAACTAGCTTATTTTCATATTCTAATTAATTATTACGGTTAATTTCTTAATTATTTTTGCATAAACAGTGCGATTACGCAATTCAGTTACTTCATGTGAATTGCCGAGAGTACGTTAGTATCTTTTTCCATCCATTTCCATCATTTAAATGTTGCATATTAGATCGACTAAACTAGCTTTTTTTTATATTCTGATTAATTATTACGGTTAATTTTTTAATTATTTTCGCATAAACAGTGCGAAGTTACTTCGCGTGAATTGCCGAGAGTACGTTAGTATAGTATCTTTTTCCAGCCATCTCCATTATTTAAATGTTGCAAATTAGATCGACTAAACTAGCTTATTTTCATATTATGGCTAATTATTAAGGTTAATTTTTTAATTATATTTGCATAATATAAATTTTTGTATTTAAAAAATGGGTATGAACTCTGTGAAGGGATATTTTCCTAAAAGTGGTATTAAAGCAATGATTTAGGCAAATAAGAAGGAAACCATCTTGGCAGGAATATAATTCAGTGCTATATATATATATATATATATATATATATATATTATTTAATTAAAGATCAATATTTGTTATTCTCTTTAGTGAAAACCTGTGTTTTTCCAAACATAAATATTTGTTTTCATTATAAAGTAATTCTTACCGGATAAAACCTTTATATATTTTTGTTTTATAATTTATTGTCCTGAAATTTTATAAAATTGGTGTCCTGAATTTTCATATTCTACCAGTACTATGCCTGAGATTTAATGCAGTATTTTTTTAATGCAGGCACTTGTACATAGTTAAATTCATTAGAAATGCCGTTTGAACGTGTAGTTTAAAAAAAATCATTATAAATGTCATTCGCGCAAAATTTTATACATTCCAATTTTCCCAGGTTGGCAGGTATGCATACAATCCATAAAGAGCAGCCTTTGGATGTTTCTATCTACAGTCCACTTAAAGCAACCTATAGCCATGCTTGTTCCGATTTTCTTGTAAGTCATCCAGATCAGACTATTGGCTTAAAAGATATTGCAAAATTATTCGGTATAGCATTCAAGAAAGCAGCAATTTTGAATAATGTCATCAATGGGTTCAGAGCAACTGGCATTGAGCTGCTCAACTCCCAGATCGTTGATGACACAGATTTCACACCATCAAAAACCACAGACAATGCAGATCTTGAAGTGATTTTCACCACACCAAGGCCACTATCCCCCATAGCTGGAACATCATCTACTCCTGCTGCTGCTGAAGAAATGCAGAGAACATCAAGTTCACCTCCTCTGCCTGCTACAAATTCACAAGTTATTTCCACCACACTAATGCCACCATCTCCCATAGTTGGAACATCATCCACTTCTACTGCTGCTGAAGAAATGCAGAGAACATCAAGTTTACCTCCTCTGCCCCCTATAAATTCACAACTTATTTCCACCACACCAATGGGACCATCTCCCATAGTTGGAACATTATCCACTCCTGCTGCTGCTGAAGATACACAGAGAACATCAGGTTTGCCTCCTCTGCCTCATGCAACTCCACAACAGCGGAAACAAAGAAAAAAAAATTGCCTTCTTTCCATATTACAAGTTCTCCTGTTAAAAAAGTTCTAGAAGATAAAAAAAAAAAAAAAAAAAAGTAAAAATGCAAAAAGTAAGGAAGATATTATAGAGAAGATAAGCAAAGAAAATCAGGCATTAAATGTAAATTCCCAATGAGCAAGAAATCTAAAAAAGCTTTCAAAAAAGATCTAGATGAAACATCATCTAACTTATCAATTCACATTGATTATCAAGAAAGTGACGACAGTCTCTCTAAAGAAGAGAGAGAATGCATTATTTGTTCTGAGTACGGTAAAGATGAACTATGATTTCAGTGCTATCTCTGCAGAGAATGAGTACATGCCCAATGCTCTGATATCGATCTAAAAGAAGCGAAGATTAAGCGATATAAGCTTCACGTATATTCATGTCAAATTTCAGGTCATTCTGACCAGTGGTTCTTACTTTACAGCATTTTAAAATCACAACTTTAATTATAATCACCCTGTATATGTGATTTTTGTATGGCCTGAAATACCCGAAAAAAATCCCTAAATTAACTTCCATTTTTGTACAATTTAATTGTTCATCATCTTATCCGCCAGTGAGGGTAAGATGACGAAACTGTCCCTCATGCAATAAAGTTTATTTGTTCATTTTTCTTGTTTAAAAATAATCTAATAATTCATGTTTAAAGCTAACTAATAGTGTACTAAATACAGAAAAAACTGCAGCTCTAATTGCAAGCTGTAACAACTTAAACTAAGTATTCGGGTAAGTTCCTCAACTTACCCAAACTTACCCATCACACATAAAAAGACATACTATATGTCAGAACCAGTGGAGAATGCTGCCATAAAATTTGGTATGGCACTGCCATTCTGAATTTGCAACAAAATCTATGCCCTACTAACAATATATAACACAACTGCAGTAACATTATTAATTATCATTACTATTATCATCATTAAATACCTTGAGTATTGTAGTGTGATTCATAATACAGAGGTGGGATGTAAGATGCATTTCTGCATGACCTGCTTTTAGACCAGGATTTGCCACTTGTGAGTACAAAATTTATATAAACTATGACAAACTAAACAAATCTCTTATTATTAGTTTTAAAACAAAATAAACTGAAATTTGAAAAATCAAAATTTCAGTATAAAATCTATTAAAAGTCAAAATCACTAAAACTAAAATCTCAATTCTTTATGTACTGTGGAAACCTTTTAATATACAGGGTGCCCAGTGCTATAGGTGCCCAATGGCTATTTCCTCAACCGTTAAGTCACAGAGATACACTTCCAATTGCAAAAATGTTTTAAATTTTAAAATTTATTATCTTAGAAATAGTTTAAATCAATAAATGCATTTCTGAAAGAAATATGAAAAATAAATTTTTATACAGTCCCCCGGTCCTACCAATTACATTTAGAAAAATCATCCTCATACAATTTTATGCAAAATAAAAAAAATCATCCTTTTACGACCAAAATTGACAGACTTACAGCTGTTTAAAGTTGGATCACTTTTTGTGCTGAGAAATGGTCAATATGGTCCCTGATTGATTGGTTACCGGGAGAAATGGTCAATACGGTCCCTGATTGGTTGGTTGCCCGAAACGGGACATTTTTATGCGTGGAAAAGCGACTTAAGTCAAAGTTTAATGCTTCATAACTCAGTGAATTTTGGTCGTAAAAGGAAGATTTTTTTAAATTTTGCATGAAATTGTATGAGGATGATTTTCCTAAATATAATTGGTAGGACCAGGGAACCATATAAAAATTTATATTTCATATTTCTTTCAGAAATGTATTTATTGATTTAAACTGTTTCAAGATAATAGATTTTAAAATTTAAAACATTTTTGCAATTGGAAGTATATCTCTGTGACTAACGGTTGAAGAAATAGCCATTAGGCACCGATAGCACTGGACACCCTGTATAATGTATATATAATAAAATTTTATGTATAAATGAGTATTCAAAATATATTCGATCAGTGATAACAATTTAAAAAGTTATTCATTGCATTTATAAAAATGAGTATTTTAACAGAAAAAGTATTGATATGTGCAAGGCTAGACAAATCGTGGGTGCTAGGTTGCCACTACACCTAAAAAGTTAGTGGTGGTGACTGGAAATTTGGCAGATTGGTGAAAGAAAATCATTGATTAACAAAAAATTTAACTCTTGAGCTGAGCAGCAAACCAAAGAGTTGAAATTTTAAGGGAGGAGAGTGAGCAACCTGTATGTATGAAATGTATTTATTGATTTAAACTGTTTCAAGATAATAGATTTTAAAATTTAAAACATTTTTGCAATTGGAAGTATATCTCTGTGACTAACGGTTGAAGAAATAGCCATTGGGCACCGATAGCACTGGACACCCTGTATAATGTATATATAATAAAATTTTATGTATAAATGAGTATTCAAAATATATTCGATCAGTGATAACAATTTAAAAAGTTATTCATTGCATTTATAAAAATGAGTATTTTAACAGAAAAAGTATTGATATGTGCAAGGCTAGACAAATCGTGGGTGCTAGATTGCCACTACACCTAAAAAGTTAGTGGTGGTGACTGGAAATTTGGCAGATTGGTGAAAGAAAATCATTGATTAACAAAAAATTTAACTCTTGAGCTGAGCAGCAAACCAAAGAGTTGAAATTTTAAGGGAGGAGAGTGAGCAACCTGCTCAGCTGCGATTAGGCAAGGAGAAATGAGTGACTGCTTTGTTCTACCTCATCTGCAGCGGGAATCCCCTTCACCATGCCTCATATGAAGTGGGAAATAGAAAGCTTCATTTTCTCATCTGAGCAGCTTATGCCAGTCACCTGTATCATGGGTGAGAGTTATTACATACGCCAACTGTGTGTGCCACATACTGTTGGAGGAAAGAACAGGGGTAAAGAAGTAATCACATGTGCTTTGACTTTCACGGGGCAGAAAAGTTAAACTATGATTTGCATTGCATACATTTACTCATCAAAGATTGTTATTGCGGTGATGAATTCAATATTAATCGAACATTTTATGTGAAATCCGTATCCTATAACTACCCATATTCAAAGCTACCAAAATTGGGAAGAAAAGGGACTCAAACACAGTGTGTGTAAACCTGGAATTTGACCTTTCACACATTTATTTAGGAAGCAAAAATAAAAATAAAAGAAAATGACCCTAAGACACTACGAATTGACTAGCAGGGCGAACTAAGTTTCTTGGACCCATGCTGAGTGTCTATGCCCCGGTAAAGAGAGCGATTGGAGAGTTTGATCGAGAAGGATGCATCGGGGACACCGAACTCCATGCCAACTTGGGCTGTTAGGCCTGGCCACTAAAAATGGTGCAAACCAAACATAGTCTGATAATGGATCGATGCATGTTCCAGATATACAACTATACTTGAATTCATAACTGGAGATTCGTGACTGGAAATCAACTAATTGTAACTGGCAATTGCTGCCCTACTACAAGACCAAGATTTCAGAGATGCTCAATTATTTTCCCAAATAACATTGACAATTCCTATTCAAACTTGTGAAAATACAATATGACTGGATCTGAATGAGTCCATGTGTTTTGCCTGATCCAAAACGAAGACCTGCATAGGAATTTTATAAATGCTGAAGAAAAAGGTGGGCTTTGACATGCCACCTTGTGATGAATAATGCAAGAGAACGAGAGTGGGGAATTTATTCGGTACCAAGACAAGCAAATATTAATAAAAAATTCATTGTTGTTACAAAAAAAAAAAAAAAAAAGGAAATAAAGTCAGATCTTCATGGACTGGCCGCAAGTAAATTTAATTGGATGCCAAGATCCCTGATACAACCCCATGTTAATTCTTGACTACATATAAGAAGAGTTTACAAGTCCCTACAATGATTGAAGAAATAAGCTGAGAAAAAGTGCTATAAACTTCTCACAGGCAGACTTGTGCCATCATTATAAGACCATAAATGAGTATGAGCTAACAAATTTCCATGACTATATAAATAATTGAAAAGATAATTAAAAAAATTATGGATTAGTGTGGTATAATTGTGTTACGTTCTGAGGGACCAAGCAGCAAGCGCAAAATTTGCTGCTATTCCATCATGAGTATCCTTTTAGATTTATTGCACTTTAAAAAATGCTAATGACTTAATTGTGATGTTAAGAAATGCTAATGACTTAACATCACATTACCAAGCATTTTTAAAAATTAAATAAATATTGCTTAAAGTCCAACAAGGGCTTTTCTACCAAAAAGGTAATTTTTTTAAGTAGAATTAAATGAACTGAATTGTGTATATGATGATAAAAAATAAGCCCATATTTTAACCAAGCGATTTTATGTAAAGTTAATGAGAAAAATTTATATATCGATACAATTAATTATGAAAATGTAGTTTAGTGTGATTTTTATAATTTTGAGTAACTCAGGAGTATTAGTTTTGTATGTACATTTATAAATCTGTAATTATTGATTGAGGATGTTATTATAAATTCCATAAAATTGAAGTTAATAATCAGGAGTAATTGACTTTTATGTGATGTGATTACTAATTAAATTGAGATTGAGCTAATTATCTTCAGAATTACTTAAGATCAGTGATCAATCAAATCACTATAGTATAACCTCATTGAGGAAGAATTAACCTATGAATTATAAGCATAATATTTTAAAGAAATTAAATTAGTATATAAAAAACATAGATCAAATTTTAACATTTTAAGGGTATGAATTATGGAAAGAAAAATGAATGGGATCCCACGGTCGTACATTTACAACATTTTATCCGGAGTGGTTATAATAACTTTTAATAATTACGAATTATAATAACTTTTAAGATTACGAAAATAAAATAGAAAATGTTTAACAATTTCCACTCCACACTTTATTAAATATCAGTGATGTATAAACATTTGCCATTTTTAAAGTATTAACACTCATACAAAATTAAGTAATTTTGTATATTGTAAAAAATTGAACAATATTTTTCATTTTAAACATATGAAAAAACGTTAAAATCAGAAATTTTTATGAAAAATTTGAAGAAATTGTGTTAAAAAAGGTGATTTTCACAAACCATTAAAATTCTCAATTTTATGAAAAAGCATTAAAATCCACAACCATTTTAAGAGAGATTGTTTAAATTTACAATTTTTATGACACATCAGTTAGAAAATCATAAATAAAAACAATCGCTATTGATGATTCCTCTGGATCGTAAGTTCAAATCATAAATTCATTTGAACGACTCACTTCATTTTCGGGAGTGAATCATGGCATTTTCCTAGCATATGTATCATGCAAATAGGGTGCTCGATGAGTATATAATTAATCTGCATATCCAAGGATGTTTCCCGTTATTTTCATGTTCCGGGAGGGGCCCATCCTCGAATATATAAAAACACAATTTGATGCAGTGGTTAGAATCGGAGTCGATCTGTGCCGTGGTTCAACGTGATCTAGAATTGATCTGGATTTGAACGAAGTGTCAGTCGATATGATGTGATCAGGAATTGATCAAGTGTTGACCGGCTTAATCTGGTGTGACAGTTGTTCACTTGAAGGTGTTCAACAGTTATGAAGAGATGATCAGTAGCTGAATCAGTCAGTTGAATGTATACTTCAGTATGAAGCCAGTTCATCCTTCAAGTAAACATGACTGTGTAAATTCTATCCAACAACATGTCACCAAAGAATCGTGGAGGAAACACACAGAAGAGCACGTCATACTACAGGTATGCAAACTCATGTATAGTATTTTCTTATTGCATTATATCGAGTTCTAGTCAATGTGATTTTTACATTTACGTGAGCACTAAATGCTCAAAATGTACATAATGTATCATACTGCTTGCCAACTTGAAAATATGTTTCTTAGCAAAGATCCTGACGAATAAAACCAGTCTTAGTATTTCGTAAGTCAACAATTGAATTCTTTATTGAAAGCTGTGTTATAACTCTGCATTTCACACTTACTGTATATAGTTACGTATAAGTCAAGAAATTTGTGACAAAAAAAAAAGCTTCAAAGTGTGTGTGTGTGTGTGTGTGTGGGGTCGACTTATAAGCAGAGTCTATATAGTCAGAGACTCTATATCGTCATCAAAAAATATACATACAACTCGCTAGTTTTCATTCGATGTTTATCTCTCACTTCTCCGATTACAGCTGATCGTCTTTGACAGAAAATGGCTCTTTTCAGAGTTACACACTCCGTAACACAGATTATTTAAAACTAAAATGCAGAATTTTAAGTTGAAAGTGTTTTTTGTTTTGTTTTTTGAAGAGAGTATCTGATAACAATTGTGCTGTTTCCAAGTCAATTCGGGGTTAACGAAAAAATCGGCTCAAATAACGGGTGGAAGCCATTGCAGTGGTTCAAGGACGCTTGGGACTGGGATGAGATACCTGCGGGAAATGGTCGCGAAATTGTTCAAGAACTGTTACTTTAGTAATGAATTTTGTTTTAGTAATTGATGGCATAGATGATTATGGGTTTTTTATAAATGGTGATGACGGCGATTTTTATGACATAGGCATATATGGAATTGTTGATATTTACATGATGCGCCAATGGTTTTTTAAACTATTTGGAGAGTTTAACTCAGACTATATGTATTAGGCCTATGACACATGAGTGTTGTCTCCTGTCCATTTTGAGGACGCTGCGTGCTGGGGGTAAAAGAATGCCTGGAGCTTGTCACATGAGAACGAGTGTCCCCAAAACAGATGGAAGACAACATTCGTATGTCATAAACCTGCTTGCTTGGAATCGGACTTTAAAGGGTTCCGATGAAGTTTTCATTATGAAAATTAAATTTTATTATATATATATATCATATAAAAGCCAGTAATTAAATTCATAGTTGAATTTATTTCCTATGCATATCCACTAGAATCTAAGGCACTACTCAGGAAAAGGCGCCGAGCCGCTCTATACTCCGAAGCAGATAATAATCCAAGAAAAAGAAAAATTGAAGGAATAAGGGATAACCAAATGCTTTGCATTTAATGGTTGGGGAGGATTGCGACTCCCCTTCCCGTTTAAAGCTGCTTTTCCTGCCTAGGCAAACGCTCACGGTACCAATACAAAGCAAAGGTTGGTCCCCATTGTGTGCTAATATGAAGGCACCTGGATACTGAAGAACAAGACCAACCCAACAGAAGGACATTGGACCAAAAGTGAAATCTGCCCAACTCGCTATCTTATATATGTTCATCTTACGCATGCATGCAATCCTAGCAGGTACGCATAAACTTTATTTACTTGCAGATTGATGAAGTAAACTGTCAAAATCTACATGATCCTTGAAAATTGATCTATAACAATCCTTTAAGAAATATAAAGGATAATGTTTATATAAAGCCTCAGTTATGATTTTAACGTTGCTATTATTGAAATCTCTTTTAAACGTGTTGTAAATTTGGTTTCTTTTGAAGTGTCCGAGTATGATATTTCTGAAATTATTTTTGGTAAGATTTGTTTTCCAATCGATGAGATGATTGATCTTAATTCTATATAATTCTCTTTTGTCATATAACATTGTATAATAACCATATAATATCCATGTTTTTTTATTGACATGTCCAGAAAATTTACCGCTTCATTTTCTTCTTTACAGTTTTTTATTAATTCTAATTCCGGTGGGTAGAAAGTGAAATCGAAATTGGTGATGTCTTCATAACACCCCAATAGCACATCGTCAACAAACCGGAAATATGGTATCTCTGACAAAATATGGGTTCCTTTTTCATATGTTGAGAGGTATATATCAGCCAAGATTGATGAGCAGGCTCCTCCCATTGGAATTCCCTTTATTTGTCGGTAATAATTTTTCCGTTATGTAGAATACTTTCCTTTAATACTAGTTTAATAAGGTCAAGGTATCTTCGAAATGTGATAAAATCCTTCAAGTTAAATTCTTCATGTAACTTTTCCAAGATTGAGTATAAATTTGATAAATCTATGTTGTTAAAAAGGTCGCGGAAATCAAAGCTTTTAAAACATATATTTTTATTACAATGTTTTAAACGATCGATAACTTCTATTCCATTCTTGATCATGACATGATTTTGTTTTTGGATGTTTTCCATCACATACTTGAGGATGTTCAATAGTCGTTTATTAGCTATTGTCAGATATGATCCACAGCCAACGGTAACTGTGCAGAATTTTACAGGCACTTTATGCCCGGCCACACAATTTGTTACCATAAACCCCTGGGTTGGTCGTGTGGTCTGGGTCTTCTACAGGCACTTTATGCATCTTTGGAATGAGGATTAAATATGGAAATTTAACAGATTTTATTTCATTACCGATTCGTTTGTACATAGCTTTAAACTTTTTGGATAGAACATTTCCTTTATTGTGTACTGGGGTGTACATAGTACTGTCTTGGTAGCAGTGGAGAAGTGTAGCCATGTAAAACTTTTTGCATGTAAATGCAAAATGTGATACCATCTTGTCAGTATAAGTTATAACAAAATTTTCTTTGATTGTTTGTATAGCTGCAGGTACTGAAAGGTTCCTTATTTTGTTACCTTGTTTGATGTAATAAAACTGAAATTCTTTTGAAAAATTATATTTCCATTCTTGAAAGGCTTGGATAGGTAAACTGTGTTTTACAGCTATTTTATAGATGAATTCTCCAATATCTTGATTGAAATTTTCGACTACTTGGTTATATTCTTGTGATCTGTATTTAGTTCCGAGTTTGAAAATATTTTTTAGAGTTTTATCTGAGATAATATCCAGATCACCTGTAATGATGTGATTATGATAAGGATCTTTATGTATGCTATCAAGGCATTTGCATTCTGTTGTTTTAGTATCCAATTCTTTACAGATATTGTTGTAGTTGAAGAATCTCCTACCGTTTGTTCGTACAAAGCGGTAAGTCATTTTTACCTTAAGGTCCGGAATAGGTAAGAAAGTTTTAATATTGTAGAGCATCGAATTAAAGGGAATTCTATCAAATTTTTTATTTCTGAATGAGGTTATAAAATATTCCATACTTTGCTTGTTCTGTATTTTGGGTTTTAATGTAATTTGAAATTTTCTGGCGCTTAATTTAATTAAGTCAAGCATAATGGCTATATTTTTATGTGTTTCTTCTATTTGAAAGTTAATAGGTTCTTCCAATGTATATTGCTGTATGAAAGTCCATATTCGAGGTAAATATTTGATTTTCATACTGTAAATGATATCCTTAATCCAGCTGTACTTGATTCCGTCTTTGGATTTAAATGATTCTATAAATTTGGAGATTTTTTCTTCTGTGTTCTTATAGCTATGATGGTATTTTCCTCTTCCTCTATGCCATCGCTGTGACTTCCTCTGTATCAATGAACTTGCTAATGGATAATTGTCAATATTTCTACAATAATCTAAATTATAGCTTTCTTTAAAATTAAAGGAATTCAATCCATAAGGGAATGTCGATGAGTTCTGTTTAATATGTGTGGCCTCCCACCACAATCTTTCCATCAGTTTAGGTACTATATCGAGAATGGTGATGATGGTTCTAGAAAAATCATGTTGTCTGAAATGCCTAATTCCCATACTGCTTAATTGTCGATCAAGTTGTTTTTTCTTACTGACTTGACTCCTGTGTAAATTGATTCTTATATTAAGTGGATTCTGAGTCTGTCCAATATATTTAGCTTGACATGCAAGACAAGTAATACAGTATATAGTGTTGTAAGATTGCCCTTTAGACGCATTTCTTGTAAATTAGATTATTTTTATATATGTTTTAATGTTTTAGAATTAACAGGACTCATTAATTAACTTGCCTTTTTGACGTATTTCTTGTAAATAAGATTAAAAAATTACTCCAAAAAAAGTTTAAAATCTTAGAAAAAGTCACTTATTCCATTATTGGACTGTATGGTTACACGAAATGTTACGGATTACATGTGAAGATATTGAATTGAAAGAGTATTTTATTGCTACCTTGATGAGTCTTTCCTGTACTATTTGCGAGGCTTAATGTAATGAAACTTCATATTTATGAGGCGTATAATAAAATACTGCTAGCGAATTACTTTTTATACTCCTCAATATGAGTCATAAAATGTTGAATTTAAATATGAATGAATACATCTTATTATATAAAGTGACTGGCAAAAATATTCTTCACTGAATATTTGCTCGGTGGCACAATTGATAAGGGTATTTGTGGCATCGATATCCAATTGCCCTTTGCTCTCTACATTGATGAAGTCTATCAAAAGTTATTTCCAACCTCTTTATACAGTCCAGGAAAAACAAGCGACAATAAGAAAAAATGTCCGTAATAGTGATGATATATATAATGACACAATTTTCATACAGAATCACAATTTTGTAACAATGATTTTATTCATCACAGTCAAATAAGATATAGTGAATTTCAAAAATGCCTTTCAAAAAGATGCAAACTGTGTCCTGTGGCCAACCCTCTTCACATTAAGAAACATGCTAATAAGAACAGAATATTTTGCAAATCTTACAACACTATATACTGCATTACTTGTCTTACATGTCAAGCTAAATATATTGGACAGACTCAGAATCCACTTAATATAAGAATCAATTTACCAGTAGCGGCTCGTCAATAAGTGCTGCAGAGCTGCAGCACTCCCTGTAATTTATTTCAAAAAATATATTTTTTTATTTATTCATCGCATTTGTATAATTTTACAGTATAGAGTTTACACTTGGCACTGAATGAATGCAGATCAAAGTTTTAAACAAATTTTTGCGGCGGCAAAGTAAGTGGGAAGATTAATTTTCGTATGAATGTTCTCAAAGCGTGTGGGAAAAGTATCTTTGGAGCTGCAAATCTCGCAGCTCAATTTCTCCTCTAAAATGTTTAGTGCGCATGCTCAGAGTGATACGTAGGGAGAAGAGGTTGCCTTTCGTAATCATCGCAGCGTGCTGCAGACGATGCAGATCCATCTAGTAGAGCCTTACTTGAATGGAAAGTGTTCGAGTTCTTATTTTTGAGTCAGAAACTGTTCGTTTATATCGCGTATTTGTTTCTTTTGGAATAAATGACTGTTTAATTAATGTCTGTGTGTTTGGAAGATAATTAAACGATGAGTGTGTGGTCTTTGCAGAAAGGTCATTTTTCAGGATTATCTTTGACCGAAAAAAATTGCTTTAAAAGTAATGGTCGCTCTCTGCTGAATTTCAAGTCATTCAGACATCATTAAGCAGTAAGAGTTCATACCAAGAAAAAATTTAAACGGGAAATTCATGCTAAATATGGTTGTGAAATTATGTGGTTGTGAAAAGAGAAATACAGTTTTTGTTAGCAAAATTGTTGGCGTCCGGCTAATTTTCTCATTTTTGCAAAGAATTTCCTTCAAAGGAATTAGATGAAAGAGTATTACCATATCCTATGCTGAAAAAAGAGAAACTGAGAACAGAGATTCTGTTCTTTATGAGCGAAAATAATTTTTAAGTTCTGCAAATTTAAATCTTCGCAAATTGATTGTAAGCAGCGAACTTCAGAATTTACTTGGTGAAGTGAGCCGTTTGCTGAAAATTGTCCTGACAACACCAATGACATCATCGGAACCAGAATGATGTTTCTCTACGCTGAAGAGAATAGAGACCATTTTAAGAAACACCATGTCTGAAGATCGTCTATGCTCAGTGCAGGGAAGAGCTTAATGGACAAAATTAAAAATTTCAATGAAAAAGTTATTGATTAGTTCGTTCGTCGAAATGTCACTTATATATAAATAAATAAAATATTTATCTGTATGCTGTTACGTAAATTATTACTTTCCTTATATACAATTATGTATAAAGAAAGTATTGTGACGGGGACGAAAATTCGAATTCGAGTTTTCGACAGGAGAGCACGTTTCAAGCATCCCTGATCACGAATCGAATGAAATTTTGAAAAAATTGTCAAGAAATCAAAACCGCTAATAAAATTACGCAAATAGAAATTTCTTATGTAATTTTTCATTAGAAAACGATTGACATAAATTTTAGAACGCTAACATAAACCGTTCTCGAGATATTGCACATTTTTCAAAAAAAATTTCAAAAAGTCATATAAAATAAAAAAAAATATTTCCTATTAAGAAACATGTTCACTTTTCATATGTAATACCATGCGATAAATTGGATGACATCATTCTTATGGATCTAGCTCGTTCCATTCATGAAAAAAGATACTTTGAGTAATACTTTTGTATTTGAATGCCAATAGTCATTTATCTGCTGTAAGAATAACTTATTTCTCCGTCCATAACGCTTGGCGAAATTTTGGCGGAATGCGCCAACTTGGCGACTTTCTTAAATGTTGCTACATTAATGAAAAACTCGCCAAATGGATAAAAATGAATGAATCAATGAAAATGACGATTCATTGACGAAAATTCAATATCTTGGAAAGAATATAAATATCTACTATAAAAATAATATATCTTTTTTTACTGTAAAAGTAGTAAATTTATTGCATTATATAAGGAAAGTCATGTGCTGCCCACATCAGATTTTTTTTTTATATTGCTGTGTTAAAAATCTAGTTTAGTTTAAGATACAATTTATTTGCAGCCCTACCACAACCCCAACTCACGAGCCGCTACTGCAATTTACACAGGAGTCAAGTCAGTAAGAAAAAACAACTTGATCGACAATTAAGCAGTATGGAAATTAGGCATTTCAGACAACATGATTTTTCTAGAACCATCATCACCATTCTCGATATAGTACCTAAACTGATGGAAAGATTGTGGTGGGAGGCCACACATATTAAACAGTATTCATCGACATTCCCTTATGGACTGAATTCCCTTAATTTTAAAGAAAGCAATAATTTAGATTATTGTAGAAATATTGACAATTATCCATTAGCAAGTTCATTGATACAGAGGAAGTCACAGCGATGGCATAGAGGAAGAGGAAAATACCATCATAGCTATAAGAACACAGAAGAAAAAATCTCCAAATTTATAGAATCATTTAAATCCAAAGACGGAATCAAGTACAGCTGGATTAAGGATATCATTTACAGTATGAAAATCAAATATTTACCTCGAATATGGGCTTTCATACAGCAATATACATTGGAAGAACCTATTAACTTTCAAATAGAAGAAACACATAAAAATATAGCCATTATGCTTGACTTAATTAAATTAAGCGCCAGAAAGTTTCAAATTACATTAAAACCCAAAATACAGAACAAGCAAAGTATGGAATATTTTATAACCACATTCAGAAATAAAAAATTTGATGGAATTCCCTTTAATTCAATACGCTACAATATTAAAACTTTCTTACCTATTCCGGACCTTAAGGTAAAAATGACTTACCGCTTTGTACGCACAAATGGTAGGAGATTCTTCAACTACAACAATATCTGTAAAGAATTGGATACTAAAACAACAGAATGCAAATGCCTTGATAGCATACATAAAGATCCTTATCATAATCACATCATTACAGGTGATCTGGATATTATCTCAGATAAAACTCAAAAAAATATTTTCAAACTCGGAACTAAATACAGATCACAAGAATATAACCAAGTAATTGAAAATTTCAATCAAGATATTGAAGAATTCACCTATAAAATAGCAGTAAAACACAGTTTACCTATCCAAGCCTTTCAAGAATGGAAATATAATTTTTCAAAAGAATTTCAGTTTTATTACATCAAACAAGGTAACAAAATAAGGAACCTTTCAGTACCTGCAGCTATACAAACAATCAAAGAAAATTTTGTTATAACTTATACTGACAAGATGGTATCACATTTTGCATTTACATGCAAAAAGTTTTACATGGCTACACTTCTCCACTGCTACCAAGACAGTACTATGTACACTCCAGTACACAATAAAGGAATTGTTCTATCCAAAAAGATTAAAGCTATGTATAAACGAATCGGTAATGAAATAAAATCTGCTAAATTTCCATATTTAATCCTCATTCCAAAGATGCATAAAGTGCCTGTAAAATTCCGCACAGTTACCGTTGGCTGTGGATCATATCTGACAATAGCTAATAAACGACTATTGAACATACTCAAGTATGTGATGGAAAACATCCAAAAACAAAATCATGTCATGATCAAGAATGGAATAGAAGTTATCGGTCGTTTAAAACATTGTAATAAAAATATATGTTTTAAAAGCTTTGATTTCCGCGACCTTTTTAACAACATAGATTTATCAAATTTATACTCAATCTTGGAAAAGTTACATGAAGAATTTAACTTGGAAGGATTTTATTACATTTCGAAGATACCTTGACCTTATTAAACTAGTATTAAAGGAAAGTATTCTACAAAACGGAAAAATTATTACCGACAAGTAAAGGGAATTCCAATGGGAGGAGCCTGCTTTATAGCCAATCGCATGGCTTTACAGCCATGGGAATGGCATTTCGAAAAAGCACCCAAGTACCTGTCTCCAGTAATAACTATAAATGATAACCACAAAGTAGGGATGAATTATTTGCAGTGTTTCTTCCAGGCATACATCCTGGGGGGGGGGGGGGGGGGCGAACCCCTCTGTAGATCTTTTATATTAACTTAGTTTCTATTTATGGGACAGCATTTAGATATATTTATATAGGGCAAATATAAACTCGCCCTCCCTAAGGTTTTATTCGCCTCTTGGCCAATATGTCCTAAAACAAAGATTCCTTATTTGATCTACTGTATACTCCAAACAGCTCTTATTTGTAATTTCTCCTCAATTCTAAATAGCAGTGCCATTTTTATAGGTGGGTGGCATTGTGTATAATAGTATCCGTTTGAAGCTGCAAACCCACCGGGTAGATTTGTTCCTGTGAGAGCTGGACATTTGGCAGTCAACAGCACCAAGTCATTTGAGATCAAAGAGCTAAGGTTATAAATTATGAGAAAATAGAAAATATCAGATGTGAAGGAACTTCGTGGAAAAAATGTTGTGTTTTGGCCTGAAATAGGGGCTTATAACACCCTCGAAACAATTGTAGTCATCTAACTGACATATCCCATGTTTGCTTTCCCATGTTTGCTTGCTCATAATCCCATGTTTGCTTTCTTTAAGGAAGTATTGTAAGTTATTATATCTTTATCGACTTTGTGAATCCTTTGTATAACTTTATCAGATTGTACCCCTCCTGAGATTTTGAAAACTCAGCGCCTATGATATAGACAGAAGTATAATGACATCATGTGAAATATTATTAAGTACATGCAACATTTGATGAAATGATACATACTCGTATAAAAAGGAAATATATAGTATTTAGCTCAAAATTATTTAAATTAAATTATGATCATTTAAACTAGAAAGAAACACATGTAGATAACAAGAATTGCAGACTAGTTTGTAGGGAATGCCAATCCAGAAAAATATCTCATGCAAATAATGTGTTTATATTACAGCAATATTTGCATCAGAATTCATCTAGTGCCAAAAGGTAACTTAAGATTTGAGCAGATTAACATTAATAATTACATTTTAAACAAGCTTCAATCATTTTAAATGTTTCTCTTATCTTTCAAATTGAATGTACCATCATATATATGCAAGCGGGACACCAAATATAAACAAACCCCATCTTGAAACGAACAAACTGGGTGGCAGGAAACCTGTTTGGTGCTCATAGCTGGTCGATGTAGCAATTATCAACTTTCTCGCCAACCTCAACAATTGAGGGGTGTAATAGATTAGTACACCAGCAAAAATGTTTGTTACTTTAAAGAATTTGCCACAGCTGTGCTGTCCATAAACAATTAAGCTATAAAACCGGGAAACATCATAGATGTCGTAGTAAAAGGAAGAGAGATGTTGTAGATATTCTAGTAGAAAGGGAGACATTGACCTTTTGTATAATGCTGAGTAACATGTGAACAATTGCTGGATACTAGATGTCCTGCTGATTGATGTCTGCAGCAAATAGGGGGAGTTTACAATAGAAAAATAGTTTGAGAGATCTGTCAACAAGAGTGCTGTTTCTGATAAAACAAACAGTTGTTTTTTTGGGGAAAAGAGCATTATCCTGAAGCACACTCGCTACAATTATCACTGCTGTGGCTCAAAACAATGGAGACATCTGGCCAGATTCTCCAGAAATAAGAGTTTACATCCCTGCTACAATAAAACTTGGTGATAATGCTTATTGTACAAGAAAGAACCTTGGAGGGATTTGAGAATGCGACATGACAAAAATAGTCTCCAGGACTGTCTGGCATGAACAATGGGGATTCCATGGAATATGAAGTGGGTACTGGAAACCAGTGGCGTAGTGTCCATTGAGGCTAAAAAGCTGAGCCTCCCCTGTTTAAAATCTAGTTTAAAGAATTACTTAAATATAGTACAGTATTTATTATAATTTTTTAAATAATTTTGTGAATATATATGTATTATTTAGAAAATTGTTCATTTTACTTGCTTAAAGTGACATGTTTCAAAGTATTTTTCCCATTAAAACACATATTTTAATATTTTAGAGGCTGAAATCCTCCACCCTTCCTGGTCTATAAAGAGAAGCATGTTATTAAAACCACCCAATTGTTAAATTCCTAGCTGATTAACTAACATGGAAGTTAGCTTACAGAAAGGTGTGGCTATTGCTTCTCCTATTTTCACCCCTTTGTAAACAGTCAATCATTGGATGTGGGACATGATGTTTCATCAATGATGGGTAGGTGAGGGTGGATAGTTTGAAAGAAAATTTCTTGGGCAAGGCTAATGGATCCTCCATTTCAGGTCAAACATGATTCTATTAATTAATATTCACAGAAAATAATCATTATTTGCAATACTAAAGAATGCAAGTCATTTTTCAGGATTAACCTAGCATTTACCTAACTTTAAACAATAGCAAAATGAAGAGATATACTAATAATGACTATCAGTAATCTTAAGTAGTTTGCAAAGTAGACTTGGCTCTTTATATCGTCATCAATATGATAAAGCATCCATTTATGTATTTGGAAGTTTTAGAAAGAATAAATCTGATTTCCTTTTAAAAATCCCATGTTACATGAGAATCTATGTTAGATAAAAGTGGTTGATAATTTTCTAGAGGATTCTTAGCATATTGTAATTATAAGATATTTTCATAGTACAGTATTTGTAAGCAATAAATATACAATATTTTTTAAGGACATTGTTGACTACAGTGATTTTCAACTAAGCTTATGTTCCAAATTTCTGAGAATTTTCAGATCACTCTTTCATACATAGGTGCCCATTTTTCGGGGACGGGACAGGGGGGAACTCAAGAATAAAATTTACAACATCATCTAGCTTGATGCTCGCCTTTGTTATCTTGAATATCCAAGGGAGAGGGTGTCCCCTATGAGCGACCACGACTTCATATTTAATAAAATGGAAGTAACAGTTCAATTAATTTAGAAATAAGGAAACATTTAAAATGTTATATTTTGTATGTATTTATCTTACATAGGTAACATATTTTAAAATATCATGCATTTCATTCACTCTAGCATTTTTATGTTAAATTATTTTATTTTACTCACCAAGCAAATAAAACTTACTGAAAGTGTGAATTCCAATATAAATTTCACTTATAATACAAAAACTTTTTCCAAGTTCATACGCCAATCGCTCAGCCCTCCCCACTCAAAAATATCACTCTATACTACTGCTGAAAACTACTTTTGTTGACATGTCCAGAGAAGGTCTTTTGACAGATTTATCAATGGTGTGGGCAGTGTTTTGCATAGGTTGAAATTTGCAGCATGTCGGCATTCCTTTGCAAGTATAATTACTGCTTATTAATTTTTTATTTCAAATTTAAAAATTTATATTTCCTTTCCTTTTAATTTTAACATAAAAACATATATTTTTAAATTTAAAACTCAAGACCTTTCATTTGGGTTCGAACAATTGAACAGCTATCCCCCTCTCAGCTAATACATTCATAGACATATGTATTATTTTTCTGGGGGCTTCAGGAGCACAGTCCTGATAATTAGAAGGCTGTCTCTGCTTCCAGTTGCTTTCTTCATTGTTAATTACATTCTTCTTAATTCCACATTCTCATTTAAGGATATTTTAAAAATAATTTGATCGAATTTATGTTCTTTAAATTTCTCAGTTTTTTATTTGTTGGTATTTTTTAATTTGCTTGTCTCCAAACCCGGTGGATACTTATAATCAACTTTGTATGCTGTTAAACTAATGAAGCATTTATTTTCGCAGATAATATGAGGAAGTAAAAACAACCATTCTTTCTGAATAGACAAGTGGGGGGGGGGGGGAGAGAGAGAGAAAATATATATAAAATCAATTTTTAAAATTTATGCTATTTAAAATGATTTAATATAAGACATGAAAATATATAACATGATTGTCAACATGTTATATATATAAGTTTATACATGTTATATATAAAAGAAAAAGAAAATGGTATTAGAGGAAGACTATCCAAATGTAGTGAGGGCATTGAACAATTTGATCATATTTTTGTAATTTGTTTCACAAATACATGATTACTGAGGATTCTGCAATTCAAATCTGTTTCACATGCCTGAACGAATATCTTTGTCAGGATAGAAAGACAGCAGGCTGTATCAGCAGAAGCAACTGCATCAGCAGAAGACAAGAATGTGTCTGTTCATATGTGTCGGCCTTTTGTTGATGTGGTTGCTATTTTTATCCTGTTGAAGACGGCTCTATTTAGTCTATGAAACTGGTTGACACTTTTTATAAACTTCTGCAGATTAGTTCCAGCAGCAGTTTGAGCAAAATTTCATATTTTTATATAATGCACAGAAATATAACCTAAAAAACCTTGGTCTCCGGGGGGGTCTTCGACTCATTCAGAAAAGAACTAAAAGCTTAAATGCCATTAATCTCATAGTACATCTGCCTGCTTTACATTAAAATATTAGGAAAATACAAAATGAAATATATGTAACAAATAAAAATAAGTTCAAGAAACAAATTGTATACTCCACAACCTATTCACCTGTTTATATTTTTCAATATAGAGGTAAAAAACAAATTTTAAGTTTCGGCAATTTAAAAGAAAATAGAAAGGAATGCAAATGTGAATATTAGGAACATTGCTCCTTTTTTTTATGGAATGTAAAAAGAAAGTGAACGTGGGGTGAGGAATGTTGATTCGAACAAATTAATTTATTAAAAAAGGAATTTTGAGCTGAAATTCATTCATTTTTATGTCCAGATTTTGATTTTGCATGTGATCCAATTTAAAAGGAACAGGCACAACACTGGTATATAGGGAAATGCTTATTGGTGAATTAACGAACTTAATTACATTTTGGCAACCCCAATGGGTTTTTAAAATTGCATTAAGAAAATTCTGTTCAAGTGGAAACTTATGAAAAACATTGATTCAAGCCTTTCAATTTAATTATTTATCACATCATAATTAAACCATAGTTGAAATAATAATGTGGTACCAACCAGAACTGTTATAGATTAAGTTTTAAATATATAGAGATGATGATAATAATAAATTAAATTGACTTCTAGTTTAAGTAAAAGTCATGATTTGAAATACAGTAGCGGATCAATTACAGAGAATTTTTCGGACCACTAGCTTTCTGATCCACCACTAAACAGAGTATCATGTTGATATGGCACTGTTGTCTAATCACCATACTATGTTAAATACACTATAAACCTTTATATATATTTTATAACTTAAAACTTTATTTAATATAATATTTTATTTATTAGGGTGCTCCACTCACTGGGCTTTGCCAACTCCCATAACTTGCTTTGTGAGCTATTTCAAGCCAAACTAAAATTTAAATCGTTAAACAGTTTATTTCACCATGTTACCCTATTATTTCTCTACAAATGTACCAAATTTCATATTTTTTATGCTATAGCGTTTGCGGTACAAGACAGAGAAAATCAATGAACGTGCCGATATGAAAGAGCATTTTAAACTTCAGAAGTGCATAAAAAGTAAAATATCTCAAACTACATCGAAATTAAGAAAAGGGATCCATCCTGCAAAGATTCAACTATGTAGGTACCTGTCTGCAAAAATTGGTGGTCTTGCTATTGTTAGTCTATCCAGGACACGAACTCGCTGCTCAAATATTTTGTCCTTGAATATTAAATATTTCTTAAACTAAAATATATATAAAAAAATGGTTTATTTCAGAGCGTTCCCAAAACCATTCTCTACAAGTGTACCAAATTTTATATTTTTGTATGATATAGTTTTTACAGCACAAAGCAGACGAACGAGAAATTTGTCAAACAGTGGTGGATAATTTTTTTTTAATATAGAGAGATTTTTTTGCTTCTTATTTAATTATCATCTAGGACCTTATTTAGTTATTTTGATAAATATGGCTTTCCAAACAAAAAGGGCAAAATACATGGTTGATTTCAAGCTGAAAGTTGATGCTTTAATGAAAATAACTCTGCTGTTGCGAGGAAGTTAAATTGAGCGAAAAACTCATCAGATATTTGTGAAGGGGATGCTGCAGACAAAACAGAATCCACTGAAGAATGAAATCTATACTATAATGAAGTGAACGAAATAAATTTTTTTTGATCGTTTTGCATTTGGTGAAGGGTTAACGTCAACATGATTCCCGCTCCACCTATGAGCCCCGATCCAAGGGCATCCATTTTTATATCAGGTGTAAAATCAACTCCTAAATTTTCATGTCATTTTTGGGGCTCAGAAAGTCATCGTATATACTGGAAATGATATTTGTTTATAAAATACAATTCAATTTAAATAATTTTACCCTGTTGTTTCAAATCCGTGACTTTGGCAGTCCTATAGTTATAATAACTAAAAAAATGTGAGAAACGTTCAGATTTTCGAGGTTGTTCTGTATTTATTTTATATCACAAAACCACTAATTATATACATTTAAAAGAAAAGAAGCATTTTGTTTTTAAATCTTGTTTATATTAAAGGAAATTAGCAACTTTTATTGAAAAAAAAAAATAATTTCAATTTTTTCTGGTTTTTGAATTTTCTGGATAATTGGTCCGCTACCATATTTCAACCAATATCCTGCATGTTTGCTTTCAGGAGTAGAGGAGCCAAATTTATCAACTGAAAAGCTTAATCTCTATTATGATGTTTTTGTGTAGATTTTAAACATATTTTCAGTAAAAATTTATGTTGAAATGTAGGATGGCTCTTATTCTGTATCAGCAGTATGCACATGAGCATATTGTTAAAGAGAAAACTTCAAAGAAAACTTGCTATTACTGGAAAATAAAGAACTCATAACTTTAAATTTTTAACCCCAAACATTCACGATCATTTATATCTTTGGATTTGTAAGATTTGAAATAAAATGTTTTAATTTCTAAGAAACATATTGCTGTTAACCCTTTTCGGGACGGCGGCATTACGGAGCTGTCGCGGCCCAAAAGACGAAGCGCTTCGCTTCCGAACTGGTCCCAAAGGACGGCGCATTTTTTGCGCTAAGCCTAACTCTCGAAAAAAATTCACTAAAAATCACCTATTCAACACAGAAATCTACTTTTTTCAGGAATAAAAGAAATATTTATGTTCTATTTGATGTATAATTTTCATACAAATCTGAATACAAAATACTCGTTAGTTGCTCCCATTCTTTTATCCGAAATAAACGAATAATTTCACTGCCTCTAAAACTCAAACAAAAAAAAAATACTCTCTTATATTCCTATGATTCACCAACGAAATCACAACGCTGAAATAAAAATAAAAACCGAAACTCAATTATAAAATTGTTGATGCTACGAGAATTGCTCTGTTTGTTTATATTACAAAATGATTTTCACAGCTCCAAATGGAGAAATAATTCATTCGATCCTCTTCTGCCAAGGTCATGCCTCTGCAAAATACATTGGAGTTAGTTCCACGGACATGGAACGCCATCTAGTAGACAAATTAAAACGTTCCGCGTGGTGGCACTTATAGGTGCCACTATCCGTTTGCGGTAAAATTTCCTCCGGCCTGAGTGCGTGCCGATCGTCGTGAAAGGGTTAATCATAATAATAAAATCAGACAAAACACATGTTTTGGCATATAAGCTCTATAAGCCCCTTTTTTAGGTCCCAAAGGTATGTGCCTAAAAATTCTGCACAAATACATTTTAAGTAGTGTTCTAGAAACCTTAGTTGAAGGCCCAGACCACTCGGCTAGTCCAAAGGCTTACAGCAGGTAGTTGAGTGGCCGGTAGAAACCTTAGTTGTATTTATTTTATTGCATTCCTTACTTTTGAGATTATTTGATAAATATAGCAGCTCTGTGACTGTAAACTAAGGTTGGTAGTAGTAGAGGTGTCACACAACAGAAATCATTAGGAAACTGAACATTGTGATAAGAATATCCCCATTGGTAAAAATATTATTTATGGTTATACAATGAAAATAAGATGGGAAGGCATTGCCCAAAGTGACAGCAATCGAAGACGGTGTCTGTATTTCAAAATGGCTACACGTGTTGAGATTTTTTACAACCCTTTTTTTTTACATATCATACAGAAGAATGTTTTGTATTGATTTATATGTTTTTGAGGTCAAGCATTTCATTTTTCATATTAAAAACAGGCTAAGAATCAATATGGAGGACATAGGTAGTCTTCCTTGGCACAAGGGAATGTTCTTATTCCGATTTCAGGGTTTTATATTTATGGCTCTTTTTTAAAATCAGATCATTGTAAAATATTTCAATATTACTTGTATAAGGATTTCAGTATCACTTAATATGACACTAATCCCTATTATCCATTGTTTTTTCAGATTTGAATATGCGATAGTGGAATTTTAAAAATAGCAAAATGGCTCCAATTCATTTTTGCCAATGACTTGGAAAAGGATAAATCAAAATCTATTGATTGGATAATTTGTATATGGTGCCAAAATACATGTACTGATAATTTAGTGTTGAAGACCCAGACCACACGACCAATCCTAAAGCTAATGGTAGCTTAATGTGTGGCCGGTGATAATTTTCGTGTGTCCTGTGTCTTGCAAATAATAGAAATGTGTTTTCACATAATGCTGGACATGCAACACTTACAAAACTTTAAGGTATTAATGCCTTACCCACGGATATTAATATTAAGATGTTTGATGAAGACCACAACGGCATGGAACAAGCATTTTTAAAAAGATAAGCTACGTGGCATAAAATTGTGTGCAATAAATTACAATTCCACAATTTAGAAAGACAACAGAAATGAAAACTTTCTGAAGGTTAGAAAGAAGAGCCAACATCATCATAGTAAGAACGTAAATACAGATAATCTAATTCTAAAGATATGTGCTTCTGCGATCAGTAAGGATTAATTGTATAATATGACAACGTTGCATGTAGATCAAAAGGTTTTAGCAACTGCTTATTTCTTTACTTTGTCAAAAAAGGGTAGGTATAAAGTTTGGATTGTATTTGGAACTGGAAAGAATTACAGCTTTATTCCGATAAAGCAATTGGAAAGGGAAAGGCTATTGCTTTACCAGGATTCATACTGTTACAGGCTGTGACAGTAATCCTAGTTTTACAAGACAAAAAATCAACTTGGAGGACATGAATGCTCTTTAAAGAAGCTACTACTGCATTTTCATTCATCTCACAACCACATATTTCCATTCCTATAGAAATTTTAGACATTATTGAAAGGTACATAACACTACTGTACTGTTCAACCAGTAACAATACAACAAGTATTAATGATATAATACCAGAGTTGCTCATGACCAAAAATCATCCATTTGAAAGTTTGCTACTGATAAAGGGTGCATTGCAACAGATATTACATAGAACTTTCCAAGCTAGACACATTTGGGGACAAACAAACAAATGCACAATATGTGCACCATCTTCAGATGAATGGGACAGTGGTTGGATCATGGCACATGAAATGGTCGGAGTTATCAGAAAATTCTGATTCATGTAAAGAGCTAATCCATCGAGGTGAAATATAGAGAGACTTATGGCAGCCTTTCCGTGACCACTGAACTAAGTCACATGACTTATGCACTCCCCTATACAAACTTGGATTGTTTACATTTTCATACTCTTTTCTCCTGACAATGTTTTCATGCCATAGAATTCTATGAAATGATTAATAACTCCCAAGAAATTTTTCTAAATGTCAGTAAGTACACATTTAAAATTGATATTTTTTGGTGAGCTATATTCCAGACTTATAAAAATAAATAATATGGTGGTAAATATAATTTTTGAGAATTGTAGAAGAAACAATTACTTTTTACACTTTCTTTTAGTATTAACAGTCTTTGTATGTACATTAAAAAATACTCGTTAAAAATTTTAAAAAAAAATTGAAATTGAGCAATTAAAATGTGACTTGAAATTTTTTTTGTGATTATGAAAAGTATAACGTAACCTTATAAAATTCCTAATATTTATCTATAATAAGTGCAATAAAATATACTAAAATATTTTTCAATTTAGTTTTTGTGTATTTAAAACTTTTATTAAAATGTTAGCTAATTCCTATTATTTTTTATTAGTTTTCCCAAAGATGAAGAAAGATTTGGAAAACACAACTGAAAAGTGAAAAGTTTTAAGTATCAAAATATGCTAAATTGCATCAAAATATGCTAAATGTTTTGATAAGGAATATACATCATTTTTAACGTCACATCTCCAGAAAAAAGTTAATGTTTAGTCATTTTAAATAATTATTTGTCTTATGCCTAATGTTTTATAAAGGCTGAAATTTTTGACAGTTGGGGGGAGGGGGGGGGGAGATGAGGATATGTTTTTTACAGAAACTTAGGAACAAAACTGATTTGTACTAATGTTTTCAACTTTTTGCCATATCTTAAAAATGAAGAAATCTAAAGTGTCTCGCTGTCTGATAAATATGTAAAGCAAAAAATGAGATTTAAGATAATTAAAAAAAAGCATATACAATAGTCACCGAGTAAATTCATAAAAGATTCAGAAATAGAATAATACTAGTTTTAAACTTAGAATGCGAAGATGTCATTCAATTACGTTAAAACTTGGAATTGTGAAAATATTAAATTTTGGATGCAGCAACATATAAGAAATTTTCTAACACATATTTAAAAAAATTAAAAAAATATTTAAATATGAAGAAATTATTGTCCTATAGATTCTATTTAGCTCCTTGATACTTTTAATGGTGTCAAAGTAAAACTTTGTAATAATATTTTGGATCAGTGAGGAACTTATTTGTGTGAAAATTTCTCAAAATTGCATGCATTTAAATAAAAAATAGCTAAAAAATAATTCAAATAAAGCAAAATCACTTCAAAGTGTCTTTAGATGTGACTTGGAGTAAAACTGTACCAAATTTCTTAGTTGTGGGTCACCGCAATTTTCCTCTATGCAACCAACAGATAGACATATTTTCTTTAATTATATATAATTAATAGATTATATACCATACCTACATAATTTGTATCCCATATTATATTTTATTTGTGTGCCATTAGTTAGCCTTATAATGTGAAAAAAATTGTTTTTCTGCAGTTAACTTGGATATATGCATAACATATTGAATGAGATGTTACCTTTCTTATGGGCGGCATTTGATGTATATGCATAGAAACTAGAGATCCCTAGGATTAAGTATCGGAATTTTTATTCAGTCAGTGAAAATATGTATTTAATTATAATAAAATGGCAATGTTAGTTTTTTTATCTTGAACTTTGAAAATATGTTAATATGTTAATCTAATGCTTTCTACATTGTAAAATACATCAGTAGAAAATATTATAGATCAAATGTAGAACATATATTTTACTTGCCCTATTTCAGTGGCTATGGAATTTTACATTGAAGGTTATTGTACTGCATTAATATTAATTTTTAAAGGATGGCATTTTTCAAAACATTTTTAGCAAGTAAACTAATGAAAAGTTAGTCAGCATTTTCTTTTCTGTATCTCTTTTTAAAAACATTTTTAAAAGTGTGTAGTCTAAATTGCTTTCAGATTCTGTTAAACTTCTTTTGTTATAATTAATTGCTTCTTTATTTTATGTATATGATGATATGATATACTTAATGCATGTGACCTAAATTTTATGCATACAGATTATCAGTTATATATGAATTTGACATATAATAAAGAAAGTTTATAGTCTAATGTTTATATTTTCTTTTATAGGGTAAGGGAGGTTAATTTGGTAGCGGGGTAAAGTGGTGGTTCATGTTTTAAATGGTAATATCTTCGCACAGAAAGGACGTAAGTCAAATTTTTTTAGTGTCATATGGTAAACCAAATTTTTAATAACTTGTGATTTTATACTTTTGTAAAAACATAAATTTTGCCATGTAGAAAAAAAAATATTTTTTTTGACGCCTATTTCAATCTTTGGATTTCCAGAGCCTTCAATTGTGATGTGATGTAAAGTTACTTTGATTTATCAGTTGATTAAGAGAAGTTAAGGTAAGATATTTTATTTTATGTCTTGTAGATAGCTACAGTATTAGTACATTTGGGAAAAAATAAATTTATACTCTAGGTGCATAAATACAGGGTATTAAAAATTACCACCAAATTACCCCACAAAATATCAATGAGGGAGTAATATGGTGGTACAGTTTTAATTCACAATAAGATCATAATATTGTCAATGTTTTTATTGCCTTTTTATATTTTTTTTAATTTCAGAGTACCTATTGTTGCAAGGTACTTCAGTGGGGTAATTTGGTGACACTTTTAAATTTTTATTATCATGCCTTAAAATTGAAAAACAAATATTTTTATTGCCTTTTTAAAATAATTTTTCTTATAGGGAACCAGCATCAACATGCCACGAGAGTACGTACGAAAGACCCAGAAGAAGTACACTTCTCAACAACTTCACGAGGTTATTACAATGGTGGAGTCAGGAATATCAACCTATGCTGTTGCAAAATCCATGAACATTACAGAGCAAACCTTGCGAAACCACGTACTCGGTAGAGCCATGAAAATAGGTGCTGGTCGGAATAAACTATTAACTGATGAAGAGGAAAGTGAACTAGCAGAAAATATTACAGTGTTAAGTGAAGCTGGGCAGATATTAACTCGTGCTGAGGTGATAGAGATCATTGGTGATTATTTGTTATCGAATGGAAAACAACACCTGTGGAAAAAAAGAATAGAAGAATCTGGAAAAGACTGGTTTCTTGCATTTTTAAAATGTCACCCAAGGATAGTGTATCGAAAGGCAGAACTTCTTACTGTGGCAAGAGCGAATTATGCTACTCAAGGGGTTCTAAACAAATGGTTTCAACTCTTGGAACGTAAGCTGCAGGAATTAAGTATTAAAGATCTAAGACAAATCATTAATGCAGATGAATCGGGTTTTGAAAGTTCAGTAAGTGGTAAAGTTTTAGCAAGGAAGGGTCAAAGAAAAGTCAACCAGTTACAAGGAGGATCTGGAAAAGAATCCTACTCTGTATGCATTACCACTTCTGCAGATGGTCACAAATTTCCTCCACATTTTATCTTCAAGGGCAAGCGTTTGTGGAGTTCATGGTGCAATGGGGGACCACCAGATTCTATATATACAGTGTCAGAAAGTGGCTGGCAGAACAAAGAAACATTTCTCCATTTTTTGAGAAATTTGTAGAGTGGGTTGTAAATTGGCCTAAGCCTATTGTTTTTATCTTTGATGGACACGGGAGCCATATTCAGCTCCAAGTTGCTGAATTAGCAATCCAAAATAATATTCACCTCTTGTCATTACCACCACACACCACTCACGTGCTCCAACCTTTGGTAGTTACGTTTGGACCAGTTAAGACAGCCTGGAAACCTATTAAACGTAAGCATGCAAGAGAGTCTGGTTATTCAACTATTACTAAGGAAGTGTTTCCATCCCTATTTAATGAATTATGGCAAATTGCATTCAGAAAAGAGCATATAGTATCAAGCTTCAGAAGTACAGGGATTCATCCTTTTAACCCATCGCAGGTAAAGCCACAATGCATGAGGTCACAAGTAGATTCATGTGATGAAGAAGATGAGATGACCAATGATGCTAAAGAAGAAGAGGTAGATGTGGGTCCAGCAACACCAACAACTGGGGCTACTAGTACAACTGAATTACAACCAGTGGCAGTACCTACAGTAACACCAACTACTCCTAGTATAAGTGGCTTAAGAAAAGCAATTTTGGATAAAATTTTTCCAAAAGAGAGGAAGAAGCCCAAGAGTAAAAGACTGAAACTTGACTGCCAAGTGTTAACAGAAGAAGCCACATTGAATGAACACTGAAGAAAGAAAAAAGATACCTATTAAACGTAAGCCAACTGCAAATGTGGATTCCTTACCTAAACTACGTGGAAACAAAACACCCAAAAGAGCAGAAGAGACTACACTGTCAAGTAGTGAAGAAGATGATCCTGATAAGATTGACATGGACGAGCTATCAGATGACACAAACATTAGTATCACAGAGGATCAGACTGAAGTAAACCCAGCAGGCCCACCAAATATGGATATAAACCATGAAGAACTAATTTCTGGAATTTATGTTGTTGCCATGTATGAAGATGATTGGTATCCTGCTGTTGTTAGTGGTCCTAGTACTCAATCTCAACGGATTTATCAGGCTGAGTTACATGCAACGTAAAGGACCAAATAGTTTTGTATGGCCCCAGAAAGTTGATTATTTGATGACAAGAGAAGACGACATTTTACTTAAAATAGATGCACCTATTCCAGTTAGTTCTCGTTATCTAGGTTTAAAAGTAGAAGATTATAATAAGGTGAAGCTGTTGTTTCCAAGAGAATAATGTGAATAAGTAATTGGCATAGACGAGTCATTTGTATTAGCGATCGATACCTACTTTGTGTGCCCATTATCTATAGTGTAACATGTCCATTAGGTTAGGTATTTAATGAAACTAAATGCCTGTGCTATAAAAGTCAGCCTAAGTTTATTTTAGTTAATAGGCCTATTTTTTGTAAAATTATTCATGTATCTTCAATTTTCTTTCCTGGTGTTTAAATCTCAATATAGCCTAACACCTTTCATGTTATTCTGAATGTTAGGCTAAATTTTGTTTTCGAATGTCAGGCTAAGAATCCATATTTTCATATTTAAAGAGTAGGCTAATTCCTATAAATGTTGAAAGTAGTACCTTGAAATGTTTTGTCAACATTAGTTAATTTCTTTTTGTCAATATGTTCTCTTATCTTGTATGTTATGCGTGTATAAACATGTTATGGGTAGGACTACATAAATTTCATTATAGGCCTATATTTGAGCATAACCTATGTAGGCAAATTTTTTTGTTTGGTTCAGTGTTTTCCTTTTAGTTAAACCATGCCAAAGTTGTAAAAAAAGTAATAATAAAAAAGCTACAGGCTAATGCAATAAGGCTGTGAGTATAAATGCCCTGTAATTTTTTATTAAAATAGCCTGATTTCATTTTTGTCTCAGATTTGTTACTTGACTTGCACAGTGAAACTGTTGGATTATTCAGAAACTACACTTTTCACAGATTATAAATCATTCATTATTTTATTTTTGCTTCAGTCTGATTGCTGACAATCAAAGTTTTAGATTTCTTATTATTCTGGCAAGGCACGATTTAAAATAGCTTTTAAATATTCAGAAGAATGTTCTAGAAACACCTACTTTGGCAAATCTGTCAAGCAATGAATAGGTTTAAATATAAGCACCACCATATTACCCTGCAGTAAGGGAATTCAGACATACACTAAAGAAACCAATTACCGCCAATTTACCCCGGATGGGGCAATTTGGTGGTGAGAAGATTTTTTTTTTAAAAGTTCTATAAATATCAAGGTTACTGGCAAAAATATTTGTAACTCATAAAATACAACCCTAAGGGCATGTAATTTTAATATGTTTTGAAGTAACACTATTTAAAGTAGTAAATCTAATATTATCCAAAAAAGTTGTGAATATACCACCAAATTACCCTTCCTTACCCATTTATTTAATAATGTATCTATAAGGAAATTAATTGCAAGAGGAAAACACTTTAATATTAAAACCATGTGCATGGCTATGCACAACCTTACAATCATAAAAATTGTCAGAGGAATTTTAATTTTAGTACAAATATTAGTTTAATAGATATAAAATTCTGAGTATACCGTATGCATGTTTACATAGTTTTATTTACTACATCATTGCAAGTTAGTTTAATTAAGTAATAGAAAACAAAACAATTTTTAGCCAAATAGTTTTAATATTCTTATGCATATGGCTTAAAGAATGAATTTTTTCTGCATAAAGTTTAACATAGAAATTGTGGAACATTTTTTTTTCTGTTTAATTTTATATATATTATATGAACCAGTGGTGAATTATGTATTGATATACCTCACTCTTCTGATATAAAATGGGTCTTTTTCATCCACATATTTGTAAAAAATGAGCAATAAAAATTTCAAAACTGAAAAATATTTTAAAATGTTTATTCATGCCCCACTCCTTCCCTGCATTTAACAGGGTGTTGTTGTTCTATTGATAAATATGAACTAATAAAGCCATTTTAAGTCATTAATTTTTACAAGTTAGTGCCTTGCAAGCAGCATTTTGATTTATTATAATAACATTGTGTTCAAATATTTT
Organism: Amaurobius ferox; assembly: GCA_951213105.1. NCBI lineage: Eukaryota > Metazoa > Arthropoda > Arachnida > Araneae > Amaurobiidae > Amaurobius > Amaurobius ferox. The sequence goes on from OX578142.1 coordinate 9,294,057, forward strand.
TAAAAAACATTTTTTTTTTTTGGTTCAAGGAATATAAAGTAAGTGTTGCATAATCTGGGAATAATATTCAAGATTTTGAATAGTTATAAACAATTGTATATTGTTCAGATATATTTTTAAAGTTGAAAATTGTCTTTGAGGCAATTTTGCACTTCAGTTTGTATAAAAAAATGTATTTTATTAAAAATAAACTTTTACTGAAGTAAGAAAATAATTTTAGTGGCACTTTTATAACACTAAAAGGTATGGTAACTCTAATGACTGAATGTATATTTTTAAAATCTCAAACTTCAAGTTTTCTATTCATTATTAAAATGTTGATGCATTAATATTAAGCATCAACAACCTTAATTAATATAATTAATGCTGTTTTCGAAATTAAGGACAATTTAACTGATTAATTGAATTGAAAATAAGTAAAAATATATTTTCTTTTCAAGTACACCCTTTTATTAGTTGTATATGACTTAAATATATGGATACAACAGCATACAAAATGTTTGCTCTGGTTCTCGAGTTATTCCTCAGACTAATATTAAGTTATTCCTCAATGCATTTCTCTAACGGTTCCTGGACGGGCTGGGATAGTAGCAATGAATTAAATTGCTCTGATAAATCAAAATCCAATGAATTATGTACCACGAAAGATAATCATATGCCAAATATAATATGATCTTTCTAGATACAACGGATCTCAAGTTGTTCTCGAATATTGAGTATATTTATATGGCGGGCACAGGACCGGCTAGCCCGATAAGGTTCAAAATCCAAGAAATCAATAAGCACCATAAAAAACAACAAAATACTAAATTTGGACCTTCCAGCTAGAAAATTAAATTCTAGCTAGAAAATTAGAATATATCACAAAAGACAACGACATGCCAAATTTCATGTTACTGTGATTAATAGAACTTGATTAGTTAGAACCTAAGTAATATGTATTTTGAAATACATCAGAAACGTAAGAAGAACTCAGCACTGTTTTACTCCAATGCAAAAAAAATACAATGACCACCGGTTATAAGATTCAGCCGTTTATAAGACCCAAAACAACAGAAACAAATACAAACTTCATTTTAACATACTAAAATTGTGTTGCTTATAAGAAACATGATCCTGCTTATAAGGAACAGTTTCTCTACTGAAAATTTGTTGATTTCCTTGCAACGAGGGTGTAAAAAAAATTGATTTGTTCAAGGTTAACTGAAGGACGAGTTGTTATATCTTCTCTACATACGGGGGGGGGGGGGGGGGGGGGGGGGATGGGAGTTTGCTATGTGACAAGAATGACAGAGAATTTCTCCGTAGAAAGGCTTGGGGGGGGGGGGGGGGAACAACCCCAAACCAGTAAGAAACGAGTTTTAGTCTTTTGTCAGTTAAGAAAACGTACTGATAAGGAAAGGTATCTTTGTTTATGCACTCAAATAAGATTCATACAGCTTTAGTTAGTCATTTTATGTTTTGCTGGTAGAAGCATGTCACAAAAGAGAAAAACCCTTACTTTGCTTGAAAAGCAAAGTTTACTTAAAAAGTATGATTCTCTTCCTCCGTGTAGTCAAAGAGAAGCTGCTTCAGCATTAGAAATTCCGCACTCAACATTATATAAAATCTTGAAAGGCAGAAATGAAATTTTGATGCCAAACTTTAATCTTCAAAGAAAACGGAAACGAGAAGGAAAGGCAGCTGCTATAGAGGAAGTACTCTTACAATGGTTTTCTAACACCAGATTAAAGAACGCTCCTATCAGTAGAGCAATTTTACTGAAAAAAGCAGAAAATTTTGCGGAAAAATTAGGGGAAAAAGAGTTTCGTACGACTGATGGTTGGTTAAGCTGCTGGAAAGAAAGAACACTGTGTAAAAAAATAATTATGGAGATAAGCACGACGCGGACTCCGAGTCGGCATCTTCATGGATTACGCAAAGCTTACTACCTCTATTAGAAAAGTTCCTCATCTAATTTTTAATACTGACGAGACTGGGCTCTATTTCAGAGTGATGCCCGAGTATACGAGTATAAAATGATGTTAAAAAATGATCTATCCTCCATTGGAAAAAAACAAAAAGATCGAGTTACAGTTCTGTTAACAACAAATATGACGGGAACTGTAAAAAAAAAAACCTTTAGTTATTGGCAAAAGCAAACGTCTGCGCTGTTTAAGTAGAATAAAAAAATTGCCAGTGATCTACGAAAATTCAAAGAAAGCCTGGATGACAAGTAGAATTTTTGAAGACTTTTGGTTGAAGTGGGACAAGGAACTGATGGGAAAAGAAATAAATCTTTTATTTCTTGACAACTGTTAGACTTATCCTGTAGTACAGCTGACAAACATTGAACTTTGTTTGTTGCCACCCAATACGACTTCCATCATACAGCCTCTTGACCAAGGATTTATTAAAGCATTTAAAACTCTGTATCGGCCAAATATGTGACAGAAAATAGTGGATGCAATTGATGAAGAGAAAGGATCGGCTTCCGAAATAAGCAAGAAAATAACCTTGCTTGATGCTATCCATATCATCGCAGGCGCATGGGAAAATGTTTCTGACATATGCATTTTTAATTGCTTCCGTATAGCAGGATTTTTGAAAAATAATGTTGACATACCAGCAGAAGATGAAGAAGAAGAATTAGAAGCATTTTTCGAAGAATGGATGCACATCGTCGAAAATTTACAACCATCTGAAGAAAAAAGTGAATTGAAGAAATTCAGAACGTTTGCAATGAAGAAGAAAATGAAGATGATGTTCCACAAGAAGAAAATTTTCCTACAGCAAAACAGTCACGAGAAGCCCTAACTATAATTAGAAAAACTCTTGAAAACAGAAGGGCATCAGAAAAAGTTTATGGACTATTTTACGATTTAGAAATGGACGTACGTAAACGAATCACAGACTCATTACCACAAACAACACTGGATAAATTTTTTGCTGTTCCTCAGTAATAGATTACGGTATGTATGAAATTGTACTATGCTCTTATATATAAATGAACGACCTATGAGTTTTACTTTTTATTCTTATTTAACTACATACTATAATCATATAGATAATATTTTAAGTTGTAAGGCTTACTTTGTAAAATAAGAAATATTTTTGAATGCAAAACTCAATTTACAAATGTATTACGTACATACTAATATGCGGCAGTAAAGACATCTATCAAAGATGCTTAGAGGCTGTTCCCGAATTATAAGAACAGAGGGGGAGCTAGCTTTTGCTCAGTGATTATAATGTCGGTCTACAATGCATCAGGTCCCTGGTTCGGGGCCCGGCGACGCTCAATCGCCACAATGATGACTGGACGTTTGAGACACGCAACCTTCCTCTCCAACGACTTCACCTCTTAGCACGAGATGGCAGCACCACACGGAGTCAGAAGCCTTGACACTCCCTTCCTGGTTGACCACGACTGTCCGTCATGCCAAGGCGACACGCCTCCCGGCATTCCTCATCAGTGGAGGGAGTGTGCGGCAGCAAAGACATCTATCAAAGATGCTTAGAGCCTGTTCCCGAATTATAAGAACAGAGGGGGAGCTAGCTTTTGCTCAGTGATTATAATGTCGGTCTATAATGCATCAGGTCCCTGGTTCGGGGCCCGCGACGCTCAATCGCCACAAATACTTTACTTATATACATTTATCTTTAAATTCTGTAAAACTGTGTTCAATAGTTAGTATTTACAGTGGAAGAACGATATTTAAAAAATTTCCGGATTTAAGAATCAACTGCTTATAAGAAACAAAACAAGCGAAACAAAAGAGTTTCTTATAAGCAGTGGTCACTATATTTTATAGAGCTAAGCACGGCAATAAGTTGCCAAGTCTGGGAGTGTTCCACCATAAGTCACTTGATACATGCAGTGGCCAATTTTTCAATCTCTTCTGAATAGCAATGCGCAGTCTGCCTATATATCTCTGGTATAATAATTAATCAGTGTCAGTCTGGCCAGGTCGGCTGGTCGGCGATCGTCGAGGGCCTAGGGGGCCCATCGAGTCAATATAAAAATTATGGGGGAGAATTCAGAAAGTTATCGAGAAAAACACTTAAAATAACCTGCCAATGGTTTAAATGTTGTATCTAAGAACGTTTAAACTAAACCTAAATTAGAGAAAATTATTATTTAAACCTGCATTTACATATTTACTTAATCAAATGGTTATAATATGCTTATACAAAACAAACGTTGGGGGTTGGCATAGGGACGAGAAGGATGAACGAGCGTATCTGTGCATGCACCGAAACATTAGTCATCGTCGACAGCAAATAAAATAGTCTGCCTCCTGGTGTGTTATAGGTCGCTAGTCACTTATTGAATAAAGTGCATTTTTTAAGTATCCATCTAAAATTAATACAATGAGTGGTGCTGCTAAATGCAAAAGAAGAAAGGATAGAGAGGAAAATTTAAAGAAGATAAATAAGGTGCTCGACTGGTATGTTTCTCATTCTGTTAAACGAGTGAAGTTCCAAGACGAAACTATGTTTTCAGGTAACTAAAATTCATATAATTTTTTTTTCTACACGGAATATTTATCTCAATTAACAAATGTGAGTGCAAAATCAAGAATATGTGCAGTAGTGCAGTGTACTCGTCACGTATTAGTATAAGTACTGGTGTTTGGATTTGGTTTATTGATTGTACAAGGTACAAACCTACTCCCTGCATGACCTATGATACTGCCCTTTGTCGAGCGTAAAATGAAGCGATTCCGAGACCTCGACCTGGAGTATTCGTTAATAAAAATGATTAAATGCTAACAATTCAATCCTAACGATAAAATCCTAAGTAAAATATATGAAAAGGCTGCAGACAACCATTTTTTTTTCTCCCATTCAAATAACATGCAAGTGCATTATTTTTTTTTGACCGCGAGTGTATATGGCATTTGTTACCATAGTATTAAAAACTTTTTTTTTCAGATCCAGCCTAGCATGCAAATGTACAATCATCATCCTCTACCTCCCTTAACCCTTTTAGGACAGTGGCATTCCGAAACTACCGTGGCCCGAAGGACGGAGCTCTTCGCTACCGAACTTTTCCCAAAGAATGGCTAATTTTTTGCACTAAGTCTAACTCTCGAAATAAATTCACTAAAAATCACCTCTTCAATACAGAAATCTACTTTTTTCAGGAATAATAGAAATACTTATTTTCTATTTGATGTATATTTTTCATACGAATTGCAATGCAAAATACTCGTTAGTTGCTTTTACTATGAATTCTACTATTCATCACCGAAAATATTTTTCATACGAATTGCAATGCAAAATACTCGTTAGTTGCTTTTACTATGAATTCTACTATTCATCACCGAAAAATATGCTAAAAAAATTAATTTCCTTATCTAAATTAGGCGGCATAATATTGGGATTGATTCCAAGTATGCTTCAAAAACTCAAAAGAATTAAAATCTTCCAAATCTCTTGTCCAAAAACATAGTTCGCAGAAACAGCTACTGAAGCTGGTGGCGTTGTAATAATAGTACGCTCAGAATCTGAAGAATCATTTGCATTTTCATATTCATCTTCAGAAATACCACAGTGCCATGAATCTTTACTATCTGCATCACTTTCATTACTGCCCAGTTCGTTTATCATATGAGTATATTTTTCCACAGAAAAAACCTGTCCTGGCCCAGCCATTCCCTGATCTGAAATAGCCTAATAATTTCACTGCTGCACATTCCTTTAAAACCCAAACTAAAAAAAAAATACTATCTTACATTCCTATAATTCACCAAAGAAATCATTAAGCTAAAATCAAAACGAGACCCAAAACTCAATTATAAAACTGTAGATGCTGCAAGAAGTGCTCTGTTTGTTTATGTTTCAAAACCATGCTCCAGATAGAGAAATAATTTATTGGATCCACCTTTAACCAAGGTCAAGTATCTCTGCAAAATACATTGGAGTTGTTCGCATGGGCATTTAACGCCATCTAGTAGACAAATAAATTCAAATGAAACATTCCATATGAAAACACACATCAGTGGCCACCGCCTTTTAGGATAAATTTTTCCGTACGCGGATACGTGACCATCGTACTTGAATGCAAGTTCGCAGCCAATGCGCGGGCGCGTCAACCGTTGCGAAAGGGTTGATGTTATGAACTCCAATAAAAATTTAGAATTATATATTGAGTCAGAGTCCCAGAGCAGCAGTTCATCTAAAGCAGACATTGATGATGAATGTGACCATTACACCACTACTCACGGTATAGCGAATTTCATTAGCCCAAATGTTCATGACCCCATTGCATTAAAGAAAGCTTTTTTGAAATAACACCCGATTCAAGTTAGTGATGTACAGGGAAAGAATTCCATTTGAATTAAGTAAACTTTATTACCATACATTATCAAGCGGTGAAAAGGTGCAAAAAATGTGGATATCATATTGTTTCCAATTAAACCAGGTGTTCTGTTCAACTTGTATGACTTGTGGGGGAAAAGAATACAGAGAATCTGCATTTATCACTGGACATGATGTTTCATCTAAGCATATTTATAATTCCGTGGAAATACACGAAAATACCCAATACTAACAAAATGCTGTTACAACAGCTCTTCAGATATGTAAAGATGGTGACATTGGCACTCTTCTCAATACTAACCAAGCAAAATATCGAGAAAAACAGATTGAAACACACAGATTAGTTCTTCAGTGCCTTATAGATATCACACTGTTTATCGCTAGGCAAGGCCTAGCGTACCGGGGAAAAGAAGAATCAGCTTATTCTCTTGATATAAAAGGAAATCATGGAAATTTCCTTGAGCTTGTTCTGATGGTGTCTGAATACGATCTTATTCTAAAGACTCAAGTTAAACAGTGCATAGCTGATAGCAAGAAAAAGAGGATGACAGAGCTTAAGAAGCGAGAAATGACAGGAAAGTTAAAGAAAAAGAAAAATGGCAGGGGATCTGTATAGTAATGTTATTATCTAAAGCATTTATCAATAAACAGATAAAAACAATAGGATCCATGGGATGAAATGTAATTTTTAAAAACTTAAATGATAGTGTTATTTACAGTTTAATGGTAGACAGTACACAGGATGTGGCAGTAATGGATCAGTTAGCCATCTGTCTTCGCTATGTAGTGCAAGGAAAGGCATACGAGAGACTACTTGATATATCGATAGTAGAAGATTCAAGTGGTAAAGCACTTTTTGAAAAATTAAAGACAGAATTAAAACAATTTGGAATATGTATTTCCAACATAGTGGCCTGTTCATTTGATGGAGCAGCCAACATGAAAATGAAAGGCTGTTATAATGGTCTTCAGGCTGAACTGAAAAAAGGAAATTCACATATTATTTATACTCATTGTATGGCTCATGTATTAAATCTAGTGGTGGATGTTGCTACAGTAAATTGTGTCCAAACAGAGAATTTGTTCGGCTTAGCAGAAGAGACAGCCTATTTTCTAAGCAACTCTCACAAAAGAATGGCAGTATGGAAAAAACAAACAAAAAGTCGTTACAGTGGATACGAAAAGCTATACCGTTTGAGAAAGATTAGCGCAACAAGGTGGTGGAGCAAACACCCTTTCATCAATTGTTGATTTTTGTATTAATTTGAACAAAAGCAGTTTTGAGTCCAGTAAGTTAGCAAACCTTTTTTGTGTATTAATAAATGTAACAAAAGGAAACTTTGATTGCAAAACAAAATTTTTGGCCCGGACTCTAATAAGTCAATGGTGCAAATTTGAAACTCTATTTACAGCTTCTGTTATTTTAGACTTATTTTCAATAACTTCACCAGTATCAAAAATTTTGCAAAGCAAAGCAAAGCTATAGATTATTCATTGGCATGGAAGTTGGTGAACACGTTGTTGGAGTAAATATAGAATAAAAGAAATGAGAAGAATTTTTATGTACTGTATGAACAATGTAAAAAGTATGCTTAACAAGTACAAGCTAATTTTGTTCACAAAATGAGATTGAAATAGAAACAGATTTTCCTGAAAAACGATTTGCTAAAAGGAAGATAATGCCAGGAGAGCAGCCAGCTGACAAAGCTCAATCTTTCACTCTATTTCAGAAGCACAAAATCTTGTATTTTGACATATTAGACTGTGCCATTAGTAGCATAACTGAATGGTTTGTCCCATGCAAAGATTTATTAGAAGATTGCACCTGGTTGGATACAAGAAATTATGGAGAAATGTTGAAATTAGATAACATCCTTGAAAATGTATCCAAAACAATTTCACAGCTGGCAAAAATTAGTAGAGGTGAATTGATATTGGAGCTGAAACAGTTTTCTGGGCAGTACAATACATTTAAAATGGCACTAGGAAAACCATTTTCTGATAAAATCGCTGACATTCAGGGTGAAGAGTCTCTTGAAAAAGGCGAAAGTGATTTTGATGGGAAAGTGGACTCTGATTCTAAAGAAGATATAAACATTTCAATTAAGTCACATTGCAGTGTCAGTTTAAGTCACATCCAGTTCCACAGGAAAATGTTCTTCATGTTTATCTTGTGCTTTTAATATTTTACATCACCTGTCATCTCAGTCTGGGCTTTTTAATAATTTGTATTCAGCCTATAAATTTGTAATGACTATCCCAAGTATGCAAGTAACATGTGAACGAATTTTGTCCAAACTCAAAAACTGATCAAACATGAATTAAGATCTACTTTGTGTTAGGAATTACATTCACCTTTAATGCTCATGAATGTTGAAAGAGATTTGTTTGATAACACTAGTAAAAATGACATTATAGACAAAGTCGTATCATCAAGTGAAGAACTAAAAAAAATTTATTAATTTGCTCAATTTTTTTAAAAGTTTTTTTGTTAAAAGGCCTATCTAATTTGTATTTTATCATGTTTATTTGTAATGATTTAGTGTTTTTTTTTATTTGATAGTAAAACAAAACGTTAATTTACCGGTTTTTATTTCTATTAACTTTTATTTTTTTTAATAAGGTTTATTTCTAAGTTTTTAGATTAATTTAGAGAAGAAGAATAAGTTGAAATTTTTTTAAAGCAAGTTATTTGGTGGGAGGATCACTATTTATTTTTTTTATTGCGGAGGGGGGGGGGGGGGCTTGACCATTCTCAGCCGAGGGCCCGGAGGGCCGCCAGACCAGGACTGGAGTTAATCAAATGCATGTTTAAAATCTCTGTAAGAACAAGTGTGGCTGCAGAAAAGCTGATATGTCTTGCACACTATTGTGCAACTGTAAAAATGAATGTGAAAAAGGATGTGGTGCCGCCTATGTTTTTAAAGAGCAATGTTCAAATTTGGTAATATCGAGTATGATTTAGGCAGTACTAAATATCAGTAGCGTAGTATAAGATTTTTGACTGGGGAGGCTGAGCGAACATTTTAAATTAGAAAGGGTTTTACTGTTATTACAAATGAGTGAGATTTATATTCACATTCTTTCTTTCAATAAGTATTATTTTTTTGATGAGTAAAATAATATAATGTAACATAAAAATGCAAAAAGTGCATGAAATGCACGAGATTTTAAATTATGTTGTTGCAACATATGGCTTTATTGGAATCTAATCCATACAAATAGAGATCTCATCACATACAAAAGAAAAATAACAAGAACAAGCAAAGCAGCAAACAGGATAACACAGAGAATACCGTCAATGCAAAAGAAAAGATTCCAAGGAAGCACACGGCAAAGAGGCGGTAGACATTCTTTATCATTCCATAAGATTCCTAGCATCCCAATAAAGTTTAATGACATCTCCCTGGTGCTGGGCATCCCTATCCAGTCCTGGACACCCAAGATGTTCCGAGTTCATTCTGCCAACATTACATATTGGGCAAATGTTTGGGGGGAGAACATTTATTCTATTTAGGTGCTCTGCTAAACAATCATGTCCGGTTTTCAATCTAAAATTCGCAACCGCTTCTTCAAGTGGTCTAGCGTTGAAATTTTTCCAATTATCTTGGATATCAAACCACATTTTACCCCTATATTTAGTCATAAGGTTATATTTATAAGTGTTTATCATGTCTCTATGTACAAACTTTTAAAGAATTCCGGTGGGACAAGTATTTGATTAATGTTTACATTATTTCCCTTCTTAGCAAGCAGATCAGCTGCTTCATTTACGTTGATTCCCACATGAGAAGGTATCCATTGAAAAACAATCTGTTTATCTCTACTTCAAGTATTTTATATCTTTCTTTATTTGAGTTATTATAGGCATTTCTATGAATAGTATAAATTTCAGCGTCAAAATTGGTCATATATTTTCCTACAGGTGCATACTGAGAAAAAAATTCGCAATAAACACCCGCCCCAGTTGTTTAATTTATTTGGGACCCATCAGTAAAAACTCTTGTCCATTGGGATTCAGGATGTTTTTCTTCCATTAAGGACATAACAGCATATCTCTCTCTCTCAATATTATCTTTCTTGGTAAGATCGTCCAATGTTAAATGATGATCTATATCAATATACTCCAAAGGGTTTACTAGTTTTTTCGACAGTCCCATGGAGACATCTCTATCAATGTCATTCGGTATTCTCTGATATTTTTAGATAGAGGATATTTGTGTTTTGAGGCATCCTCTATAATTTTCTTCAATCCATTTTGCGCTTTGTGAGGATTTTATTCTGATGTATGTTTTAACAGCCTGCCTCTTTATCTCCTCATACATAGGTGGGTTCATAGTACAGTACGCGATCTCTTATCCGGCGTTCCAATATCCGGACTCTCCCAAAACCGGAATACGGCAAAATAATGCCAAATTCTGCGCCACCAAGCGATTATTTGCTAAATATTGCGCCAAATAGCGATTTTTTGTTTAAAATCCCGCCAAATGCTTTTTTGCTTTAATTAGCAATATCAATAAAAAAAAAATGCATTGAAACCTACTATTTTAGAGGATTTTGAAATAGGACGCGCAAATCACGCACGAAGTTCAAAATTCCCACGCGCACTCGTAGCCGCTGATTCTTCTTAAATTTCGAAAACGAACGCGAGGAAATCTCGCGATAGCGAATGAAAATATTCCGTGGATCATGTTTTTTCCGAGAAGTTCCACAATTCCTCTTTTCCGGAAAACATCCGAAGTAGAACCATTTTTCCCAAAAATTACCTAAGCGGCTGAATCCGGCCGTCATCCCCGATCTCGGAGGTGACGATCCGGCATGGGCGATACCGTCACATTGACGGCGAGACGCGTCTTTCCATTCTTCACTAGTTTCGGATAAGTCTCCGACTTGTCCGTAACTAACCCCTGTATAGTATAATACAAGAGTTAGTTACGGACAAGTCGCGGCAAGGTGCATTTTTAATGGCGTTTCATTTTTTTCTCGGTGTATAGGGCAGAGCACACTAGGCACAAAGGTTTCGATTTTTCCGAATGCGTTACATTTTCTTTTCTGCGTTTTGCTCCGGGACTTTGATTTTCGGTAAAAGCATTCCAACTTTTTCATTAGAAATATCCCGATATCGCTAAAGAAATCCTACGCTCTTCAAACGCGATGTGCCGCGCATAATTCACACTATTTTGCACAATTTAATAAACATTTATTGGAAAAGATGAAGAAAAAGAGAGTCATCAGCGCATTTACGAGATGATAGAAAGTACGTTTAAGTAAGGAATTCCCGAAATTAATGAGAGTTAACTTTTGCCGAAATGCAGAGAAAAGTATAGCAGCTATAAAATGTCATTCAGGGCCTTCTGATTGATCTCTTTAAATACTTAACCTAAGCAATAAACTTGTCATTTTCTCGGGAAAATCCATTTTTTTTTTCCATCTCCGTGGAAATATACACATCTTCAATATTTTAAAAAACGTTGATGGAATTCCAAGATCAAAATCATTTTCAATTAAATCCTATTATTTGGATGAAAATGGCTATTTTGGACCGAAAATTGACTCTAGCAAAAAGTTCCATTGCAGTATATTCATGGGTTTACATGATTCTTTTATTAATTAGTAATTTATAGAAGACAGTTTAGCAATATCGCGAATTAAACATGATCGCCGGTATATTTCGTTTTATTTTTAAATATTTTCCATTTTTTCAATCTGCTTCCATCCACTAATATTTTTTGTACTTTTTATACTGGGATATTATCTTTTAAACATATTATTGGTGAAAATGAGATATATGCTTAGGCTAACGAAATTAAAATTTTTTTATTTATGCAGGCATTTTGAATTATAAGGCTTATTAGAAACATTTGAAGACATACATTACATTTGAAGAGCATAAATTAGAATTTTATATATTTGCACCCATAGTTGAATATCTTATTTCAATTAAAAATGAACATCCTTCTCATCTTAATTTTATTAAAAGTACTTTAAAATATTTTGAAACATATGAACAAAAGTGCTTCTGCCAAAATATTAGATGAATATGGTGAGGGCCCACTTTAGTTGAAATGTTAAAAAAAAAAAAAAAAACTACCCTGAATAATCAATTTTTTTCAGACATTTTTTTCTTTCAAAATTTTTCTTAATCACTAAATTTGATACTATAATTACATGTAATTTGCATTTTAGTTTACCCATATAGATTGTAAAAAAGCTTTTTTTAATACATTTATGTTTTTAAAATGACTTATAATTTTCTATAACGACATTTGAGACCATTCCAGTAAGTTTTAGAAAGTGTTCCGAATTACGGAAAAACCCCTTATCCAGAATGCCTGAAGTCCCAAGCATTCTGGATAATAGATCCTGTACTGTATATAGCTGCATTGCAGCTATAGGGGTAGTCTTGACAGCCCCTGTTATTATCAGTAGAGCTCTATTCTGTATAAGTTTCGAAACGTCAATTTTATCCTGCGCAGCAGTCAGCAAAACCTCACTTCCGTGTCTTAGAATAGGTTTTATATATGTATTGTAAGTTTTATTTAATGTATTTTGGGTGTACCCCCATTTGGCACCTGCCAATCTTCTCAAGATTCTCAATCTCTTCTCTGTGTTTGCCCCGATATCTTTCACATGTTCTTTAAAACTTAATTTCTTATCCAGCACAACTCCTAGGTATTTGTAGGTTTTGTTATTAACTAGGTTACAATTGTCTATTTTTAAGTTGAAATCAGGGTCCACATGTCTCAACAAAAAGAATTGATACACAGTCTTTAAGCTGTTTATAGTCATGTTATTCTCCTTTACCTAAATTTGGAGCACCTCAAGTGCTCTAAATTTGGGAGATTTTAAATTATTACCTATGTAAGATGAATGCATACAAGATATAACATTTTAAATGTTTTCATATTTCTAAATTAGATCAACTTTTGCAACCATCATATTAAATATGATGTAGAAACAAATTAGAATATTATTAACAAGTGACAGAAGAGATATACCAGTTTTGTAAACATAAACAGCTAGAATTAACAAAATTGAACAATTCAAAAGGGCACTGAAAATGGGTGAAAAATAAATTTGGAAAGTAACAAGCTAAGTTGAAAATCACTGTATTCACCAATGCCTTAAACAATTTTGCATATTAATTATTTACAAATACTATGAAAAGGTAATATCTAATAGCTACAATATGCTAAAAATCTACTAGAAATATTATCAATAATAGCTTTTGTAAAAAATATTCTCATGTAACAGATGATTACCAAAGTGAAATCCGATTTATTCCTTCTAAAACTCCCAAATATGCAAGCGGATGCTTTGCCATATTGATGCTGAGATAAGGTCTACTTTACTAACTACAAAGTTTAAATAGTAGTCCTTATTAGTGTATTTCTTCATCCTTATCTTGTTTAATGTTAGGAGCGTGTCTAGTTATTTGTGAAAAATGGCTCAAATTATTTAGAATTACAAAAAGTTATTTTCTACGAAAATAGCACCTTGTTTGACCCAAAATGGCGGAACCATTACACTTTCCGTAGAAATTTTCTTTCACACTTCTCCATGTCTGGCTACGTCATTGGGCAACGTCACACCTTACATCCAATCATTGTCATTTGCAAAGAGGGAAGTAATAGCCACTCCCCTATGAAGGCAATATTCAAAGCATTCGTTACACACATTTATCAGCCACGGAAGTGTCGGGAGCTTTCAATACTATGTTATTGGTATTGAAAATCGCAGGCTACCAAATTTAAGCCTGTGATACTTTAAAAGCCGCATTTTAATGGGAAAAAATACTTTGAAAAGCGTCATTTTAAGCTAATAAAGGGTAACTATTTTCTAATATATACATATACCTTCGTAAAATTAAAAAAAAAAAAAAAAAATCCTTAAACTAGATTTTAAACAGTAGAGGCTTAGCTTATTAGCTTCAATGGACGCTATGCCACTTCTAAATACCCATTTTTTATCAGTAAGAGGATCTATTGAGAGTTCCAACTTTCTTTCACTTTACACAGTATATGCGACAAAAGAGCACCTATATTAATTCTTAGCCTATTTTTAACATGAAAAATGAAATCCTTGATGTTAAAAATAAATAAATTGATACAAAACACTCTTTTGTATGATGTATAAAAAAAGTATTAACAAAATCTTGACACATGCAGCCATTTTGAAATATAGCCGCCATCTTGGATTCTCATCACTTTGGACAATACCTCCCCATCTTATTTTCATTGTATAACCATAAATAACATCAATTGGGATATTCTTATCACAATTTCTAGCATTTATATATCTAGCACCTCCACTGTAGAGGCTTATGTGGTCTTAGATTCCGTATGCCATCAGGTTCACTCTGCTACTTTTCAGTAAGTATAGCAGCTTTAAAATTTATAATTCCTAAGTTCTGCATCATATCAATGTGTGTTCTGCAATGCATAAAAAAGTGTTGAAAATTTCCAGCAAAATGCTATGATTTTATATTTTGTCATTCACTCGATTGTGAAATAAAACTCTATATAGTAATTGTACTAGCAGCAGGCTTTGCCCTCTAGCAGTCAATAAATATAAAAACCATTTTTCATAGCAACTAGTCTTTTAGCAAGTTCTGCACCTACTGTGCAGTCGCAAATGCTGCCCCCCCTCTCACAGACAACTCCTTACAGAGGTGTAAAAGTCCTAAAACAACAAAACTGGGTCCAAGTTTAACTTGAGCAGGTTGAGTGGGTTCTTTGCAGAATAAAACTGCATGAAAATTGAAGCAAATGCTGCTTAAGAATTGTCATAAGCGTCATAAAAGAGCAGCCTCCTGATAACAGTACATAACCAATCTTCTGTCTTCATGGCGTGACTTCACTGGCCATATCTACCTTCTTTCCTGTAAAAGACAGTATGAAGGAACGTAGAAAAACATTAAGTAGAAAGCGACAACAACTTACTGGATGGAAGTTCTTGAATCATGAATTTAATTGTAAAAAATTAACAAAGTGATAAGAAAAATAATTGAAGTTTTGTAGAGCTAAGACATGAGACTTTATGATGACAAAATTTGAAAACTGTACCTGGAACAGTTATTTCTTGATGGAATTTTAATTTTGAGCATTACATCACTTTTGAAATTACAGTTATCAAATCCTTAATTTAATTGTAAAAAATTAACAAATAAAGCTATGACAAAAAGAGTGGAAATTTTCTAGAGCTAAGACTTGAGACTTTACGATAACAAATGTTTAAGACAATACCTGTAAAACTTTTTTTGTGAAATTTTAATTTTAATCAATACGTTGAATAGCCATAAAAGTTGTAATAGCTATGAAAGTTTTTATCAAAACACCATCAGGAAGTGTACATATACTCAAACCATTTAAATAGAAAGCATAATAAAAATGATTAAAACCCTCTTTGTATATAAATCCTTAATTTTTTTCCATAATACATAAATCTAAACCTTGCGGCTCTCAAAACATTGAATTTAGTTTGTATGTTTTGTCAATTTGGCTTTCAGTAAGAAAAACATTCCTGACCTGTGATTTAAATAGAATCACCCAATACATTTAAAAACTCGCAATTATGTATTTATACCTTGTCAAAAGGTCCCGTTAATCATTTATAGTCGCTGTACCCTTTGAGCCCAAGGCGATGGATGTTCCAAATAAACAAACATCTTTTGTTCTGCATGAATGAAGTAAAACGAAAGATTTTTCCACAACTTATCCAGGGGAGAAAGTAATTTAAAGGAAGAAAGTATGGAAAAGAGGATGGATTTATATGTGATCCACAATTGGTAGTATTAGATATGTTTTTTAAAAAATAAAATCCCATTGCATGTATCTTTCTTTTTTCCCTCGAATTAAAAATTGAATTCTTTTAGAAATTAAACTTAATTATTAAAATTACATGATTTTAAATATTTAAATGGTAACCCATTTGCTTTGGCACCCTTGTGTTCTGGTACACCACAACCTGCACATTTGTATGTGGTGTACCAGAATAGAAATACTGTAGAGGCTTGCAATTCCAGATATTAATATATAAAAGCATGGGAACATTTTACATCTTGATTACAATAATCTCACTATCATATTACAATAATCTCACTACCATATTACAATAAAATTTTATGATTTCAAAATTTTCCATAATTCAAATAGACATCCTAAGCACCTTAGGAAATTTATTTATAAAGGTAAGTTGAATTATTTGGGCACAAATTGTAATTTTTGTTATGTGAATATGTGCAATGCAATGCACATTTTAGGAGATGATTTTTTAAAAGACTTCTTCATAACAGGCTATGTTATATGGGGTTAATGAGGATATAATATGCAAACTTGTAGAATGGAAACAGAATACAAAAATTTAAAGTGGAACTTTGAAGGTGAGAAAGAATAGTGAAGAAATTAGTCAACCTAAATACTAAAGAAGACATAAAATATACTTTTACAATTGAAAGCTTTTGTAATTTTAAGTACAAAGAATATAAATTCAGCCATTTGCAATTTAAAGTCTTTTGACTAATTTTAGAAAATTATTGTATCAATGAAAAGTTATCTCTCTATATTAAACAAAAGTACCCGCTGCTGTTTGACAAATTTTGTGTACATCAAGTTTCTTTGTTATGTACCGCAAAAACTATAGCATACAAAAATATGAAATTTGGTACACCTGTAGAGAAATATTAGAGGAACACACTGAAATAAACAGTTTTTCAATTTCAAATTTAGTTTAGGAAGTATTTAATGTCAAAGTCAAAGGAAGAGTATTTGAGCTGCAAGTTTGAGCCCTGGACAGACTAGCGATAGTAAGACCTGGAATTTTCAAAAGCATGTACTAACATAGTTGAATTTTTGCAATACGGAGCCCTTTTTTAAATTTCTATTTAGTTAAGAGTTACTCATTTTTTTATGCACAAGTAAAAGTGCACAAGTGCTGAAGTGAAAAATTTTCTTTTATGCAGACAAAGATTTAATTGGCTCAGTCAATTTCCAACTTCTCTGTGATTGGTTGTTGGCAGAAAAGTCATAAAGACGGCCAAAGATACTATAAATTGAAGCACTAAAAACATTAAAATTATAGATATTTATTTCTAAACATGAATTACAAAGTTAGTCCACTTGGGGCAATGTGGAATGTTGACAATCATATGCCTTATTGTTCATTTTTACAAACAAACAGAGTATTTCACAACTATTTTTGTCATGATTAAAGTGTATATGTATTTTGTCATGAGTAAGTTGCACAACAATTATAAGTCTTATTGTTTTAAATCTCTCTATACTAAAAACGTAACACTATATTTCATAATACAGTAAGCAATATTTCATAATAGCAGGTGGCATGAGAGAGTTTGCGATGCAGGATCAGCGAGGAGACAATGTCTCTCCATCCACGAAGCGAGTTATGGGATTGGCGAGCAGGGAGCCGAATGAGGTGCAATAGCTTGAGATACAAGTCACAGTAGTTGGTGAGCATCAGCTAATAAGGGAATCCCCAATGGGTATACAGTACAACCTCGAAAATCCGGACCAAAATTAATGAAATAACAAATGTTAATTCAAATATTTAAACGAAATGATAAAATGTGATTTTATCATTTCGTTTCGTTCACACATTCTAAATTATTAATGTGTATTTTTTTTCTTAGAAATTTCTTTTGCCCTATTTTTTAAATTAAATAATATGTTTTAATTGATTAACTTAACTTTAGCCATTATTTTTACTAAAAATAGTGCTTTATAGCGTATTTAGTTAATATTAAATCGGAATTTTATTCAAATTGTATAATCCGGAAAAATCGATAATTCGGAATCGGCAAAGTCCGGACGAGTCCGGATTTTCGAGGTTGTACTGTATTACACCTGCAGCAAGTTCTGATTAATGAGAGAGGCAGCAAACAAGGGGCACGGCTCCGGGGCTTGGCGAGCATAAGTGGGCTTAAGACATGCAGGCGGTCGTGTGTTCTGGTTGGGTTCAAAGAGCTTACAAAGTGAACTTAGGGGTTGGTGAGTGTCAGTTAACAAGGGACGGTCCTCAACTGGTGTATTGCACCTGTGTGATGGGCAGTACAAAATTGCTCATGAAAGTGAGCTTAGTAGAAGCTTCCTGACTCACATAGTGAGTTACAGGGGTTGGAGTATGTAGCAAGCAGGGGCTATATACTCCAACTACTTTTTAAGAAATTAAAGTTCATTGGAACTATTTTGGTATTTCTCACGTGTTTTATTTAAGGATCATACTGTCATTAATTTGAATTATGAGTAATTTAAATTTTATGCTTTAACAATAAGTTACAATTTTTAACAATAAGTTACTGTATATCTGTTACTGTTGTTTATTTCAGCATGACTTATAAAATTATGAAAAACAGAAAAAAAAAAATAGCTTCAAAAAGAAGATATAAATGAAGATATATTTGAAATTCAGATTTCATGTTCTATACCAGATATCTAACTCAACCATTCAAGTTCAAATAATCAACAAACTAAACTGTCTAACTAAGGAATTTGGACAAAATCAATGTCATTGGGAATATAACTACTACCATCCCTGCAAGTTTCACAGTTAATGTGAAATTTGCTATGCTTATACAACATTTAAAATGGAAAAAGTTTATCTGAGAAAAAATTTAAAGCAGTATAAATGTAAAAATTATCATTATCATGCTGTTTGAAAGCAAAATTATATCTTTCTTTAAGGAAAAGAACAGTGATTACACCAATAAAAAAAGAACCTACTGTTTAAAATTTGTCAAATTATCATTTTTGTTTTCACTGGTAAAAACCACTGTTTTTCTTATCCATATGAAGGTAGCTTGATTGTTCTGGGGAAAATGGTTAATACCACTAATTTTTGCATTATGCTGCTTTAAAATAAAGTTTTTTTTTTACAAGTTTTTAGTTACAAGTATTTTTTTTTTATTATTATTATTATTATTATTATTTCTTTTTGCAAGAATAAGATTACCTACATTTCTGGCTGTAGAGATTAGTTAATTCAGTGTTAACAGATCAAATTTTTATGCAATAAACAATTATTTTTTTTATATAAAAATTACATAAAAATAAGAATTGATACATTTTGATTTTTGAATGCTTGTCCCTCCCATATGACAAAAAAATACAGCATTTGCTTGTGGTAAAATTTCATATTTCAGCTAATTTTTAGTTAATGATTTAATATTCTCATTCATTTCTTATGGTCATTTTTATTAATCTTTTTTATAAAAATTATATCTGAGCACAATTAAAAAATGATCTGTTAGAGATTTAGAAGTATCTTAACAATTTGCTGAAAACATACATATTTTATAAAATTTTGAAATTTAACATGTTGATAAAAATTTAAATAATTTAGAAACCAAACATTAACATGATGTAAATAAAATATTGAATTACTGTACAGTAATAATTTTTTATATAATCACTACTATTTCAAATATATCTCATATTTTTTTTTTAAATTTCCTAACTATATCTTCATTATTTCACCTTAAAAATTATTCCACTGTTAAATAAATAATTAAGATGTTTTTGAAACTACAAAATAGTCATTTCCAGTTTAAATAAAGCAATATACGACCATTTTAAACACAATATAAGTAAGATAGAAAAAAAATATTTTATATAAAAACAATGAGAGTATAAAATGTATATTAAATGAGTATTTAACTTTTAATTAGAAAATAATATAATAAACACAAAAGAGGGGCTTAATTGAAAACGAATTAATGGCAGTATAAACTAACACATAATTAAAAATGATCTTAATAACAAATTGTACAACTGTGCTGGGGAAATATATTGCCATCACACAGATTTTAAGCTGAATATATGACAAAACAGTGACTAGCATTTTATCAACTTGCACAAGTCATTCTGATTAATGTACATAATTGGCCCGCAATATTTTAAACAATTGAATAAAATGAATGTAAATTTAACAAATGAGAAATACTAACAATAAAAAGTAAAGAGGGTCTCTGGTTGGATTAAAAAGTTAATTAACATTTTATACTGCTTCAATTCAAACACATATATCCATATAAAAATATCAATATAGTCTAAAATGGGAATTCTTAACAATAAAAAATAAAAACTATCAAGGTAAAATTCTACTTTTTGGCATACAGAATACTCAAATAATGAAATAGTTTTTAAAATTTGCAAAAACTGCGAAAATTAACAAAAAATATACAAAAGGTATTTAATAAAAATTCCATGATCATGCAAACCAGGAAAAAAAAATACATGAGAGAAACCTTAAACATTCAAGTTCAATTTTGAATTAATTCACATAATAAAATGTTAAATACCTGCATCACATAAAATCCTCATACTGAATATTCTAAAGAAATGTTTACACTGGTAAAAATTAATTTTCAAACTTTAATATACATTTAGCCATACTTTGCAAACATTTGCACACATTTAACTTGTTAGTTAGCCTTACTTTTTGCAGAATAACTTCATACAAATACTGAAGTTCAGCATTTTAATAAAATATAAACACAGTTAGTTTTCAATTCAAATATATTCTATAAAATATTTCAGAGTAATTTTAGGTCAAAATAGTTTAAGACTATGTTTTTAATCAAAAACTGTAAGAGACAGAAGAGTATAGGAAAAATTAGAAACATTCAAAACTTTCTTATCTGAAATCTGTATCACACAATATCAACACATTGCATTATTTAGCTACCCATTGTGAGCAAAACTGCAGCACCAGGTCATGTAAAATAATGAACTAATTTAGGACATAGAGCTGCATGGTACACGAGGTGAACCCATTTGAGTTAGGACTCTATCAAGCCACTGCAATGGACCATTCAAATGTAGCTCTATCCAGCATGGAGTAGAAGTAACTGTCTGTCTCCTGTATTCTGCACCCCAGCCTTTAACAAAACTCATTCTTATTGTGCACATTCTGGTCAACTGATAAACTGCCTCAAATCCCTGGCTGACGGACTGAGCTAACAATGCAGCAAATTCTTGATTGTTGAATATCTTTAAATTACAACCTGTATAAAGAATGAAAGATATATAAAAAGATGTTCAGTAATAAAGTCATTAGTTACTATTACAAGATAAGTATAGAACTTACAAATACGGAACCAATGTGAATTTTTATAGTTTTACCACGAAATCAGTGGTATATATCGATAGGTTACAAGTTTCTTAAGTCGCACCTTTTTACCCAAAGCATGAGTAAACTTATTGAAACACCGAATCTAAAAAGATGTTTTTTTTTCTAATGCTAATTTATAATTGCAGAATTTTTACATATGTAATCAATTTGAGATTTTAGTTTTACAAGTTATCAATGGGCAGGATAGCTCAGTGATTAAGGCACGGGGATTGCATTCAGAGGACCCAAGTTTGATTCCAAGAGTTACCCAAACTATTCCCATGCCTATTCAGAATAATGGAACATGAGTCAGAAAGTCATTCTGAGAGGTTGGTGTCAGGGGAAGAAGAGTATGGTCCCCGTGGATGCCACCTCTTAACATATCAGTAAACAGATACTGAATATCAATTATCATTCACTGTAAAACATTTATTAAACTCAACTTACAAATACCAAGCCTAAAACATACATATTTATCTTACAGTGTATAAATTTTCTTTAACATCAAGAGAAAGTTGTGCAATATGTGGTTGAGTGATGTCTAGTTGGTAAATGGAACCTGGGCGGCTTGATAGCATAGGCAGAAAAATCAGCTGCAGAATATCGTCGACATACAAATGAGCCATCGGATTGGCTTGCAGCACAATTAGAGGAGATTGACTGTCCCATGAGATTGCTCCCCAGACTGTCACACTACATATGATGGTCGTGTGCCGCTCGACAACAAATGCAGGGTTGGAATGTTGACCATTCCTTCTCCACACACATGCAGCATTCATCAGCCCTGACAGAAAAGCAGGATTTGTCGCTAAAGACAACATGCCTTCAATTGGACACAGTCCAGGCTGACCAACTATCGAGTCGAGTAACTACCATATCACTCCATTCAAGATGGCAACTGATATGTCTGTTGGACCGACCAACTTCCCTTTGGCCTATGATGCAACTTCTTTCTAAATCCGACAATTGTTTGTAGTGCTGTCGAGTACATCTCAAAGGCATCTATGTACGTAACTTTCAGTTTCAAAGTAGAAAATCCAGTTCTAATTACCTGTGGCTGAAAATACCGGTCGTTTTAAATGCTGCACAATGCATCATTCATATGCATATTACATGAGCCCTATAACATCATTGACACTGACAGTTTAATCATTTGCATAACTTTTAAAATTACATTTGCATGGCAAGTTTCGAGGCTGTAGCTCAATTTTTTATGGGTGTCATATTTCTTTGCAACAGAGTGCAGGGATTGCACTCAACGTTTCCCAAAACAGAAGAACAAAAACAGGAATTTTGTTACAAAAAAATTAGGAATTTTAATTCTCCTCTCTCATAATTAACGTCCCCTCCCCATAAATATAGTGCTGAAATATGCAGTGCTTTTAAAGCAGCAAAAATCCCATTTTGTGGGAGTTAGCAATAAAACTTGTACTTTGGAGCAAGAAAATTTGCATATTGTATGTTATTTTATAGAAATAAAACCTTTTTGTAGCAAGGAAATCAGTATTTTGAAAATTTCAGGAAAAAAATATTAACACAATATATATTGTTTAAAACTGATTAAAACACTATAACACTATGACACTGATTAAAACAATATATAAAAATTTGAAACAGCTCACAAGAATCTGTCCTGAGGGGAATAAATATGAAATGGGAACATTAGTCATATTGTCAAAGTTGCAAACATTGGAAGCAGCAATGCTGCATTTTATTAAGTAAAGCACTGCAATAAAACAAAAGTTAAGATTAAGCAACATAATTAAACATAAATAGTAACAAAACAATGGATCCTCTCAGTTAACAAACAAGTCAAAAAATCTAAATGGGCTGTGTTCTATAATAATTCTTGCACAATTACATTGCTTAATTTTGTGTGTTTTATGTGTTTATTGAAAATCAAAATTATATAAATAATAGCAAGATTTGATATTTCTTTGCAATTTTTACAAGTGCTAAAAATTGTTATTTTTATGAAAGAGTACCAAAATGCATGGATTTTTTGAAAAAATGCTAAAATTCCAGAATTTTATGAAAGAGCATAGCAATTTGCATTTTTTGGGAGAATGTATTAAAACTCAATTTTAAGAAAGAGCACTGAAAGTCTCAATTATTATTATTATTTTTTTTTTTTGGATTTCTTTCTTTTAAATAATTAATTTCAGTGCTATTTAATTTCTTTTAAATAGCACTAAAATTTGTGATTTTTGAGAAAGAATGTTAAAAAGCACAATTTCTTTTAAATAGCGTTGAAATTCGTGACCTTTTAGAAGGAAAGGCTAAAATTTGTGATTTTATTTAAAAGTGCTAACATGTATGATTTTATTTAAAAAGGCTAATATTACATTATTTTATTTAAATGTTCCAAATCATGCAATTTCATTCAAATCACTACAATACGAGGCCTGTCCAAAAAGAAACTGAACTTTGAAATTAGAGCGCTAACATGTCAATCTAGCAATCCCGCTGTAATGACATTGTGTAGTGTTAACCTTGAGCTTGCACCTGCTCTTTTCTCGAGAACACCAAATCATTCTGTCACTGTTTTATGAGAGGTAGAATGAACCGGTATTTTGTGTGTTCGACGATTATTAACATTTAAAAAATGAAAGATCTTGAAGAGCAGCGAGTTTGTGTGAAGTTTTACATAAAATAGGCAAAAACCTTTACTGAAACATTTCAGATGTTGCAACAAGCTTATAGAGAGGATTGTTTTAGCTGGTTCCAATGCTATGAATGGTACCGACGTTTCAAATCGGGCAGAACATCAACCAAAGACAATTCGAAAACTGGGCACCCTTCCACGTTAATGAGCGATCTTCAAGTCGAGGAAGTGTATGCTTTGATTTGTGTAAATCGTCATTTAATTGTCCATGAGATTGTTGAAAATCTAGGCATCAGCAAAAGCTTGTCACACAATTTTGGCTGAAAATCTGCAAATTGCATCGTGTTGCAGCAAAAATTGTGTCTTGTCTCTTGACTGATGAGCAAAAAATGAATTGTGTTGCAGCTAGTCAGGAATTGTTAGATCGTTCAAATGCAGATCAAAATTTTCTAAAACATGTCATAACAAGTGATGAAACATGGGTTTACAGATATGACATTGAAACAAAAAGTCAATCGTCACAGTGGGTAGGAATATAGTTGCCAAGAACAAAAAGAGCATGCCAGAGTCGATCGAATGTGAAGGTAATGTTGATTGCCATTTTTGATTGGCAAGGAATAGTTTATCATGAGTTCGTTAAACAAGGTCAAACAATCAACGTACACTTTTACTTGGATGTTATGAGGCGTTTAAGAGAAGCAGTGCGGCAGAAGAGGCCGGAAGTTTGGAGAAACAAGACCTGGATGCTTCACCATTATAACGCACCTGCACACTCATAACTCCTTATCCGTGAATTTTTGACCAAGTAAGAGGCAACTGCCATCCTGCAGTCCCCTGCGGACTTGTTTTTGTTCCTAAAGTTGAAATCCACTTTGAAAGGTCAATGATTTAGAACAATAGAAGAGATTGAAGAAAATTCGTTGTGAGAGTTATGTGCAATCCCACAAAATGATTTTCAGGAGGCATTCCAGCAATGGAAGACATGTTGGGAGTGGTGTATAAATAGAGGAGAGTATTTTGAAGGAGACAAGTTTGATTAAAAGGTACTTTATCAATTATTGATTTATTTTAAAAGTTCAGTTTCTTTTTGGACAGACCTTGTACAGGGTTGCCACTCTCCAGAGAATATGAAATTCCCTGACTTTTCCAGGTTTTCCAGACAAATTCCAGGTTTTTAAAAAACAGCACGATAAACTATTCAGTTAACCTAGGCTTACACGTATACCTTTTCTCTGTGTTTTAACATAGAGAATATAATATTATAATTAGGAATATAGTAATTGGAGTTGTTGTTGTTGAGACCCAGACCATCCGACCTACCAGAAAGGTGTAAGGTAACTGTATAGTAATTGGAGTGTAAATATTAAAATATTTACACTTCAATTAAAAATTTGTTACAAATTGGGAAAAATAAATAATATTTGACATACATATACAAGTAAAAAAATCTAATTGCTTTGGTAAATTAGACAAATCATGTACACTTGTTATAATAAACATGGTAAAATAAATTAACAATTACCAAAAATGTTAATATAAAAGTTATGTGATAGTGAGTGAATCTAGTATGTAGAAAAAATATTATTTTCGGAGATTTCTTATTTTGTCTTTAATTACTGCAGCTTCTTTTTGAGCATCTACCATTATTTTGCTTTTTCATCTATTCTAAACTTTTCAGTTCTAAAGCAACACGTTTTCGACTGTCTTCAATTGTTTTTTATTACTTTCTGCTTCTTTCTTTCTTTGCATAGTATCAATGTATCTGGAATGTGCACATTTTACTGACTGAATCATGGCCTTTGTTATATCAATTGCTTCAACTCCCCCAGCATTGTTTATTGCCCCATAAACTTGTCTTAACGCTACAAGGCTTTCTTCTGTTTGGTTATCAATAATGCATTCTGCATTAATGGAAAATCCCTTTTCAAGAAATGAATTACCATGTGATAAAATGGAAAGTAATTTTATAAAAAAGGTCAAATCATTAGAAGCTTGTTTTAGATGCAGTATACTAATCCAATGATCGTCAAGCCTAGTATCACTTCTTTTTTGTAAGATTTCATCATGTTTACTACTGAAGGCTCATTGAATAATTTTTGCAACTCTTGATGAATGTCAGCTATTAATCCTGATATCCATTTTTTAGAAATCAATATTTCTAGACATGCTGACAAATGCTCAATCGCCAAATCAGTTTGAAGAAAAACTGCAGGATCAAGAAACGATATTGCTTTAGTCAATGGAAATCGTACAGGTGAACGCTCAAAAAGTTTATGCACATATCTTTGATATGCTTTAAGACATGATTGTTACATTTTCGAAATGTCTATATTCTTTTTATTCTTTATCTTTCTCAATTCATCTTTTACACTAAAACTAAGTGTCACTTTAGAGGCTGGAATCAAGTTATCTTTTTCAAGAACATTTTGTAAAGGCATGAAGCACTTTTTTTCTTTTTTCACAAGGCTTTACAAATCTCTGTAAAATTGACTGTGCTATAGTTGTCACAGATTCATAAAAAAGTGGTGCAAGTGGTTCATCAGACTCAGTCAAAAATGGTTCTACATATGTAGCTAGTAACTCAAAAAATGCAATTTTGCACCAAGTAAGTTTTCCTTTAAACATTCGGAGACAATTTTAAAATTGTTACAGTTACAATATTTCTTTTTGTCCCGGATAGCACATTCAACAAATTTAATCATATGAGGTAAAATTGCTAAAGCCCTCTTAGCTACATCCGAATTATCAATCCTCCTTATGTAACAAAACTTCTTAGGAAATACTGTAGATCCAGTGTAGTGAGTATAGTTAGCTCTTCTAGTTGGAATGTCTTTAAGTAAGTAGTAAGCAGCTTTAAGAAATTGCACTACTTGCCAACCAGTCACTGTAATTGCAGACTTAAAAGCGCAATTGATTGTGTGTAGCCCACAAGTACCCAAATCTAAAAGTTGAGGATGAGTAGGTGAAGTAGAATGTTTTTTTTTTTTTCCCTTTTTAGATTACTTCTTTAAGTAAAAGCAAAATCTCACGAGCAACAATAAGTTTGGTGACAAAGATTCATCCCCAAAGACATTAAGCCCAAACATGTAAAGATTGCCTGTGGATGTTTAAATTATAACAGACGTGATGCTCATCTGAAAATAGTAAAGAGAACCAACAATCCATTTCTGATTCTGCTTATGAAGATACTTCAATGTAAAATAGGTTACAAGAAAAAGGAGTTTTGCTAGGTCTTATTTTTGACGATTATGCTGCAAGTGATGATTGTGTTGAAATAGAATCATAAGAGGTTAGTATTGCTATAGTTGCAGAAAATACATTTAATGAATTAAAAAATAAATTGATTTAAAAATAGATAGGTCAACCTTACTATATTCTATATTGATTTTTTGTTATACAATACGCAGTCGGATAAGCCATTCTTATAATATTGCTTATCACCTAATTTTTTTATCCTTTATTACAGTCTTTGAATTGATTGACAGCCATTTGGGCTATTCTGACTTGACTATGAGGATGTATTGGGAGCAATGTAAAAATGTTTATCTATGAGTGTAATTAAGGAAATTAATTGTTTTGTATATTATGTCATATAAATTTTTGTCTAGCTAAGAAACCTTAGCTTTATAACATTAACGTTCTGGTGGTAATACAGTTGGCCCCACTTATGTAGGTATTGAATAATAGCATAAAAAATTATGTGCAAAGAATATTGCAAAATAAAAAGAAATCCCATTGTAGTAGTAATACTAAATACGCTGCTTTATTGCTAGGCAGCCCTTCATTAGTTGTATAAAAAGTGACTCTGTCTTTGCTAATTCCTGATATTGAATCCTATTTGCCTCAATTTATTAAATGAACTGTGAGGAGTTATGATTTTAGTCTGCAATTTACTGCATGTGTAAATTTTTAGATTTCATAGTATGCAATTAAAATGAATTAACAGTAAGTGATTGCAGTAATGGGGAAATTCCTGTATATTGTCAAAACAAATCTACTCCCAATAACGAAAGCTATGGTGAAAATTGGAATCCTTATCTATCTATATCAAATGTAAAATAAATGCTTAACTGTTATTTGTCGTAACTTTGAGAGAAGTGGGGGTGAGTATAATCTATTTTATGTCTTGCAAAAAAAAATTTTAAATGTAATACTAAAATTTACAAAGTAAACAACATTAAAAAATTACTTATAGGTACACCATGAGTGATTTAAATAAATTACTATATAGTATTATGTAATATTTCTAATAGTATAGTAACTTTTAACTTGTAAAAGAAAATATTTCTTTACATGAGCATTTAAATGCCTGTGGTATATGTTAAGCATTTTTGTTATTTTTACTTAATTCACATTTTTTCTGGAAAAAAAAAATAGAGGGGGGGGGGGGGGGGGGGGTATATTATTGTACAGTAAGAAGTTATCATAATTTACTTCATCGCATATTCTAAAAGAGTGTATGTGTTTCAGAGCAGACTCAGCCGGTCATCCTAAAGTTTATCATGATTGTTTTTCATACTGATGGTGTACTCCTTATAAATAACATCTACAAAAACTACTAGCTTGTTTATAGTTCAACTGCTGGAATTTATCTGTCAAATTGTAATATAAATTCCATAAACATCATTTTGCTTTGGGGGAATGTCAGGTTTGGAAACTGGCATAAACACATTTACTTGTTTTTTTTTTGCACACGGAATCACAACATGTGAAAAAGAGAATATAGTGAAATGAATTAAAGATATAGAATGTCAATATAACTTTAATTTATAACTGATTTAAGTCAAATATGTTTTGGATCAAAGATAGAGTTGTGATTTCATTGTGTTTTAAATTAGAATTGTCATTTAAAATGAACTAGCCTTTCATCGAGTATCCCTATTGGAATGAACTCAAATATAGAATCCCTATACTGTTTTTTGAAGTGTGGAACATAATCGTTACGCTTACTTGTATATACACTTATCGTTATTACCTGTATCGTTACCTGTATGTAAATTGTATGGACATAATTTTGCTTTGAGGGAAATTATGAAGACGTCTTTGAAACCTACATTATTTCTTTAATTTATATTTATAATGCAAATGTTTTTGGAAAACCAATTATGCTAAGTACTTTTCTGATTTTATCTAATATATATGATTATTGTTTTTCTAGATATATTGCCACGAAGACAATGGATAAACGGAACATTCATGTACCGCTGAAGATTGGAAATTTTGTAGAACTATAATAATATACATCGAATTGTGTATATTAGGTTTTTATTTATTCTATAATAAAAAAAATGTTTTTATGCATGTATGTCTTAATGTATCATACCAAAAATCGGTCCATCTAATAAAGTAAGTATAAAAAAATTATTTAAGTAAATTCCTTAAAATGTGGGACGTTTTGCATGTCTCTCTAGGGCAGTATTTCATAAATTATGGTCCATAACTTATACAGATGGACTGTGAATAAATCAAATTATTAGAATTCTCTATAGTATATCACTTGAATTTTGCATATTTGTTTTCACATTAAACAGATTATATCACTAATGAATTATCACGGTAGTGGAGGTGATATTAATTTGACCAATAAATAACATTCTTTTATGATCTAAATTACTTTTACATTTATTGAAATACACAGAATGTGATTGAGTTTTTTTTATTTGTAAATGACAAAATTTTATATTCAACTATAAGAATATTTTACCACTAAAGGAAATTGATAATAGATAGGTCAGAATTTTTGTGTTATAAAGTGGGAAGATTTCATAATTTTCTCAGTAAATAGTTATTTATTATTCGTGGCAAATGAATTTTTGCCAGTAAATCTTATGAAAAAAGATATATAAATCAATGATTTAGAGAAGTATTTAAATACACTCAATGTTATAGAGTCAGTGCACACTTTATAAATAAATGAATACCATTGTTTTCATGAGTTATTCGTCAGATATTAAAAGCCATTACTTTTCAACATGCAGCTATATTTCAAATATGAATAAATCAAAATAATTTATAGAAAGTATATGAAAATTTTACTTTCTATGTACATGTTTTTATTTAAAATTGAATTGCATCATTTATGACACTTAAGATATTGATATATTGCTTTTTTTTAATTTAAAACTGAAAAAAGTCAGAAAATGTAATCCTATGAGAGATTCATTCACGTGACACATATTTGGATCAAAATGGACTAAAATATGAGGAAATAGCAGTATATCTGTATTCTAAGGTTTAACTGAAAAAATATTAGTAGACAGAAGGCGACAAATGTCTTCCCTAGTAACAAGAAAACATTGACTATTAATACTACAAATAAGTTGATTACTTTTAAATGAATACTAGTTTTTGTCATCAAACAAATGAAATTTGGATGTCATAAATATAAACTATATTGACTACTGGATTTCTTTCATGATAATTCGAATGTTGTAATCTAAATGATCTATTAAGATGATATTCTTTTTCTAACTGCTTGTTTCTTTCCCCCCCCCCCATGTTAACCTATGGGAAATAGTCTCTAGCTTGCCTGTTGTCTACCAATTGTAGATTTAGAAAAGAGAAAGGTTTATGCTTTTCTTAAAAATCTGCAAAATTAAAGTATTCTCTAGTATGTTTATAAAAGTAATGTGCATTCATTTTACAAAAATATTAGAAATACTTCTATTTTAACAATTTTTTAAAAACACATTTCTATTCTCATCTATGTTTAATAAAAACATGGAAAGAAATTAAAAAAAAAAACAACTAATTAGTGATTTAGGAACTGTTTAACATGGGGAAAATAAAACAAGCAGCTAGAGAAAAAGCATCCTGAAAAATACAAAATCTTCCTATAATGTGCTAGAACACGTCCCATAATATCCCTGAAGAAACCTATAGAAAGCCTAGAACCACTGTCAATCCTAAAAATAGCTCCAAAAGTCTCCAATGATATGCATAACACATCCCATAAGTCCCGAAAGCCTTCAATGGTATTCCACAAAGCATCCCGAAAGTCTCCTGTGATATGCTGCAATACGTCCCACAAGTTCCTGAATATTCCACTAAAAGCCTAAACACGTACTGAATAGGATCTCCATAGGCTCTAGTTACGTGCCGTAAGACATCCCGTACGTCCCAAAAGCCTTGTGTGGTATATCCTAAAGAATCCACTAAAAACCTAAACACATCCTGAAAAGTCATTAAATCATCCTAAAATGGATCTCCACAGGACGTAAAAAAAAGATACATTTGTATCTCCTATGGACCTCCTCAAGACGTCTCTAGGAAAATATAGGACTTCCTCTGGACTTATTGTGGACGTACTTGTGTTGTGTGGGAAGGCACATCAATGTCACTAGCAGTAGGAGATATCGAAAGTTCAGTTGAGGCTATCAGTACGGTGGGTGAGGCTATCGGTATGTTCAGTTTAATGACAAGAAAAATGTTATTATTTTAGATAATGTAATGTATTCGCCTAAACTTAAGCTTAACCTGTTAGCAGCTTCTGTTCTTGAGGAACAAAAATGTAGTTTTGAAGGGGCTAATGGGGTATTGTGGTTCTTCACTCCTAAAGGAGAAAAATTCTTCTACATCAAATGGAAAGATGGTCTATACTTTTTAAAACCACAATGTATATATGGTACTAAAGAACAAAATAATAACGTAGAAGACCGTAGGTCTAAAAATAAGGATAGGGATTCTAAAAGGAATAACACCCCCCCCCAAAATAAAGATACTAGTGTTTCTAAAGGTGTAAATGAAATGTCTAAATCTAATGAAACTAAAAATTCTGATTCGGTAAAATCAAGGACAAAGTGAAAAAATGATGTGGGCAATGTTAAAGTTAGTAATTCAGCAACTGAGCTGAAAGATGCCAATAGCTTACGGCATAGGTGATATTGTCACATCAATGCTGATTCTTTATATCAGACGAGCAAAGTTTCTGAAGTTAATGGACTCCCTAGACTTAAATACAGGAAAATTAACTGTAAGCATTGCAAATTGGTGAAATCTAGGAGAGTTTCATACCAACCTATTGGTAGGATAAGGTCCACTAGACCATTGCAGTTGCTACACATGGATGTTTGTGGTCCTTTACCTACAGTTTCATTAGGCGGGAATAAATACTTTTTGTCAATAACAGATGATTTTGGCCGAAAGGTGTTTGTATTTTTAATGAAACAAAAATCTGAAGTTTTTAAAATTTTCAAACAGTTTCAAGCTAGAGAAGAAAGGTAGTTAGGTATAAAGATCTTAAGCATCCGGACGGATTGTGGAATGGAGTTTTGTCAAAATCAGTTCAAAGCCTACTCAAGAAATCTTGGGATTAACGCAGAATGGACAAACACCTATACACCACAACAAAATGGGGTCTCTGAACGCTTTAATCTAACAGTTCTTGATTGTGTTAAGGCTATGTTGCACGAAAGTAAGGTTGATAACGAAATGTGGACAGAAGCCATTGTATGTTTTACCTATACAAAGAACAGGGTCTGTCATAAATTCAAAAGTAAAACTCCACAAGAACTCTACAGTGGTAGAAAACCTGCTGCTAATCACCTCAAGACATTTGGTAGCAAAGCCTATGTTGGCAAACCAGGTCAACTTAGAAAAAAGTTAGACATGGGGGTTCAAGAAGGAGTCATGGTTGGTTACGCCACAGGCACCAAAGGGTAAAGAATTTTCATCCCAAAGGATAAATGGATTATAGAAACCTGTAATGCTAGGTTTGATGAGGATGATACAGTGGAAAGCATCCTGGACTCTACTTATCCCAAAACTATCACCTCGAGAATACCGAGAGATAGCTGTTCAGTATATTCTGAGAGGGAGTTCAAAGGTTAAAACAGGAGAGAGTGAAGACACTGGTGAGGATCCATCTGAATCCAGTGAGGAAACGGACTCTCCTGTGGACTCCAGTTTGACTCCTTGCTCGGATATTACTAGGGAACGAAAAGTCGTACCAAGACCCGATGGCAGTAGGACAGATGTCTATTATTACGTCAAGGGAGACAAGAAAAGGCTGAGGTCACACAATGACATAAAGAAGTATTGTGCAAAAGCAAATGTGCAGTACGATCAGCACCTATTTAATTTTAGGGAAAAGAAAACAATGACAGGAGACCAGAAATAAACCAGAAGCGAGCAATGTAGAAATTCAGATACCGAAAAGTTATAATGCTACCATTAAATCTCCCCCAATCTAAAAAATGGTGTAAAGCCATGGATGAGGAAATAGCCACAATGCAAGAGAGGGATGTCTGGGAACTAGTTCCTGCATCCACCTCACAAAAGCAGATAGGCAATGAGAAAGGGGAAATTAAAAGATTTAAGGCACGCTTAGTAGCTCAAGGGTATACTCAAGTAAAAGGAGATTCATACGATGAAGTATTTAGTCCTGTGGTCAACTTCAGTATAATCAGGGCATTTTTCTCTATTTTTGTTTGTACACTCGGCTGGATGAATTTGAACTTGATATCAAGTCAGCATATCTCTACACTAAGTTGAATCAAAATTTTTTTATCAAACAACCTCAAGGGTATATCAGTCCAGAACATCCAGATTATATTTGTTTATTAAAGAGAGCCATATATGGCCTTCATCAAAGTAGAAGGGAATGATATCTAGAACTTACCATATTCAGAAAGTTAAACTTTTCAAATTTAAATGGTGCAATTGTGCATACTTGTACAATAACAAAGTTCTAATGCTCATTTATGTGGATGATATAATTCTCTTTTCAAAATATCAGAAGGATATAGATCATATTTTTTCCCTACTTAGCAATGACTTTGATATCAAGATATTATGAAAAATTAAGAAGTTGTTAGGTGTGGAATTTAAGGAATTTGATGACAAGTATTTCATACATCAAGGCCAGTATATAGAAAAAGTGTGTCAAATGTTTAAACACTTTAAATATCTCATCACTTCACTTCCTATTGCTCAAGGCAATATTCTTAGCAAAATTAACTGTCTGCTAACGAATGAGGAGTTAACCCAAATGCATGACTTTCCCTATTCGAGCTTAACCCTTTAAGAGTGCCATTTATTTCTCTTCACACGCACTGCAGTGGGGAGTTTTTTCTCCCATACCGTTTTCCCCACTGCTTGCGCATTGAATAAGAAGGTGTTCTACAGAAATAAGTATTAAGTAAATAAACATGCATAATAATTGATAAGTAAGTAAAGAAAATACAATTTAAATTTTTAATAGTTCCTCTTGGTATGATAAATTTTAAAACATGGTATAACAAAGAGCAACTTCACAATCTGGACACTATATCCTGGTTTCTTTCCCAAGCGTCTTGCCAGTTTTATTAGAAGCACGACATACAACACATTGTCTAGTTGGCTCTATTTTACAGGATGTGGGAAGTACATATTTATCAAAATGTCTCCATGTAAGATAAAGAGGATGATTTTCATCACTTTGCTTTTCTGATTTTAAAGCCATGTTGGTAGAATCATAGGATTTTTGTATTGTTTCCTCAATGATTTCAATTCTAAAGTCAATAAGTGTTATATTTCTGAATGTTACAGTTCTCTATAGAATAAAAGCATTGAAGGTAATTTGATCAAGCAAGTGCCTGGATATTTTTTTATAATAAACCTTCATCCTTTTGCGTACTGTATCGTAATACGATAAATTTCGTACTGTATTGTAATATGAAATACAAAGCTAATTAGAACTTGTATGAAATACTGTCTCCGATAAAATCTAGTTTGTAGGACTACTACTGCCATCTAATGGAGAAGATTGTAAATACAGTACAACCTCGAAAATCCGGATATCCAAAATCCGGATGTTTTCCAAATTTTCGGGGGGGGGGGGGGGGGGGGGGTTCCGGGGGTTACATATAGATGCCATGTATCATTTTTTGAGGAACTTAGTAATCAATGAGTCATTTAAAATTAAATTTGTAAATAGGAGAATATAGCAGATTTCTTCACTAAACCTATGACTAAAGAAAGGGTATTTAAACTTTGTAAAGAGATATTCAAAATGCAATTTAAAATCATTAACTTTTTAAAAATTAAATTGAATACACAACTTTATATTTCAAATATGGTGTTATTATATATTATGTATTGTTTATTATTCCCTCATTGATACAAGTGAATGCATCTTGAGTATATATTGTGTAGCCATGAATTTTTAAACATTACACTAATGAATATATATCCATTTTTGATTACCCGCATACTGCAATTCTATTGCTTATGTGTATAAATGTGTGTTGATAACAAATCATTTTTTTGTATTACATGTTAAATTTTTAAACCACACAGGACATATTAGTAGTCTGTGTGTTCATATCATGTGAAAAATCAGCCTCTTGTATTTTTAGTATTTTTGTCTAATTTATTAGTATTGATTATGTACACTCATCTTGCACCAATATACTAAAAGATAAAAATGATTATGCTTTTAAAATTAAATTTAATGTTTATACTCAAATTTCTTGTAAACTCAAATGTTATACTTATACTCAAATTCTAGTAAACTTAAACACAATGCTTATACTTAAAATTTTTAAGCTTTTAAAGTTAATGTATTAAATGTTAAATATCTATCTTCATAGTAAACGTATTATACCTAAGATTTTAAACTTGAATAATATGATTCTACTTAAATTTAAAATGTCATATTGAAACTTGATAGTTAGACTCAGTTTTTATCTATCTTAGATTTTGAACTTTACTGTTTGGATATCTCAATAAATTATTATCCCTTTTTAAAAATTAAACTTTTTTTGAAATGTTTATACTCAAAATTGAAAGGTTGTGGATGTGTGTGACTCTTGAATTAGATATGATGTATACACATTTTTTTTTTCAATGTTATAAGTATGTATACTCTAATCTAGATTTACTTAATGAAGATATTATCTAAATTTTTCATTCATTATGTTTTTGGTAGGATACTGGGGGCCTAGGTATTAATTAACATGCCATGATCCTTAGAATAATTTTTTTTGTCTGTTTGCATATGCTACTGTATGAACTGGGGTATATATTATGGGCCTTGGTATTAATTAACATGCCATGGTCCTTAGAATAAATTTTTTTGGTCTGTTTGCATATGCTACTGTATGAACTGTAATATTAGCTATGACTTGCGCCTGCAGTGGAGGTGCACGATTGACAGCTTCTTTGTGAATTAATTGCATATTAGCGGAGGCTTGTGCTCGTAGTGGAGGCATGCAATCAACAGCTATTTTAAGAACTGTACTGTTAGTCATGACATGCGCGATTAGCGGAGGTGTGCGATCACTAGCTACTTCATGAGCTGTACCGTTGGAATCCATGGGTGCAACTTGTACCCGCAGAAATTTCATGAAAATTTAAAGTTTTTTATTTTTGTTAATCTTTAAATCGTATTGGAATGAAATTTTCCCGAGAAAACTATTTAAGTAAAAATAGAATAAACGAGCAATCCAAGCTCATAGTTGAATTATTTAGATTAAAGCAATTGCTTACGCACCCTACCCCCTTTTGACTTTGAACCCTGGTGTGTTTGACCATTAGTACCTAGTCGAGATGGTTTTGGTTTGACCTAAAAAAGTAGGTGCAATTGGTGGTCGGGTCATAAAATAGAGCTGTTGAAAAGTTCGCTCTCTCACGTTCCAGCAAACTGTGACGTCCATATACACTATTCGTATTACGTATTATGGAAGAGATATCTTCATTGTGCAGTTGAATGTTGAATTCGTAACTGAATAGCAGAGTAAACAATAAATGTCCATTGTTGAAAAGAAAGACTGAGTCATATTAGAAAATCAAAACACTTTTATTAGTGAATGAAGAATCCATTACCAAAAGAGTAATACATCACTTGGTAACATTTTATGGTAAAGCAGAAGTATGTACAGCTTGAGCGAACATGCTCAAAAGATTTTCTTTCATTACTTTTCTGATCATCTCAAAGGTATTTCAGATTATTAAGGTAATAAAATTAACAACATTGTTGGACAATTATTATATCTGAAAATTTAGAAAATTTTAAATTGGAAGTTGTTAATTTGTCAAGCAGAGCTAGATCACTTCTTGATATCGTAAATTCATCTAAAATCGATGAGCAAAATACTTCAAGATAGAGTGTTCTAGCAGCTTGAAAAATATAGCAGAGTTGAATGCCACAAAAACCCCAGATGAATTTTGTGTGTAATTAAAACATACGAAGCAGGTTAAGAAAACTCGGTTCACATTTATTTAGTGAATAAATAAAGCACATTAGGCAATTTACACAACTCTGTAATTTCCATACCAATAGTAAACAATTCCATGTACAAAAAGCTTGTAAAGACTGAAGTAAATTCTAGAACTTTCTTGAAGAATATGTAGTATTTAGGAAAACTTATACTACCTTAATATCTTGTGTGCTTTTGAAGCCACCATTGCTGGTATCACACTTGGCAGAAAATTTTCATCAAATGAAGCACCGATACACTTTACTATGACTTCATACTATTCACCGTAAGTAAACTTAAACACTTAACGTCATGAAAAACTGCACGCAACTTTACAAATAGCCGTCATACTGCAGAAATACAAGTCAGTGTTCTAAACAAAACACATCCGACTTAACTGATCAAAATTTATCGACTGATCGTAGTGATACAGCTCGAAGTAAGATCTGATCATAACAGATAGATCATAACAGCTTAGATCATAATAGATAGATCATAATGCTTCAAGAAAGTTCTGTCTTATATACCCGAAAATGGACCGTTCCGGAAACGCCCTCGGATATGCAAATGAGATGTGTACGCATTGAGAAACTGATTTGCATGATACCTCATGATGGAAAAAGTCACGGTTCATACCTGTGAATGGAAAGAATCGTTCACAAGAAATTTGCATGAACGTCCTCCGTTCACGGGAAACGTGAATCCCGATGTTTACATTTGATTTTTCCAACAATCTGCCCCCTCATGTTAATCCCTGAGTCTCAATGCCTATGTCACAAAAACTTATTTTGAAAAACCAAGGTATATAAAGAAACACAAAGGCCTCCAGTATCCTACCAAAAATATAATGCAGGAAGAAAATTCTTTTAAAAATCACATCATTACAAAAATTTAAGTTAAAGACATAAATACCTACAGCATTGAAAAATAGTTAAGTATAGTAAACTACATTGTAAATTCAACATTTACATCAAGTAGAAATTTATATACAACATCATTTCAATATTCATTTATATATAACATCATTTCAAGTATAGGTATTCAAAAATTTGAATTTATTTTAAATTTTAAGTATAAGCATGTTTTATGTTTAGTACATCAGCTTTAAAAGATTAAAAATTTGAGTATAAGCACAGAATTTAAGTTCACATTAAATTTGAATATAAACATTATAATTCAAAAGCTTAAAATTTAGTCTATTAATACAAGATAAGTATACATGATTAATACTAATAAATTGTACCGATATACTAAAAATTTTAAAATACATGACATAAGTAAATAGATAATGAATGTCCTTCATGAAAACTTCAACATATATTTTCTGCTAAATTGAAAATTACAAAACTTCAACTCAATTGAAAATTCAACACATAAGCTACTAACTGGCATTATGTGGGTAATTGAAAATGGATGTATATAGACAGTAGTGTAAAGTGGACAAGATTCAAGATCACAAAAATTTAAACTCAAGATATATTAGCTTATATCAATAAGGTTGAGATAAACAATAATATATATAACATCCTTAAAAATTCTAAAGTTGTAAATTCAAAATTAGCTTTTAAATTTTGGACAAACCATTAACCCTAAAAAAAGTGATTTTCTTTTCAAATATTTTACTATAAAATTTAAATATTTTTTCCTTAGTCATTGGTTTAGTAAAATGATCTGCTAAGTTATCTTTACTATTTATAAATTTAACATTAAATAACTCATTGACTATTAAATCTTTTAGGAAATGATATTTTACATCAATATGCTTAGTTCTGTTGTTTTCAATTGGAGAGTTAGAAAAATTTATTGCTGCTTGCTTATCGCTAAAAATGATACTATTATTTTTATTAAAATTTAACCCAAGAATATATGACATTCCTCAATTATATTTTGTACCCATACTATTTCCTTAGCTGCTTCTGTTAAAGATACATACTCAGCTTCCATTGTTGACAAACTGACATAATTATGTTTAAAGGTTCGCCAAGAAATGGGTACATTATCAATAAAAAAATATCATACCTTCAAGTGAAACATGGTCATCTCTGTTTGCTGCAAAGTCAGAGTCAGAGTAACAGTTTAAATTTAACTCTTTAAAATTAGATAAAAACTTAATGTATAATCTTTAGTGTTCTCAACATATCCTAAAAGTCTTAACATAGCATCCCAATGCTTAATTCCAGGGTTTTCTTGAAACTGAGATAATATGTTAATTGCATAACATACCCACACAACCACAGACGTCCAGTGGACAGCCAATAAAACTCCCGTAAATTCTACAACTGTCATATCCTAAGCACGACGTCCACAGACGTCTTACTCAAGATCATCTTGCAATGTGTTCCAATCGTACTCCATTTGAAGTGTTTTATGACGTCTTCTGGAACTTCCGTTAACCTAGAGGGTGCACCATGTGTCTTTCGTCAGTCAACCGCTCTTTGCAGAACGACTTCCGGCGTCCATTTTGAATCTTGGATAAACCGATGAACAAACTACTTTCACGTGCAACGGTGAGCAATTTTGTTTCTCTTTTAATATGTTAATTGCTGATATAAAATTTTTATAGTTAATCAAAACCTAGTCCGACATCAATATATTGATGTCCGCCTAGGCAAAACTTAATGATTTCCGACAGAAATCGGTAGATAGCGATTATTCAGTTTTTACGAAATTTCACTTGTATAGCAAAATATTTCAATTTTTCTGAAGTGTAATTGAATAGGTAAAAAATAAATTATATTGCAGTTTGAATATTTTTAATACTCGGAACACAAAAATAAAGTTTAGAATGTTATAAATTTCTTAGTTTGCTTTAATTTTAATTATGTAAACATCTCTATAAGCATATGATTTATTAACATGTTTCAAGTTTTCTAATCATGCATGGACGAAATGTTTCAAATCTTTCTGTTTTATAATTTTGATTTTACCATTTGGGGGGGGGGGGGAGTTTTTTTTAACCTTATATTGTACAAAGGTACAATATAAGTTTTTTTTTAACCTTGTACAAGGGTACAATATGGGAAAAAAATGTCATTTCATCTAGTGCAGACTATTTAATTTGGGGGGCTTTAGCCCCCTATCCCCCCCTGAATCTGTTAGTGTTGCCGTGCATTAATCGTCTTGGATGATGATTATTAACAAACTCACGAATACTTTATCCAATTCTAATAAGTGATACCTGTCAAGAATTGTTAGCTCTCAAGAAGTGTACTTATCTAAATTTTATTATCCTTGTTTCAGCAAACAGTATTCAAAATTTTCCACTACATTGTACTAATAAACATACCATTCATAACCTCTAATTAATTCACCCAATAAGAAAAATATTTGAAGCAAAAATGCTGATTGTATTGTAAAAAGAGCTTGTTTAAAAAACAAACGGGAAAAGTACATCCATGAAACTTTGCTTATGTTTAAAGTTTAAGGATATAAACTCGCAAATTATGACAATATTATATAATATATTTACTGTCATTGTTATCTCAATCACTTCTTTCATATAAAATGAATCTCGAAGATACATGTTAGGATGACACATACTATATTTCAAATTTAATATTACCTTAATCAGCTTATATTTTAATAATACTGTAAATAAAGATAAACACAAAAGTGTCATATCTGTATATTTCCCGTTTGGTTTTATAAGAAAATATAAATCTGTTTTTTATAATGCAATCAGCAGTTTTGTTTCTAATTTTTCTTTTATTAGTTACAAAGTAATTAAAGATTTTAAAAGGTTTACTTGTGTAGTAAAATGTGATATTGGATATTTATTATTTACTTGGTTATTGGTTACATTTAGCTGATCATCAGAAAATAATGAACGGTTATATTTGAATTTTTGTGTGTAATCATCAAATTTGACATAAATATAATTTTTCTGCTATAATATTGAATGGAGCGGTTGGAAATGCCAATGTAACAAGTTTTAATATGTTAAGTCTATCTTAATATGTTGTTATACAAGTCAGAGGTATGAAACGTAGATGTACATGTATAATCTGTATGTGAAAACTTCCAAAATTGCAACTAATTTTGCAGACAAAATAAAAATTATCTTTTCAGTTTAACATATGCAACAATCACATGCTTATTTTGTCATATTTGGAACCTATTTGCAAA
The DNA here is from genome assembly GCA_951213105.1 of Amaurobius ferox. Classification (NCBI taxonomy): domain Eukaryota; kingdom Metazoa; phylum Arthropoda; class Arachnida; order Araneae; family Amaurobiidae; genus Amaurobius; species Amaurobius ferox. Next base: position 9,335,397 of record OX578142.1, read on the forward strand.
TAATTACATATTTAAACATTTTTATTTTATAAGTTACCTAATAGTCTTATGCACTTCCAAAAGTTTGTGATATATTTTTTTATCATTTTATTTTGGTGGTTCTGTAAACAGATACGATTTTATTTACAGTTAGATATTATTTTATATTACTCTGTATGTTATAGTTTTCATAAAAAGCTTTCTATTTTAATTTTTTATTTGCTTCTTATGTCTCTATTCTCAAAGTTATACTTTGCATTTTTTGTGCTTGGTATCGCAATTTCATTATTTATTTTCAAAATGAAATTTTTTGAAAACAAGTAGCGGTTAGACAGGAAAGTCATAAGTATTTTATGTTTCTCCGGGATTTACTTAAATTTATAAGTTCTTATTACAAAGTTAAATTTAATTGTACAGTTAAAATTGTATTTTATACTTATTCTGCACACTTATAATAATGTAACATTTCCAATATGTTTCAGAAATTTTAGCTCCCAGTTATTTGTAATTTCATTTTGTTTACTAGTAAGGTTTTTTATACAACACAAATAGCTTAGGTGGTATAAATTCACTCTACATGGAACAAAACTGAAACCTGAAGAACCCTTTTAGTTTCGAGATTTGTTCCGCATCTAGCTGCATTTATACATTTTAAACATACGTGAATGAAATGTCCTTCCATATGTGATGGAAAATCTTGTGGACATGTGCCTATAAACACTTTATTTAAAAAAAAAAAACTGATTTTTATATTTGGTAGGATTATTTACAACATATTATATGTTAAATATTGATAGTTTTCCAATTTCTTAACTGAACAAGTAGGAACTCTGTCACCTTCTAATCCTGACTTCAATTACTAGATTCCCATGCTCTAATGAAATACAGGTAAGCTAATGTATACAATTTTTTTCTTTTTCTATAGGGAACCTTTCTGTTGTAAGGTCCACTATACTGCTTTTTTCTGTTAAGAAAATACACTGTTGCAAAAAAGATTCAGCTACAGTCGTTAATAAAACAACATGCATGCCAAGTTTAAGTTTTGCAAATGATCAAACTGTCAGTGCCAATGATATAGAGCTCATTAAAAGGACGCAAAGTGCAGCATTTTAAACGACCAGTGTTCTCACTCACAGGCAAATGAAACTTTATTTCCTGCTTTGATACTGCAAATTGTGTACAAAGATGCTATTGAGACATACTCTATGGCTGTAGAAACAGTTGTTAGGTTTTGAGAGGAATCGCATCATAGGCCTAAGGAAAACTGTTCGAACTAACAGACGTATTAGTCATAAAACTATAACTGACATTTTGGTAAACTGACAAATTAAAAATCATCAGCAACAATTTTAATTTAGCTGTTTAACCCTTTGCGGACGGTAGGCGCATCCATGCGTCAACTGTGAAACTGCATTCAAGTACGACAGTCATGCATTCCCATCCAGGAGAAATTTACCCTAAAGGGCGACTGATACCAATGTGCGCTTTCATGCGGAACATATTCGTTTGAATTTATTTAAATACTAGATGGTGCTAAATATCCATTCTAACATTTACAACATATTTTGCAAATATTTAACCTTGGTATAGGAGATCCCTATGAATCCTCACTTCATCTAAAGCGGTATGGTTTTGTAATATAAACAAACAAATCATCTCTGCCAAATTCTTGCTATGCTGTAATTGAGTATGTGTTCTCGTTTCGATTTGAGTTTAATGATTGCATTGGTGAATTATTAGAATGTCAGAGAGTATTTTCTTTCAAGTATGGGTTTTAGCAGAATGTTCGGTAGTGAATTTATTAGGTTATTTTGGATGGCTATGTCAAGACATTTTCATGTGTAGAAGAATATACTAGCATGGTAATCGAACAGAATAGTCATAAAAGTAATGCAGATAGTGAAGATTCGTGGATATTTGGTATTTCTGATGAGCACACGGACAGTTTTTATAAATGCAAATTTTGCAATGTTTGTGTGTGAATCCATGTTTGAAATACATTATGCGTAAAAGGCGTATTAATTAGTAACAAAGCTATTTTCTTCCTAAAAATTGTACATAATCTCTATTAGCTGTGTAAAGTACAATCATTTTAATATTTTTCCTGCGTAACAAGTAACAATTTTAATCAAGTTAATTAATCATTTTTAATCATGAAATTTTAATATTTAAATAAAAGATAATTTGTGCGTAACATATGCATCTAATGGAAAATAAGTATTTCTTTTATTCCTGAAAAAAGTAGAATGCTGTAACGGATGACTTTTTTTTTTTTTAGTTAGACTAAGTGCAAAAAATATGCCGTCCTTTGGAACAGTTCGGAAGTGAAATGCTCCATCCTTTGGGCCTCATCAGTTCTGAAAAGCCGCCATCCGCAAAGGGTTAAAAGTAATATAGTGGTGCTAGGGTTAGAAATTAGGAGCCGGGTATCAATAGTACCTAATTATTTTTACTCAGGTACCAAAATGTTCTACTTGAATGCAATTTTGAAGTTACTTATTATGCAGCCAATAAAATAAATTACTTTTTATTAGCAGCACTCACTGCGCAGACACATGTAATCCATGACGTGCATTGGTTACGTTGTTAGAAAGAAGATATGTCAGAATTTCTGCTGTACATATATGCATACTGAACATATGCAAATACATATGCAAGTACATATGTTTACTGATACATGGGGGAAAAAGCAGAAAAGTTAGACAGAGAAAATGATGATTGGGTCTAAAATCTTGATTGTCAAAATAAAATTTGTAGATCCAAAATACTCATTTCAACCTAGAGTGGAGCTTGCTAGCTTGGATGTTGTAGCAAACTATTGGTTATTGCGAATTTTTTTTTCTGTCACCTTGAATCTTCTATACTTTTATAATGTTAAACAAAACATATTGCTTATAGCGAACAATTAAATGCATGTATGTTGGATATTGGAAGTTTTTAGTTTGAGAAAGGTAAAAAATGTGTGTGTGTTTTTTTCAGATTACTTTAAGTAAAAACAAAATCTCAGGAGCAACAATAAGTTTGCTGACAAAGATTCATCCCGAGAGACATTAAGCACAAACATGTAAAGATTGTCTGTGGATGTTCAAATTATAACAGACATGATGCTTATCTGAAAACAGTAAAGAGAACCAACAATCCATTTCTGATTCTGCTTATGAAGATACTTCAATGTAAAATAGGTTACAAGAAAAAGGAGTTTTGCTAGGTTTTATTTTTGACAATTATGCTGCAAGTGATGATTATGTTGAAATAGAATCATAAGAGGTCAGTATTGCTAGCTACAGTTGCAGAAAATACGTTTAATGAATTAAAAAATAAATTGATTTAAAAAGAGTTAGGTCAACCTTACTATATTCTATATTGATTTTTTGTTTTACAATACGCAGTCGGATAAGTCATTCTTATAATATTGCTTATCACCTAATCTTTTTATCATTTATTACAGTCTTTGAATTGATTGACAGCCATTTGGGCTATTCTGACTTGACTATGAGGATGTATTGGGAGCAGTGTAAAAATGTTTATCTATGAGTGTAATTAAGGAAATTAATTGTTTTGTATATTATGTCATATAAATTTTTGTCTAGCTAAGAAACCTTAGCTTTATAACATTAACGTTCTGGTGGTAATACAGTTGGCCCCACTTATGTAGGTATTGAATAATAGCATAAAATTATGTGCAAAGAATATTGCAAAATAAAAAGAAATCCCATTGTAGTAGTAATACTAAATACGCTGCTTTATTGCTAGGCAGCCCTTCATTAATTGTATAAAAAGTGACTCTGTCTTCGCTAATTCCTGATACTGAATCCTATTTGCCTCAATTTATCAAATGAACTGTGAGGAGTTCTGATTTTAGTCTGCAATTTACTGCATATGTAAATTTTTAGATTTCATAGTATGCAATTAAAATGAATTAACAGTAAGTGATTGATTGCAGTGATGGGGAAATTCCTGTATATTGTCAAAACAAATCTATTCCCAATAACAAAAGCTATAGTAAAAATTGGAATCCTTATCTATCTATATTAAATGTAAAATAAATGCTTAACTGTTATTTGTCGTAACTTTGAGAGAAGTGGGGGTGAGTATAATCTATTTTATGCCTTGCAAAAATTTTTTAAAATGTAATACTAAAACTTACAAAGTAAACAACATTATAAGACTACTTATAGGTACACCATGAGTGATATAAATAAATTAATATATAGTATTATGTAATATTTCTAATATTATAGTAACTTTTAATTTGTAATAGAAAATATTTCTTTACATGAGAATTTAAATGCCTGTGGTATATGTTAAGTATTTTTGTTGTTTTTACTTAATTCACATTTTTTCTGGAAAAAAAAAATAGAGAGAGGGGAGGGGTTATATTATTGTACAGTAAGAAGTTATCATAATTTACTTCATCGCATATTCTAAAAGAGTGTATGTGTTTCAGAGCAGACTCAGCCGGTCATCCTAAAGTTTATCATGATTGTTTTTCATACTGATGGTGTACTCCTTATAAATAACATCTACAAAAACTACTAGCTTGTTTATAGTTCAACTTCTGGAATTTATCTGTCAAATTGTAATATAAATTTCATGGGCATCATTTTGCTTTGGGGGACTGTCAAGTTTGGAAACTGGCATCAACACATTTACTTGTTTATTTTTGCACATGGAATCACAACATGTGAAAAAGAGAATATAATAGTGAAATGAATTAAAGATATAGAATGTCAATATAACTTTAATTTATAATGGATTTAAGTCAAATATGTTTTGGATCAAAGATAGAGTTGTGATTTCATTGTGTTTTAAATTGGAATTGTCATTTAAAATGAACTCGCCTTTCATCGGGTATCCCTATTGGAATGAACTCAAATATAGAATCCCTATACTGTTTTTTGAAGTGTGGAACATAATCGTTACGCTTACTTGTATATAAACTTATCGTTATTACCTGTATCGTTACCTGTATGTAAATTCTATGGACATAATTTTGCTTTGAGGGAAATTTTGAAGACGTCATTGAAACCTACATTATTTCTTTAATTTATATTTATAATGCAAATATTTTTGGAAAACCAATTATGCTAAGTACTTTTCTGATTTTATCTAATATATATGATTAATGTTTTTCTAGATATATTGCCACAAAGACAATGGATAAACAGAACATTCATGTACTGCTGAAGATTGGAAATTTTGTAGAACTATAATAATATAAATTGCATTGTGTATATTAGGTTTTTATTTATTCTATAATAAAAAAAATGTTTTTATGTATGTATGTCTTAATGTATCATACCAAAAATCGGTCCATCTAATAAAGTAAGTATAAAATAATTTAAATAAATTCCTTAAAATGTGGGACGTTTTGCATGTCTCTCTAGGGCAGTATTTCATAAATTATGGTCCATAACTTATACAGATGGACTGTGAATAAATCAAATTATTAGAATTCTCTATAGTATATCACTTGAATTTTGCATATTTGTTTTCACATTAAACAGATTATATCCCTAATGAATTATCACGGTAGTGGAGGTGATATTAATTTGACCAATAAATAACATTCTTTTATGATCTAAATTACTTTTACATTTATTGAAATACACAGAATGTGATTGAGTTTTTTTTATTTGTAAATGACAAAATTTTATATTCAACTATAAGAATATTTTACTACTAAAGAAAATTGATAATAGGTGATAGATAGGTCAGAATTTTTGTGTTATAAAGTGGGAAGATTTCATAATTTTCTCAGTAAATAGTTATTTATTATTCGTGGCAAATGAATTTTTGCCAGTAAATCTTATGAAAAAAGATATATAAATCAATGATTTAGAGAAGTATTTAAATACACTCAATGTTATAGAGTCAGTGCACACTTTATAAATAAATGAATACCATTGTTTTCATGAGTTATTCGTCAGATATTAAAAGCCATTACTTTTCAACATGCAGCTATATTTCAAATATGAATAAATCAAAATAATTTATAGAAAGTATATGAAAATTTTACTTTCTATGCACATGTTTTTATTTAAAATTGAATTGCATCATTTATGACACTTAAGATATTGATATATTGCTTTTTTTTTTAATTTAAAACTGAAAAAAAGTCAGAAAATGTAATCCTATGAGAGATTCATTCACGTGACACATATTTGGATCAAAATGGACTAAAATATGAAGAAATAGCAGTATATCTGTATTCCAAGGTTTAACTGAAAAAATATTAGTAGACAGAAGGCGCCAAATGTCTTCCCTAGTAACAAGAAAACATTGACTATTAATACTACAAATAAGTTGATTACTTTTAAATGAATACTAGTTTTTGTCATCAAACAAATGAAATTTGGATGTCATAAATATAAACTATATTGACTACTGGATTTCTTTCATGATAATTTGAATGTTGTAATCTAAATGATCTATTAAGATGATATTCTTTTTCTAACTGCTTGTTTCTTTTTTTTTCCCCATGTTAACCTATGGGAAGTAGTCTCTAGCTTGCCTGTTGTCTACCAATTGTAGATTTAGAAAAGAGAAAGGTTTATGCTTTTCTTAAAAAATCTGCAAAATTAAAGTATTCTCTAGTATGTTTATAAAAGTAATGTGCATTCATTTTACAAAAATATTAGAAATACTTCTATTTTAACAATTTTTTAAAAACACATTTCTATTCTCATCTATGTTTAATAAAAACATGGAAAGAAATTAAAAAAAAAAAAACTAATTAGTGATTTAGGAACTGTTTAACATGGGGAAAATAAAACAAGCAGCTAGAGAAAAAGCATCCTGAAAAATACAAAATCTTCCTATAATGTGCTAGAACACGTCCCATAATATCCCTGAAGAAACCTATAGAAAGCCTAGAACCACTGTCAATCCTCCTAAAAATAGCTCCAAAAGTCTCCAATGATATGCATAACACATCCCATAAGTCCCGAAAGCCTTCAATGGTATTCCACAAAGCATCCCGAAAGTCTCCTGTGATATGCTGCAATACGTCCCACAAGTTCCTGAATATTCCACTAAAAGCCTAAACACGTACTGAATAGGATCTCCATAGGCTCCAGTTACGTGCCGTAAGACATCCCGTACGTCCCAAAAGCCTCCTGTGGTATGTCCTAAAGAATCCACTAAAAACCTAAACACATCCTGAAAAGTCATTAAATCATCCTAAAATGGATCTCCACAGGACATAAAAAAAAGATACATTTGTATCTCCTATGGACCTCCTCAAGACGTCTCTAGGAAAATATAGGACTTCCTTTGGAAGTCCTGAAATCCTGCATAGGACTTCCTCTGGACTTATTGTGGACGTACTTGTGTTGTGTGGGATATATCTGGTCTAGTCCTACTAGCTATAAAAGCTAAACACCCAATTAAACTCCTATATGGAAATCTTTGCATTTGATTCACTTCTTCACTTGTCATTGGACAATCAATTTTACTCGAAATATTACCTTTAGTAATAGAAAGTGAAGGAACTGGAAATTTATACTGTTGGAACATTTGACATACTTTATCTATATATTGACTCTGATGTATAAAAAATTTGTTATCACATTCTTTAAATTCCACACCTAGTAGTTTCTTAATTTTCCCTAATATTTTGATATCAAACTCATTGCTAAGTAGTGAAACAATGTGGTCTATGTCTTTCTGATACTTGGAAAAAAGAATTATGTCATCCACATAAACTAGCATAAGAACTTGTTATTGTATATGTAAGCACAATTACACAATTTAAGTTTCAGAAATTTCAATTCTCTTAATTTGGTGTCAAGTTCAATATACCATTCTCTTCCACTTTGATAAAGACCATAAATGGCTCTCTTCAACAAACAAATATAATCAGGTTGTTTTTGACTGACATAACCTTGAGGTTGCTTCATGTAAATTTTCTGACTTAATTTAGCATAGAGATAGGCTGATTTGATATCCAACTGGAAATGCATCCATCCAAGCATACATACAAAAATTGAAAAATGCTTTAATTATACTGAAGATAACCACAGGGCTAAAAACTTCATCGTATGATTCTCCCTTTTCCTGCCCATACCCTTAAACTACCAAGTGTGCTTTAAATCTTTAAATTTCCCCTTTCTCGTCCTTTTTGACAGTGTATACCCATCTATTGCCTATATGCTTTTGTGAGGTGGATGCAGGAACTAGTTCCCAGACACCCCTCTCTTGCATTAAGGCTATTTCTTCATCCATTGTATTACATCATTTTTCAGACTGGGGAGATTTAATAGCAGTATTGTAACTCTTTGGTATCTTTATTTCAATGTTGCTTGCTTCTGACCCCTTTTAGATTTTTCTTTTCCCGAAAATTAAATAACTGCTGATCATATTGTATATTCCTGTTTGTACAATATTTTCTTACGTCATTATATGACCTCAGCCTTTTATCATCTCCCTTAGTGTAGTAGTATACGTCAGTTCTACTCCCATCAGATCTTGGAACTGCCTTTCGCCTTTTATCATCTCCTTGAGAGTAATAATATACGTCTGTTCTACTCCCATCGGGTCTTGGAACTGCCTTTCGCTGCCAAGTAATATCCGAGAAAGGAGTCATACTGGAATCAACAGGAGAGTCCGTTTTCTCACTGGATTCAAAATAATCCTCACCAGTGTCATCACTCTCTCCTGCCCCTCCATCAAACTTCCCTCTCAGATATTCTCTCCGATACTGTCATCCTTAGATATTTTAAAGGAGATAGTTTTGGGACAAATTGAGCCCAGGATGCTTTCCAGTACATCACCCTTTTCAAATCTCACATTGCAGGTTTCAACGATACGTTTTCCCCCTGGCAAATGAATTCTATAGCCTTTGGTGCCTGTGGCATAGCCTACCATAATTCCTTCTGTAGCTCTCATGTGCAATTTCTTTCTAAGCTGACTAGGTTTACCTACATAGGCTCTACAACCAAAAGTCCTAAGATGATTCACTGAAGGTTTTCTACCACTGTAGAGTTCGTGGAGTTTTGTTTTTAAACTTGTGACATATTCGATTTTTAGTGTATGTAAAACACAATATGGCTTCCACCCACATTCTGTCATTGACTTTACTCTCGTTCAACATAGCCTTAACACAATCAAATGCGGTTAAATTAAATCGCTCTGATACTCCATTCTGTTGTGGAGCATACGTGTTAGTTCTTTCTACCTTAATACCAATATTATTCAGATAAGCTTTGAACTTGTCATGACAGAATTCCATTCCATTATCCGTTCGGATACATAGAATTTTAGTACCTAGTTGCCTTTCTTCTCTGGTTTGAAACGCCTTAAAATGTTTAAATACTACTGACTTTTGCTTCATTAAACAAACAAAAACTTTTCGGCTATATAATCATCAAATATGGAGAGAACATATTTATTTCCACCATACGAGACTGTAGGCATGGGACCACAAACGTCCATATGCAATAATTGTAATGGTCTAGTGGACCTAATCCTACCAATAGGTTGATATGATACTCTTCTAGACTTAGCTAACTTACAGTGTTTACAATTTATCTTTCTGTATCTAAGCCTAGGAAGTCCATTTACCGCAGAAACTTTGCTGGTTTGATAAATATATTCAGCATTTATGTGACAATATCTCTTGTGCCATAGACAATTTGTATCATTTACTTGAGTTACTGAACTGCTAGGCTTAATTTTAAATTTAGTCGCATTTCCTTTCTGTTTAGTTTTTGATTTCACCGAATCAGATTTACATTTAGTTTTCTTAGGTACTATATTTACATTATTTACACTTTTGATAGAACTAGTATCCCTATCACTAGTGTTCCTATCCTTTTTAGGCTTCTTATCCCCCTTTCGATCCTTATCTTTAAACTCACGGTTTTCAGTGTTATTTTGTTCACCGGTACTATACTGTGGTTTTAAAAAATACAACCCATCTTTTTTCTTTGCATAAAAGAACTTATCACCTTTGGGTGTAAAAAACCATAGTACCCCATTAGCTCCCCTAAAACTGTAATATTGTTCTTCTAGAACCGAGGCAGCTACTAAATTTCGTCTAAGCTTAGGCGAATACATTACATCTTTTAACACTATAACACTTTTCTTGTCCTTGAACTAGACAAATTTCCACCGTCCCGATAGCTAAAACTGGACTTTTGATAACCCCTACTGCTAGCAACATTGAAGTGCCTTTACACTCATTAAATTTAGAGAATAACTTAATGTTATTGAAAAACTGTCGCATAGCAGCAGTATCTACAACACAGTTGAGCCTATCGTTAGGATCGATTACAGTACAGTACGCGACCTCCTATCTGGCGTCCCAATATCCGGATGCTCCCAAAACTGGAATTCAGCAAAATAATGCCAAATTCTGCACCAACAAGCGATTATTTGCCAAATATTACGCCAAATAGCGATTTTTTGCTTAAAATCCTGCCAAACGCATTTTTGCCTTAATTAGCAATATCAATAATAATAATAAAAAAAAAATGATGCGTTGAAGCCTACATTTTTTCAGGGTACACACGAACCGTGCACGAAATTAAAAAATCCCGCACAAAAAAAATGTTAGAAAAACTTCAGTTGTAAACAAGCACGTACGTGAATCGGTCGATGTACGGTCTAAATCCTAAAGTAAACTTCGTTCTGATTGGCTAATCGCTTTCGGATTGCTTGTTTAGAAATTTTACCCCCATGGTCTGTGATCCTGCAAATTGAGACGTCAACTTCCGGTTTATGCTAATTTCTACTTCAACCAATTAGGAATTAGCATACTCCAGAAGGAAAACATTAACTTCAACTTTCAATGATACTTCACTATTTAAGCTAGTACTTGTATGAGTTGATTATCTCGGTTATCTGCGTGATCTCAGTCTTTTTCACGACACGTCTTTATAATCACGATTGATCGTTATCTCCATGTACGCCAGTTAAATGGCGATTTAAAAGGCCGATACTGATAGGCCTAACTGCTGCACTAGTCAACAGAGAAGTTGTGAAAACATCAAGGTAGAATGAACGAGCCCCGAGACGGGGGCCGCAGCAGTACTGTGTTAAAATGGTGACACCAGATATGGAAAAGCTACGTAAAAACAATTTCTCCACGTGGAGCACAGACATAAAGTTTATGTTGATGAATGAGGGACTTTATGATTTCGTCACGGGTGCAGAGGAAAAGCCTGATGCAGTAGCAACCAGAAAAGAAAAGTTGGATTATGAAAGACGTAAGGAAAAAGCTCTATCGACACTTTACTACAGCCTAGAGATAGAGTATCGTGACCTGATTTCATCAGTTGAAGAACCGATGACAGCATGGACAATACTAAAAGAACAGATCGAACCGAAATCAAGGGCTGATCTAATGAGACTTTTTGACAACTTTTTTAACGAGAAACCAGTGCCAGGAGAACCAATCGGAATATTCATAGCTAGAATCAAGAAGTGGGTATCAAACCTGAGAGATGCAGGCCACCCAATGGCTGAGGTCCTAGTCGCATTACAAACTATAAGACACCTTGATGAAGAGTATAGAGGGATTGGTCAAACTCTCTACAGATTGCCTGACGATAACTTCATGTTAAAGCACATTGAGACCGAACTACTAGTCGAAGAAGACCGAATAGCTCAACAAAAACACGATGAGCAACAAAAAGAAAGTAAGACTTGGGTTTTTAATGTTTTTAAATCTAAAAGTGCAAAAATGTGTAAACCTAAATATTCTGTTTCTAAAAGTGTAAATTCAAGTAAACGTGTAGGTCCTTGCCATGTATGCAAGGCATATGGCCATTTGAAGGCAAATTGCAAATTTTACCCTGCCAAATTAAGTGAAATTCAAAATAGTATTGAGAATTGTAATGCTGAATCGACCGACAAATTCGATTGGGTTGTTGACACGGCAGCAACTAAGCATTTCTGTAATGACTTAGAATTATTTGATAAATTTAAAGAGCTGAAAGGAACAACAATGCCCTTAGCTGCCGGAGATCAAGAAAGCCCAATCGAAGGTGTCGGATCGATCAACACGCATGTAAAAATAAAAATATTAAGAATTCAATTATTTTAAAAGATGTAATGTATTCGCATAAATTAAAAAGGAATTTGATTGCTGCTTCACTTTTAGAAGAGCAAAATTGCAATTTTATAGGAAAAATGGTTTTCTTACTTTTTTCAAACCAGACGGTAGCAAATGGTTCTATGCTAAAAGAAACAACAGCTTGTATTTCCTTCGACCTCAATATGATACTAAACATAAAAATTATAATGTTGAGAAGTCAACTGGAAAAGAAAGTACTAAGCCTAAAACTGAAAACGCAAAATCGAAAGACTCTAGTGTTTTTAAAAGTAAATGTAAAAATGATTCTAATGATTGTAAAACTAAAAATGGTAATAATGTTTTTAAAATCCCTTACACTTCTTTTAAAAATTCTAATAAAAGTAATTTTAAGACTTGCGAAATGGTGAAAAGTAAGAAAATTTGTAATAATGTAAAAAGTCAAAATGTAAATGCCAGCAAGGTTTTTAAAAGTAAAATTATTAATTCAAATGTTAGTGCTTTTAAACCTAGAAAAACTTGTAAATATGATGTATTTAAAAGTCAAGTAATGAAAAATCACCCATTGAAGTCGGGGGAAATACAAGGTTGTGGCATAAACGATTTTGTCACATCAACTTTGATTATTTACATCATACTAGTAAAGTATCAGCTGTCAGGGGATTACCAAATATCAGTGTAAGAAAAGTAAACTGTAAATGTTGTAGGTTGGCAAAAACAAAAAGGATTTCTTTCAAACCCATAGAAAGAATCCGATCAGAAAAACCATTGGAACTAATCCATATGGATGTTTGTGGGCCAATGTCAAAACCTTCGCGTGGAGGAGCTAAGTATTTCCTTAGCATAACCGATGATTTTTCACGTAAAGTAACTGTATATCCAATGAAAAACAAATCTGAAGTTTTTAACAAATTTAAACAGTTTCAACAAAGGGCAGAAAGATTTTTAAGTACTAAAATTTTAAATGTAAGAACAGACAATGGTATGAAATTCTGCAGCACTGAATTTGAGAAATTTTTAATAACCCAAGGCATCAAAGCGGAAAGGACAAACACGTACACACCCATCCAAACAGCTGCTCTAAGTCTACGGACGAGTCGGGTGGTCTGGGCTTTCGACGTACACACCCGAGCATAACAGGGTTTCTGAATGATTTAATTTAACTGCTTTGGATTGTGTTAGAGCTATGTTAAATGATAGCAACTTAAAAGATGATTTTTGGGCAGAATCCTTACTTTGTTTTGCATAAGTCAAAAATCGAATTTGCCACAAGTTCAAGAGTCTGACTCCGAACGAGTTATACAGCGGCAGGAAGCCATCAGTAGCCCACCTCAGAGCATTTGGATGCCAAGCCAACTTAGGGGGAAATTTGATATGAGGGCACAAGAGGGCATTATGGTGGGATATGCATTAAAAACTCGGGGGTATAGGATATGGCTCTTGGATGAGGGGAAAATAATCGAAACTAAAAATGTTAAATTTAACGAAGAGTGCAACGCAGAGGAAGATGGTCTGGAACCCAATGTAAATGATAAACCAAAAGAAAAATTTACTCTCACATCTCACGAACCCACCCATCCAGATTCGTCTGACTAGGAGTGTGTGGAAAGGGAAAAAGATGATTCATCAGAGGAAGATCAAGACATTACAGTTAGTGATGAGGAAATGGGGTCCTCTGATGATGATCGTCAAGTTCCCGATCCAGATACTACTTGGCTCAGAAAAGTCATTTCGAGAATGACGGGAACACGAAAGGATGTGTATTACTATTACAAAGGAAAGGGACCTAGGTTGAGAACACTAAAAAAAAATAGAAAATTTTTGTGAGAAAAATAAAATAAAATTTGATAAAAAGTTTTTCAATTTTAAGGGAGATCATGGGACCGGCCAGAAGCCAACATTGAAGAAATCCAAATTCCTAGGAACTACAAGGAAGCGGCCAAAAAATCCAAAGAATGGAATACAGCCATGGCAGATGAATTAGGTGTCATGAAGGAAAGAGGTGTCTGGGACTTAGTGCCTGTACCTGTTTCCGACAAAGTAATCAGTTGCCGTTGGGTGTATACAGTCAAAAGAGACGAAAGGGGTGAAGTTAGCAGGTATAAAGCCAGACTTGTAGCTCAGGGATTTTACCAGGAAAAGGGGCAAACTTACGAAGAAGTATTTAGCCAGGTAATTAACTTTACAATTGTTAGGATGTGTTTTTACTATCTTTGTATGTTTATTAGGGAGGTTCCATACTCAGCTTGACATCAAATGTGCATATTTATATGTCAATATCAATAAAAAAATCTTCATGAAACAGCCCCCAGAATTTTTTGACAAAAACAAAAGTGGATATGTATGTCAGTTAAACAAAGCGATTTATGACTTGCATCAAAGCGGTAGAAAATGGTATCTTGAGTTAGACCAGGTTCTCAGAAAACTTAACTTCATAAACTTTAAGTGGTGCAATTGTGCATATAATTTTAATAATAAGGCTTTATTGATTGTTTACGTTGATGACATAATATTATTTGCCAAAACTCAAATGAATCTAAATTCTGTAAATTCATTACTAAAAACTAAATTTGCCATTAAAATGTTAGGAAAAACAAAAATGTTACTGGGTATTGAAGTTCAGTTAAAGCATGATAAACATTTCATCCATCAAAATCAATACATCACAAAAATTTGTGACAAATTCTCAAAGTTTAAATATCCCATTTCAAGTTTACCCATAGCTAAAGGTGTAGTTTTAAGCAAAACGAGATTGTCCAGCAAATCATGCGGAAATCGAGCAAATGAAGAATATACCTTACAGAAACTTATTGGGTTGTTTATCATTTCTTGCCAGCAGAACTAGACCTGATATTAGCTATGCCGTAAACATCTTATCCCAATTTCAGGAAAACCCAGGCATTAAACACTGGGATGTTTTACTTTAACTTCTAGGATATATAGATAAAACAAGGGATTGTAAACTAAACTTATCAAACATTCAATCTGTAAATTTAAATTGTTTTACTGATTCTGACTTTGCAGCTAATCGGGATGATAGAGTATCAATGGGAGGCATGATATCTTTTGTAGATAGGGTACCTATTTCATGGAGGACATTTAAACACAAATGTGTGAGTTTATCTACAATGGAGGCTGAATATATCTCATTAACCGAATCGGCAAAGGAAATGGTATGGGTACAGAACATATTACTTGAATGTACTAAACTTAGAGTTAAGTTAGGAAATAGTGTCAGAATAGAATCAGTTCACATTTATTTAGTGACTAAATAAAGCACATTAGGCAATTTACACAACTCGGCAATTTCCATGCCAATAGTAAACAAGTTTATGTACAAGAAGCTAGTAAGGACTGAAGTAAATTCTAGAACTTTCTTGAAGCATTTGTAGTATTTAGGAAAACTTATACTACCTTAATATCTTGCGTGCTTTAGAAGCTGCCATCGTTGGTATCACACTTGTCAGAAAAGTTTCATCAAATGAAGCACCGATACACTTTACTATGATTTCACACTATTCACAGTAAGTAAACTTAAACACTTAACATCATGAAAAACTGCACGTAACTTTACAAATCGCCATCATACTGCAGAAATACAAGTCAGTGTTCTAAACGAAACGCATCCGACTTAACTGATTAAAATTTATTGACTGATCGTAGCGATATAGCTCGAAGTAAGATCTGATCATAACAGATAGATAATGCTTCAAGAAAGTTCTGTCTTATATACCCGAAAATGGACAGTTCCGGAAATGCCCCCGGATATGCAAATGAGATGCGTATGCATTGAGAATCTGATTTGCATATGAGAGAGAGAGAGAGAGAGAGAGAGAGATGATGATGATGATGATACCTCATGATGGAAAAACATCACTGTTCACAACTGTGAACGGAAAGAGTTGTTCACAAGAAATTTGCACGAACGTCTGTCTGTTCACGGGAAAAGTGAATTGCGATGTTTACATTTGATTTTTCCAACATTTTCCAAGATTTTTGTGCATTACTTTCTGGATCATCTCAAAGGCGTTTCAGATTATTAAGGTAATAAAATTAACAACATTACCTTATCTTTATACGTGCACTTGAGAAGCTACCTGGACTGGTGTCACACTTAGCGTAAACAGTTCATTTGAATAAGCATTTTCCAACAAAAACTGATACCGTAAAAGCACTTTACGCGATTTCACAAACTATCGAAAAGTAAATATAATGACCTTTAATTGCATGGTCATTCAGACAAAATTCGTTCACTAAATATAGTTTAAATCTACATCGATTAGCATCCAGCTAGTCTCGATCATCTGTCTTTATAACAGTGTTCGACTACGTCATAGATCGATCTGTTATTCAACTTCTACTAAGTCTGAAGCGCCTTTGAATGAGTCCGCTATATATGCATAAAGATGGGATTGTTCTGGAACAAGTGTGTTTCCGGAAACGCCTCCAAATATGCAAATTACTTGCATATGCGTCGGGCACTTGATTTGCATGATTCGCATGTTTGGAAAACGTCACGATTCGCTTCTGAGAACGAAGTGAGTCGTTCACAAGAAAAATTGGAATATGAACAACAAGTTCATGAGAAACGTGAATTGCGATGTTTACATTCATTTCTCCAACAAACTGTTTGGATAAAGATAATATTGTATGGTCGACTGTGGGTGTGTTATCATATCTTGGATAGTGCTGCTTAAAATAAGTTGTAATAAATTCTAGGGTATTTGTGCTAATAGGACTTAAATTAGCAAATAAATTTGCTATGTATGCGTTGCACCCACTGCAAAATTCTGCGCAAATATCTTTTATTGTTAGAGGAAATTATTTATACAAGATGTTATGTTTCAGTGGGTGCAAGAACAATATTTATAGAAACAAAGTTAAAAATTCTTGTGTTAAATATTTGTATAATATAGAATAAACTGGCTTAGTTTGAAAATTTTCAGAATTTTACATGGGTAAAAACTTTTATTTTTGTTAATTTAGTGGAAGCGGCATCCCAAAAGAAAATAATCATACTGTTAAACCTTTCCATTCTATAGTACATTAAAAAGTGTAAATGAGTTTTTGTGCATAAAATGTCAAAAACAGGAGTTACATTAGGGAAAGTGATCCTAGTACAACTAGCACAGATTCAGTGGACTCTGGTATTGAATGTTGATTTCAAATTAGAAGATCAACGACCACACAGGAAGCTCACCAGGGAAATAAATATAGCAGCATGATAGGAGGCTAACCTGAGGAAAAAATAACAGGAGGTGGTCAGTCAAATTATTAAGTTGCCCGTCAATCTGACATTAGAGGGAGAAGAATGCAGAATCCACTTCAACGATAAGAGCTTGCAATTCTGTCCCAGTAGCTCAACGGTAGAGCATCGGCTGATCAGTACATAGATCCGTGGTTAAATTCCTGATTGGGGCAGCAGCAAGTTTCTTTACAGGTTCTGGGCCAAGTATTAGCTTTTTAATAATCAGGACACAGATTTCATTTTAGAGGCCTTTTATAAATAAAAAAAAACTATTGCAGATCTTTAGCAGATTTTAAAAAATCTCACAAGGTTTTATGACAGATATTATATTTATATCAACTTTGTAATAGGCGGACACAGATTTCCTTTTTAGGAGGTTTTGTAAATAAAAAAATATATCAAATTTAAAATTCTTGTATGTTTAGGAATAGTGCTTAGGTCATTGCTTCACTTAAAAATACTCCGCAAGGTTCTGGGTCAAGTATTAGTTTTGTGATTAGCGGGGTACAGATTTTGGTGTTTTCTTTAAGAGGTTTTTTTTTTTTTGTAAAAAATTTAAAATCTGTTAAATTTTTCAAATGTACTCTAATCGAAAAAAAGGAAAGACGTCCATTATTAAGCCAAATAACATACTAGTTACACTCTCTGTCACAGTGTATATATTGTCATATATTGAATTTAGAATTATATATATATATATATATATATATATATATATATATATATATATATATATATATATATATACTTTGACAATGATATCATGCTTGATGCTGATCATTGTCATGATACTAGGTGAGCCTCTCTCTCCTAGGTTTTCTCTGCCCTTTTCTTGTTTTTGTTTATGGGCTGTCTTAAGGCGGAGTTAAACCGATCCGAAAAGTTACCTTTTCCCGATAGATGACTCTGAATATCGCAGGTTTGGCGAGATCCGACTTTGCGCCAAACAGCGATTATGTTCAATTTGCGGTAGCCATAGTCTCACTTCCAGAGTAATGCTGAAGAGAATTGGTTAGAGATTCGTTGTCCTGAAGCCGTATGTTATGAAATGCTTTCAATGGCAAAATCAAACTTGCCGAAGTTTTCGTCATCTAATTGAAAAACGGACTACGAATCAAAGTAAGTAGAAACTTTCTTCATATTCATAATAAAATTTCATGATTTTATTGCATGCTCATCTGTTTAAAATTTAAATCATATATGCGTATTCAAAATGTAAATCAAATTGGTAGCATGCATAATGTAATGAAAGTCTGTTATGTTATATGAGTGTTGATGGGAAATTGACATGCTGACTTATTGATTGCTGTTGAAGTGTATTTGAAATTTTAACACTTTAAATAAGTTTGTTTGTTGTGCCCATCACTCACTATATGTGAAACTTTTTAATCATGGGTTGGAAAATTCCAGTACTTGCATTGTTAATATTTTATATGTATTCATAATATGATATATTTATCCTTTTACTCTTAATTCTAAACTATTAAAGAAAATGAGCAAATAAGTTTTTGCAAAACTCACAAGTTAACGCTTTTATTGTTGGGAGTATTTGAAATTTCACCACTTTAAATATGTAAGCTTGTACCTAATTTATATGTGTTCTTATAAATTTGTTGAGCTACTTTATATACTATATGTCACTTATTCCTTTGATAATATAGTGTACAACAAACAAAATTCTAGAAAATGAATACTTAAACATTTTAGGAAAAAAATCACTTTTACTCATCTTGGCTCAAAAGAGTCTTGACCACTTCCTGTACCTCTGTGTCAATGTTAATAGAAAACAGGACAAAATTAAAGCTTGGCTGAAAATGATCTTGACAATTTCACACCTTTTTTTATTGCCCCTAAATCCACTTAATGAGCATTGAAAATTTTTGCTATTTGATTGAAAATTAAACTGCACATATTTGTAATTCATTAAAGTAACTGAGTCATAACAGTAAATGTAATTATCAATGGTTATTTAAGTATCTATGTTCATTATATATATTCCTCCCTTCTTATGTACACATTCAAATTAAAAGGTAAGTCCTGCATCCTTTTATTTTTACCAAATGTGTCTAAAGCCAGTTAATAAGGAGTACTTCAGGACATTGATTTCTGAATTTGTGGTATTTTTTTGGGGGTTTAACCTCCTATAAATAACTTGCATAATAAAATATAAACATAACTAGTTACTTGTTATTCAATTGTTTTTCATTATTGTTTGATACAGTTTGTCCGAATGAACTTTGTGACATATAAAAACAACTATGACCAACCCATTCAAATTATGCCGCTGTACTTTAACCTATATAGATCTATCAAATAAAATTTTTAAAATGTTTTCATGATAATTGTGGTACATGAGACATAAATTCTGCTGATGATATAGAGTTTTTAAAAATGAAAATATCTCACATTATTTCAAAGTGTAGTCTATTTAAACATATTCAAATCTCTTATTTCGTAATCATATATCTAGTAACTATATTTTGAAACATTTTAGATTGAGATAAGTCTGGATGGCATTCATTAATTAAGGTAGCAGCTGCAAATTTTAATTTTTCAGATTTTTCTTGATTTCTGAGAATGATAGCTTGCATTCTCTCAAATTAAATTTATTGCTGGAAGACTGATTATAATTATTTTTTTTATATTATGTACATGCATGTTGGTCGCTCATCATACAAAACCAGTAGAGATATGGGCTAGAGAAGAGACAATGAAAGAGATAAAAATTAGAAAACAATTATCAATAGTATTTAAGACTTTTAAAGGTATAATTTAAGACTAAGTAATTTTATTTAATTTTTCTGTATAAAGATCTCATCTCAGTAAGGAAATGAACCACTGATTTCTTGTTAGCTAGACAGTACTCTATCAATTGAGCAACTGAAATAATTATATTTTCAATTTCATGTTATTATTTTAAGATAGCATAGCATCCTGTTCACCATAACATTTTGCAAATGAAAATGTTTCCAGTTGACATATTAATCTATATCATATGCTGAAGTGGTACACTATATTCTTCTTCATCTATATTCACCTATATTCTCCTATATTCACCTTTTTGGTAGGTCGGACGGTCTGGGTCTCAACAACAACTATATTCTCCTTCAGATTTTAAATCCATGTATGGCCTCCTCATTACTCTGCTTTTTTATTTAAAATACAGGATAGCATCATTCTGTTTGATGTGACTTTCCATGAATTGAAATGTTACCACAAATTGTAGGGTTCAGAAAAAATTTCAATTTCTGATCAGATCCAGTATCGGTTTAGTCCCCGACATTCATCAAAGGCCATTGAACTTTAAATGACACTCTGTAATACTGGTCAATTACATCAAGAATACTAATGGTTTCAATACAATTTCAATTTTATAACTGTTGTCTACAAACATAACATGTATTTATTTCCCAGTTTATTGTTACAAAATATTAAAAATATTCTCTAGCTTTCACTTGTAATCTAAATAAAAGAATCCTAAAATGCAAATAGAGGTTTAGAAGATGGACAGCATCAGATTCAGTTATGTACTACAAAGTCATATAAAATGACCTTTTACTGAAAAAGGGTTATATAATCATTATTTTTTTATTTGTGTACAAATATAAAAATATATTTAGAAAAATAGGTTTTCTACTTTGATTTTATGAATTTTATTAATATCTTCTTCATAGTCATAAAACCGATTAATAGGCAGCAAATTATTCTAAAGTTTTATTTCAATAATGCTCCCAATGCAACAACTAGAATTGGTAGATCGATTTTATTTTGTTCGAACTTATAAAAAACGAATGGAATAAGGAATGAGTATATGCTACAATTTTGCAAATTTCTGTCAAGGGTGGATAATCTCCCAGAGATAACAGGGAAGGGGGGATTTACTTTTACAATTTTTTATTCATCATTTACCTAGTATACTTAGTAATTAATTATTAAAACTAATCAGAAATTCTTGCTTAATCATAAAATGTAGCAAACTGACCCTATAAAATTAAAGTTTATTTCATTTCTAGATATTTGTGTTGGGTTGCATTAAACTTTGTAAGGTGTATAGAATAACTGAAAATATCATACAACAGGGGGATGCAATTTGTCTAATCACCTTTCCCTGGATTTGTCTTCTGGACTTCTGTGTGACCTACAAAGTCAGTTTTACCACACAGCCAACAGTGAGTTTGAACTGCACAAGGTTGAACTCAGGGTTATAACGATTTAAATTAACTGATTTAAGAAATAGAGAATCACTGATTAATTTTAAGATATCAATATTTGAAATTTTAATGGAAAATAAAATTATTTCTTTGACTTAAAGAGCATTGTAAAAAAATTTGTTCTCTGTTGTCAGAATCTGAAAATTGAAGCTTCATAAGAACACAGCATCTGCTTTTGTTGGTAGAGGTGCTCTGTATCATTTATCATGACGAAGAAGACCCTTTATTTCCTTTGAAACTGATTGAATCTTTATAGGCTGTGTTCTAATAAACATTATTAGTTAACAGTTTCTCAAATAAATTCCAAATAGCTAATTTTTAAAAGACATTTATAGAATATAAAAAGTATTGGAATCAAGTGATATAACTAAATATTTTTCAATTTCTTTTAATTTTTTATTTGTGTTATGCGAAAGACATTATATGCAAATTAGACATTTCAGACTCTAAGTAATCTCTAAATAAGCAATTAATAGGAAAATATGAAATAGATTTGGTGTCAAGATTTATTTTCTTGATGAAACAAATGAATCATTGAGTTAAAAAAAATACTGCATTGTAAATTCGTAAATCTGACTTTGATAAGTTACTATTATATACATATTGAAAAGAGTAATAAAGAAATTTTGAAATCAAATAAATTTGATTTAAATAAAAACCAAAGTTGGAACTATTATGAATAAGACACTAATCATGAATTATATTGGATTCAGCCATTTAACTGACCAAATGAAAATTTTCAACTCAATTCAATTCTTTCACTGTTAAAAAAAAAAAGGGAGGGGGGGGGGGGGGTAATACTTTGAGATCTGATTAAATTTTTATTGTTGTTTTGAAAGTTTCAGACTGTTATACAGATTATTTTTCTTTTGTCATTATATTTAATGCAAAAGTTTTGATTTTGGAAATTTGACTTTATAGATTTCATGACTGAAAATTTAATTTTATCATCAAATTGGCTAATCGTTCCTTAATTTTTTTTTTCAGTTACTGAATTTCACTTTATGTCAGTAAATAAAATAAAATAATTATAGATAAATGCAAATAATTATAAATTCTGTGATTTAAAAAAAATGAAATTTTTCAGAAAATACTCAGGGAATTTCATTTCCAAGTTCCAGTATGAACCCAACACTTTTGGCGCGCCCAGTAGCGTCGCCCGAAAAAAAATCTTGGGGGGGGGGAGTAATTAAATATTTTGTTTTCCATTTCTTCATATATTATTTCTGTGAAATTCAATGGGTTCCTGGGGATGTTATGACTTCCAAATCCACCTACTCCGACTCGTAATTTTATGGACCCATCGTATATTTTAATATACATTATAGAACCGCAGTACTAAAATAAATATTGGTCCACTCGAATTTCTCATACATTGATCACTCGGAGTGTTTAAGTCCACTTGCATAATTAGTATCAAAATACAAAAGACAATTATTATTTTATCGGATTTCGTATGCAAGTAATTATTTTTTAGCCATAAAAATAAAATTTCGTAAAAATAAAAGATAAAATTACTTTTTCAAATTAACAGATTTGTCATATCAATTAATTGGATGCATTTGGGTGATTTATGTTAATATAATATATAATCAGATATGTTTTAATAATCTTTGCATAACATAACGTAGTTTAAACTATCGTTTTTCCATAGTGGCATTGCCAAAGATGGAGAGATCCCCTCCCCCCCCCCCCTCGAAATCATTGAATTTCGCACAAATGATATTTGTGGAAATAGGAAACAAAATTTTTGTTTACCAACTGTCCCTTCAGAAATTATAGTTGCTTGCTATAGAAAACAATGTATGAAAAGCATAACTTTCGAATAACTTATGTTCTAATAGTATAGAAATTACAAAATATTCTATTCAGTTCTAGTGTTTTACATAAAATTTTGTATCCAAATAAAATTGCATAGCTCACAGATTAATATATATGGTATTCTGTGGCATAGCTATACAAGCATTCGTTCTTTCGTTCTTAACTTAGTATCTATACGTCAATACATCACAACACACATAGAGATGGATATCTTTATAAAAAAAAGGGTTCGAAGTGTGTTCATAGGGGTCTTTAGATATGCTTATCCATCAAAATCTCGAATTTAAAATTTTGGCAAAAGTATCTTCCCTCGTAAATGGAACTATCTCGATTCATGAGAATGATGTTGCCTAATACTGTATATGGAAAGTTAACATATTTGATGATATACTTATTATTTTTTTAATTTTACATAATGTTTTTTCTTAAATTTATTTGAAAAACGTGCAATATCAATATTTCCAGAATGGTTCATGCTAGAGTTCTAAAGTTTGAAATGATTTTTTATTTAACATTATATTCAAGGGTTTGATTTTTTAATGATTATAACCACTTATTTCGTAGTTCACTTTTAGTTTCTGAGATATAAGAATCACAAACATGGAAAACCGAAAATTTTCAATCTTCTCCAAGAAGATTACTCTGAAACTATAAGAGCTTTTTTCAAAAATAAATATAGATTTAGAAACTAAATTTCCAAATACATATTTTTATCACTTACTATCTATATCTCTTTTACAGCTCTAAAATTCAGAAAAATGAAACTAGTACTCGCTCGGACAGATACTTTTAAAAGTTTTTCGGGGGAAAAAATTGAAAATATTGAAATTATTTTTTTATATATTTATAGTCTGGACCTTATTTCCGACAAAACAAGCAAATTATTTACATTTTACTTCCTCTGTAATACATCATATTGTATAGGGAAAGTATTGGAATCATGTCGAAAATAGCAACTCGAGTTTTCGACGGATCTACATAATACATGTTATAAAATCTCTAGAACACGAAAACACTATATTTAACGTAACGACGTAGCGTATCCACTCTAACTTAAAAATTAATTGACCGAATTTCATAAAATTTTATGGGTAAGTTACTTGTGGGGTACCCTGGTGCTGATTAGATTTTGGTACAATTCTGAAAAACAAAACCTGTCTTTTTTGGCGAAAAGACCCACAAAAAATATCTGTATCCACTCTGGCTAAAAAACTAATAAACCAAAATTCACTAAATTTAGTAGATAAGTCACGTGTGGGATACGCTGGTGCTGATTAGAAAAAAGAACCTGTCTTTTTTTGCGAAATGGCCAGCAAAAATCGTCAAAATCAAAAATAAAAGATTACGTATGCTCAAATAAATCAATTAAATGCTTGTTTCATACGTAATTTTTGACGATGAAAGAATAAGACATAAGACTAATTCCATTACTCTAAGACTAGCCGTTCTAGAGAAATTTTATTTTTTTCGCCTACTCACCACGCCACTTTTGAAAATAAGTTTAGTTACCAATGAAAACGAAAATTGAAGTGAAAGTGCAAATTCAACAATATAAAATAATGTTGGGTGTTATTTTGTGCAATTAAACTCGATTTAATGACTTATTGAAGAAATAAAGAGAACGTGAATATGAGTCTGCATGGAAAGTCATGTGCTGACCACATCAGATTTTTTATCTATTGAGTTCAGAGCCTCCGGAGTGAAGTGTTTACATTTTGCGTTATGATCCGTTTTCCCGCCACGGAAACCGCAAGCACAGATGTTATTCATATCAACAATTTTCTTTTTTCTCTGTGAATTGTTTCTGTGTAATGTAAAGCAATTTTCAATTATAGATCATTCAAAGTCATAACAGCTTTATGTGTTCCAAAGTTAGTACCATCGACTACAAATCAGGATGAATTAGACACCAATTTTGAATTATGTTGGACTCACTGAAGCAAAATCAAAAACAAATTTTCAACTCAATTCGATCGTTCAATTGCAAAAAAGAAAAATCTGGTGTGGGCAGTACATGACTTTCTCTGCAGATTCAAATTCATTTTTTCTTTATTTCTTTAATAATTAATTAAATTAAGATTAATTGCACAAAATAACACTAAATTTGCATTCTTAATTCAATTTTTGTTTTTATTTGGTAATTGTATGGACATTTTTCTAAAGGCGGCATAACAAAAATGCAAAAAACCTTAAATATCTCGAGAGTGGTTAGCGGTCATTGAGTTGGTTTTATTTTTTTCCCTCGTCAAAAATTACGTATAAAATAAGCATTTAATCGATACATTTGAGCATACGTAGTCTTTTTTTTTTTAATTTTGGCGAATTTTGTGGGCCATTTCGTGAAAAAAGGCAGGTTGTTCTTTTCCGAATCGTACCAAAATCGAATCAGCACCAGAGTATCTCCCAAGTAACTTATCTACCAAATTTTGTGAAATTTGGTCAATTAGTATTTTAGCTAGAATAATGAGATTTTTGCGGACCATTTCGCAAAACAGGCGAGTTCTTTTTTTCCCGAATAGTAACAAAGACTAATCAACAAAAACTTAACAAATTTTATGAAATTCGATCCATTAATTTTTGAGTTAGAGTGATTAATACATACATTGCACAGACACACACAGGCGTCACTCTAAAAATAGTTTTTTTGTATTCTAGAGGTTCCAAAACATGTAGATCCGTCGAAAACTCGAGTTGCGATTTTGGCATGATTCCAACACTTTCCCTATACATTACAATGTATTGCAAGGAAAGTAAAAAATTGGGAGGAGCAATGTTCTGACTTTTGAATACTTTTTTAAATTGTGTCGTTTGAAATATTCAAATTGATTTTATAAAGTTTCTTTTTTTATTATTATTATATTTGATACCAAAATTTTTGAAATTTGACTTCACAGATTTCATGATTTTCAAGTCGTTCCTACTAAATTTTATTGTCAGATACTGAATTTCAATTCTTTCAGTATATAAAATAATTATATAGATTAGAAAATTTCGTGATTAAAAAAAAAATTCTGAAAAACTCAAGGAATTTCATTTCTAAGTTTCAGTATGAACCCCACATTTTCGGTCAATCTAGTTTTTTTATGTAGCTCCTCGTATATTTTATAAGAAATTATAAGAAATATTAGAGGTTTTCAATCGAATTTCTCATACATTCATAATCCATAGTGTTTAGGTCTACTTTTATAATTAATATCAAAAGACAATTATTTTATCGGATTTCGTACACAGATAATATTTTAATTTTTAGTAGAAATGAAAAATAAAATTATTTTTTAAAATTATTTTTTCAATAGGTTTGTCACCCGAATTAATTTAATGCATTTGGCTGATCATTGTAATATATAATCATTTAATCAGTACCGTCGCAATAATTTTTCTTTGGAGGGGGGGGGGGGAGATGTGGGTAACCAAAATATATTTGGTTCTTATATCTCTATATCATTTCTATAAGCTTCAATGGACTCTTACAGGGGTTTTTTGACCCTCCCCCCCTCTGGTTACGCCACTGATTTTAATACCCTTTACATCCATCTCATATTTGTTATCAGTGCGACGTTAAAAAATTTTTTGGAAGGGGGTAGCAAAATATTTTGTTTCCCATTTCTCCAAATATCTATTCTACGAATTTCAATTGGTTCTGATGGGTCCCTGGAGACTTGTGGCCTCCAAATCTTCCCCATTGGCGACACCATTCTATATTATGCTAACTCAATGCTTTAGGAATTATGATTATTTGCTATAGAAATTAATTATGCGAAAAACCTGAAATTCGAATAATTTGCGTTTTAATAGTGTAAAGCACAAAATATTCTAATTAGTTTCAATGTTTTCACGTAATATCGTGACAAAAGATTTCATAGCGATACAAGTATTCATTTTTAACTTGGTGTCCATATCTCACAGACACATACACGCACAGATACCTTTCCAAAAACGTTCGAAATGTGTTCAGGTGGTCTTTAAACGTGTTTATCCGTCAAAATATCGAATTAAAACATTTTTGAAAAAAATATTACTTTCCATGCAACATTATACTATTGTACTGGTAGTCGTGTACCCGTTCTTCGTACGGAATATACAAAAGAAATTTAAAATTCATAATCATGTACAAATTCCTATAATATTCTAAATAACATTGTTACTCAAAACATTCTATTAAAATATTTAAATTAATGCTCCTAAAAAGATGTTTAAGAATCTGGTCTCACTATGCAAAATTATCTTCACAGGCAGATCTGCAGAATAAAAAAACATCCTGATCCCGTTTATAAATAAATTTACAGTAAATATAAAATTGAATCAATATATGCCAAAATAAAAGCAGTAAAATTGTATTAGAAGTATACTTCGTTTATTCTCGTAAATTAGAAGATATACCCGTGTATTAGAAGGTATACCTGTCCTACTTATATTTCCGTAGATTAGAAGATTATACCCGTGTATTAAAAGATATACCCATACTAATATATGGGTTTGAAAATTTTTTTATCAAAATAAAATAGATGACGTAAGAATTTGAAAATATCAATAATCCATTAATCAATCATATCAATCTCATTGGATTTAATTCTGTCATTTAGCGATATATATATATATATATATTTAAATATAAACTCATTGGGTTAAATTCCGTTGCTTAGAAACATATAATTTTTTCTCCAAATAACTTTGTGGAACAAATATCGTCTGCATAATGCTATCTCAGTAGAAGGGGTAATAGTGAGTTTTTTTATTAATATTTCGATAACCCCAGGTCCTAAGAACTCGAAACATAGACTAAATTTTAAGTGGAACTATTCCATGTCTACTCCGAAAATTTCATCAAATTCTGTACAGCCGTTCTCCCGTGATGATGAGATAAAAACACACGCACAAACAAATAAACAAACAGACAGATTTTTAATGTTATTTATATAGATAAAGATAATTTTTTTTTTTTTTTTGTTAATTTTCGTATACGAGATTTTATTGGGTAAACAGTTTTAAGATCTGAACATATTTTGAATACTTTTTTAAAATATATTGGTCTGTGTGTAATCCGTCTGTGTGTAATGTATGAAGTGTAATGTATCCGTCTGTGTAATGTAATGAAGTGTAATGTAATGAAGTGTAATGTATCTGTGTGTAATGTATCCGTCTGTGTGTAATGTATCTTCTCACGTAAATAGAACAAACGATTTAGGTTCACAAGAATGATGTTGCATAATATTGCATACGGAAAGTTAACATATTTTAATGGTACTTAGTCAATATTTTTTAATTTTATTTAATTATTTTTGAAAATCGTATAATATCTCGAGAGCAATAAATGTTAACGTTCTAAAGTTTGTATCATTCTGATGATACAGATTTAAATTCTGATAGAGATTATGATTAAATGTACCTAAACAATCTATACGATATGAGTGTATGAGAAAGTCGAGTGTAGATCCACTCCATGTAGTGTCATTTCAACTTTTTTTTGCATTATAATGCTAATTGCGATACAAATGAACCTGAACAGTATGGAATACGACTGTATGAGAAATTCTACTGACTGAAGTCTCAAAATCCAGATAAGCATTCAAAACTCTCAATTTTTACAGGCACAGCAAAACGAGCTGAGCAAGCAATCCCTCTTCCTAATGTGTCTATGGAAGAATGGGAGAAGGAAGTGGATGATATGTGACCACACTGACCTTGGATTGGGGTGGGCACAGAATACTATATATTAGTTTGTGGGATGGGCACCTTCAAGGAGTAATCTAAGCTCTGGTATCAGCTCTTTGTGGAATGTTTTTCATGCTCTACCACTACTGTGATGGCAAAGAAAAAGATATGAAGAATTTGGATGTGGGGCAGACTTACGGACAATCTTCGTGAAACATGCTTATCCATTAAAATACTGAATTTGAAATTTTCAGAAAACAATATTTTTTACAAGCAACATACTACTGTGTGTATAACGAAAGTGTAATTTTCTTAAAATTTTTCGAATTCGATATTTTGACGAATACTCTTTGGAAAGATATTCGTACCGCTATGAAAATTTAGGTGTGGATACATTATGTAACAAATTAGTACTTGATGTAATTTTTTATAATTCCCATAATTAGAAGTCTAATTATTCAAAATTTTATTTTATATATATATATATATATATATATATAATAGTTTGAATGTCCAATGATAGAAAAGTGAGAAGCTGCAACTCGAAAAACCTAACTTTATAACAAACCTACAAATTATATATATATATATATATACACAGAGTGTCCCAAAAAGATTGAAACGCGCTTTAATTCTTTACCTGTTGGAGATAAGTGGGCAATATAAATTGCAAACATGTTGAAAGTAAGGTAGGAAATAAGACTACATTAATGAAATAGTCCTCCCATTCATTTTCAAAAAGTTACACACTTCTTAAATTTTTACGCGACCCTCTTAGGCAAATTTGGTCAATCAGAATTTTTTTATTTTTAATGCAACAAGATCATTAAAAAACCCGCATAGATGTATCTTTAAAATTGAGCGAGTTATATTTAATTAAATATTGTGAATGGGGACCCTATATCAAATTAGAAATGTAAATTTGTGACATATCACAAAAAGAGAAAACTGGATGATAATACGTAGGAGACATTTTTGCGAATTCCGCGTAGGCTCGCGATGCAATCACGGATTCTTAAGTACTTTTCAATAACTAAGTACTTTTTCAATAATTAAGTATTTTTAATTACTTTTTTTTAATCTAAACAATTTCCATCGTCAATTTGTTTATGATCCCTATTTTCACTCATGAAACAGCCTTTCACGTGGTACGGAAAAGTGGCGTAAGTCAGATTTTTTTCCTTTATCATAATTCAGTTGATTTTAAAGATATAGATATGCGGGGTTTTTTTAATGATCTTGTTGCATTAAAAATAAAAAATTTCTGATTGACCCAATTTGTCTAAGGGAGTTGTATAAAAATTTAAGAAGTGTAACTTTTTGAAAATGAATGGGAGGATTATTTCATTAACGGAGTCTTATTTCCTACCTTACTTTCAACATTTTTGCAATTTACTTTGCCCAATTATCTCCAACAGGTAAAGAATTAAAGCGCGTTTCAATGTTTTGAAATTTTCGTAACAGTTTTTGAAAATATCAGAAAAAAGGCATGATCTTCAATAATATTACATAAATAATCATTTTATACGCAATATATCATTGGAAAACGATATTTTATAACTGAAGCACGAACCGTTCTCGAAGTATTGCACATTTATAAAACAGAGTTTTTCGAATTTTATATTATTCGAATGATTAGAACTAGAATTATTCGAAATGTAAGAATTTCATAATAGCAATAATGCTATGAAAGTGAACAATTGTCTAATGGAACAGTTGTTGTTAAACGATAATATGGCTATAAATAATATTGAAATAGTATTTAATAAGTCAAATTCATCTAATTAAGCGGCGTGACAGATATGCTTAAAAAATAAATGTAAGAATTTTTACGAAATGATTTAAAAAAAAAAACTAAATATTTTTAAGAAAAAAATTAAGAAATATATCTTTTAGATGGCGAAAAGTCGTAAAAAGATATATTTTTACTTTTTCATAGACAAACAAAATATATCTGTTTTTTCACACATTTTTTAACTCAAATTTTATCGGAATTACTTTCTACGACTTCTTGAACATATTTCGAACACGTCCATACACAGACGGACACTTTTCGAAAGTGTTTGAAATTTATTCAAATGACCTTAAAACATGTTTTCCTGTCAAAATATCGATTTTCAAAATTTTCGCGGAAGCAAAGGTCAACAGTTTCACAAAAAAACTAAAAAAAAAAAAAAAAAACTTCATAAATGACAGAAAAGTCACCTTAGCAAAAGCAACTACTCACATGAATCACAGTGAATGAAAAATTCATTGAAGTAAAAAGAAAGAAAGAAATACCGAGGGTATGAAACGGGATGAAATGAATAGAAAAATGATGTAAAATATTTGTAATCACACCGAAAAAAGTAATTCTAAATATCCAAAACTACGAAATAAGTAGCATCTAACAAAAAATGAAAGAAATAAAATTGTGTAAGTACAAATGGAGAAGAAAAACAAAACTTGCTGCATCTATTCCAACAAAAGTAGATTGACATTTCCAAATTCGAACATACGGTTTTCAGGGTATCGGGTTGATTTATGTGTTATACACACTTTTAAAATATTTAAACTAATTCCAAACCAATAAGTTTCCTATATTATCTGTACTACTACTATTATTGTTCTGGAATTGTATCATTGTTATTAAAAGTAATAGTATAAAATTTACAGTATTTTAATAATTCGTGTTTTAATCATAAGTGTTAGAATATATTTGGGGAAATGGGAAACAAAATATTTGGTTACCAATTGCTACAACTTTTAAGAAATTATCGTTGCTTGCTATAGAAAATAATGGTGGGAAAAGCTTAAATTTCGAATAATTTGTGTTCTAATAGTGCAAATTACAAAATGTTTTATTTAGTTCTAATTTTTTACGTAATATCGTATTTATACAAAGTGAGATAATGTACATACTTCACACACGCACATATAGATGGATATATTTCCAAAAATATTTGAAATATGTTCAGAGTCCCCTCAAAATTTCAAATTTGAAAATATTCGTAAAAACAATATTTGTATGTATATTGTATATATATAGTTTGCCTGAAAATTTTCGAATTCGAGATTTTGACGGATAAACAGATTTTAAGACTTCCTGAACCAATTTTAAATATTTTTTGAAAATATATTCTAGGTGTGGACACGATAATTCAAGAACCGTACTGCTATAAAAATTTAAGTGTGGAAATTATGTGATGTGGCCAGCACATGACTTTGTCTTTTCTACATGACACAAATACTTTGCTTCTTTCAAAGCAAAATATTAATATACAAGATCTACAGAACTATGATTTTAGTATTAAATTAACACCCCGCAAATTGAAATTGGGCGCTTTTGACAACTTACTAATTGAAGCAAATGACTTATTCATACTCACGCAAAATCACCAAACTACAGTTAACATTTATTTAATAACAATTGTATGAAGTAATTGACTATTGGTAAATTATTGGGCGTCAAAATACAACGCTATTACAAGATGTACCTTCACACGTAAATGTAACCAACGCTAGGTTTACGAGAATAATGTTGTGTAATATTGCATATGGAAAGTTAACATACTTGATATACTTACTACATTTTTAATTTTAGAATTTTTTTTTATAAATTTATTTGAAAAACGTGCTGAAGAATGGTTCATGCTAGCGTTCTAAAGTTGGAAATGATTTTTTATTTAACAGTATCCAAAGGTCTGATTTTTCCAAAAAATTATTAAAAAATCGTACAATATTTCGAGAACAGCTCATGTTAGCGTTCTACAGTTTATATCATTCGCTTTCTAATGAAAATTAGGTTTGAAATGATTTTTACCATTCTTAATAGTGCTTGCTGCATTTTATTAATTTTTTCACAAATTCAATCGAAAATCAGGGGTAGGGGGCAGAGCCTGATTAACGCACCACGGGCCTCCGGGGCCTAAATTTTGTATGTGATAAAAATCTTAAGCAGAAATAATTTTATTTAATTAATTTACAACTGGTAATATTGGATTTTATTTTAAATTATAGAACATGTTAATAGTTTTAAATATTATATATCCTTTAAAGACATATATTACTTTGAAATAAAATGTTTGGGAATTTTCTACATTTAAAAAATTAGGGATTGTGATCTTGAGCTTCTAAATGTGTTATGTGGTGATGTTTTGCATGTGTTCGGTGTGCTTATGGAAGTGGGTCTTCTAGCCATTTGATCGCGTTTAAAATAAATATGACTCACTGATTATAACAATGGTAAGGAATTTAATTGAGACGCTTCATTCGTTCGTGAGATATTGCCCCCACAGGCTCACGGCCACACTAACATACATACATACATACATACGCACACTAACCTACATACACACACATCACCTCAAAAACGTTCGACTCATGTTCAGAGAAGCTTAAAACGCACTCTTCTACTCGAATTAGAATTTTTGACCTCGTCACACTACTTTCCCTATATAATGCGTATGTATGGTTGGAAAGTAAAAGCTAGTTTTTGTTATTTCTATGATTAGAACTTAGAAGTCTAATTATTCGAAATTTTAGATTTTCTTAGCATTCTACCATATGAAGAAACATGATAATTTTCTAAACCATGATGGAAAAAATTGAAAGATTGAATCAAAGATCTACAAATTACTCTCTTATTGTTCATAGGGAACTTTTAGTTTTCAAGATACGCTCTCGTGTATTTTAATGCTTAGTATCTGTTGGTATTATACTACCCAGTCTCCAGGGTGCGGTAGCCCATTGGTTAGTGCGCTGGAGTTGCACTCGGTAGACCCGGGTTCGATTCCAGCCACTGCCAAAACTGCCGCCGTGTTCATGCGGAGTAGGATCACGTTAAACATGTGGGTCCGAAAGTCCTTCCGAGAGGTTGGTGGTAGGGAAGGAGGGTACGGTCCCTGTGGATGAATCCCCCACTAGGTTCCGGTCTAAATTGGGTGGCACTTCCCGACCGTCCAAACAGTTACCTTACACCTTTCTGGTAGGTCGGACGGTCTGGGTTTCAACAACAACTACCCAGTCTCCAGTGTGTGAGTCTTCATTTGACTTTTTCAAACATTAATATAGTATTTAGCTCTGTTTGTCTCACAATCATTATCAGAATAAAGGTATAAACTCTTACATTCCTAATATATAGTAAAAGTGCTAACTAAAATAAAACTAAAACTGCTAGGTATGAACTAAAAGGTAATTTGTACTCCTTTGAAAACCGTACAATGATATATATGATTTTTGATCAGCTTCTTAGTTTTCGAATTATAGTGATTATAATTTCGATATTTTAATATTCTGAACAATTCTTTAGGAAGGTGGTTCTATTGTTGATATTTTAACATTTTGAACTGTTTTAAAAAAATAGTTTTAATTTCGATATTTTAATATTTTCAACTGTATTTAAAATATCTATGAAGACAAATCACCCACAAAGAAATATGCTATTCACGCAAAAATATTTCATCTCCATTAAACTGGAGTCACTGCTGATTTTTTCATTATGAAAATTATTATTTCAAAACAAAAACTATGAAAGTTCATTTCACGAATTGACCAAGTAAGCAAAAGGACTGTCAGCTCTGAAGGTCGGCTCCACTACCACACAAAGACTCTCTTCCCTTCAGGGCACAACGGCAGGTTGAAGGTTATAAAAGAGAGGGGGTCATAAAAGGAGATGCTTTTCGTCCAGCCGTCACCCCCAAAAGTAGCTTTCGGAGGTGACGGTCCAGCCCTCCTAATTCTTGGAAGAATGTAAAGGGGGAAGAATGTAAAGGGGGTATCTATTTTGTTTCTGAAGATCTAGTGCACAATCTCTTTTTATGCCTCGTCTGGTTCTGGTATATAAATGCGGGAAAATAATGTCAGCTAGCTACACGTAAATAGTATTAAAATCATATATTAAAATAAATCAGCTGAATGCGGCGAATTTATCGGGATGACAGGCTGACAACTCTGCTACCAACTTGACAAAATAAATATCTTAAAAACTTTTACGTAAATTTTTAAATGAAGGCTGGCTAATAAAAAGATATATTTTTTTACTTTCCCTGCAATACATGGTAATGTATAGGGAAAGTATTGGAATCATGGCGAAAATCGCAACTCGAGTTTTCGACAGATCTTCACGTTTCGAGACCTCTAGAATACAATAAAACCATTTTTAGCGTGACGTCTGTGTGTGTGTCTGTCCGTGCAATCTATGTATTCACTCTTAACTCAAAAACTAATGGACCGAATTTCATAAAATTTGGTAGGTGTGACTCTTGGGTGTGACGGTGGTGCTAATTAGTTTTTGGTACAGTTCGGAAAAAAGAACCCGCCTGTTTTTTGCAAAATGGCCCACAAAAATCTTATGTATCCACTCTAGCGGAAATACTAATCGACCAAATTTCACAAAATTTCGTAGATAAATCACTTGTGGGATACTCTGGTGCTGATTAGATTTTGGTACGATTCGGAAAAGAACAACCTGTCCTTTTTTACGAAATGGCCCGCAAAAATCGCCAATATCTGAAAAAAAGACTACGTATGTTCAAATTTAACAATTGAATGCTTGTTTAATACGTAATTTTTGACGAGGAAAAGAATAGGAACAACTCTTTGAGATTTCTTACATTTTTGTTATGCCGCCTTTGGGAAAATGTCCAATTACCAAATAAAAGCAGAAATTGAATTAAAAGTGAAAATTTTGTGTTATTTTGTACAATTAAACTCAATTTAATGAGTTCTTAAAGAAATATAGAAATAATGAATTCGCGTCTGCAGGGAAAGTCATGTGCTGCCCACATCAGATATTTTATAATCCAATACTGATTGATTCAAGTGGATCTAAACAATCTGGAATAGTAATGTGATAGTCAGTGGAGCAGAGAAGGTGGACTTGCATCTACCCCTCCAAGGGCTTAATTTATTTATTAAAATGCAGTTTTTCTTGTGTATTCTTATATAATTACTTTCCCCACAATATAATTACTAATATATATATTAATCCAGAAGCAGACAGAAAGCACAGATGCTAAACACAGAAATTTTGATGTCTAAATCTTTGAAAAATACCAAATCTTGCATAACATTTCACTCACTTATTTAGAAATTAAATTTTGTGTTGTTCAAAATGCAATCTTTGATAACAAATTCGTTATACTTCCTTGATAAAGGCTGGCTGACGCATGAACATTTGATAAATGCACATGCGTCAGCCACACACAACGCCTTTGACAATTGCATCAAAGGCGTTGCGAGTTCTCATTACTAAAAAATATATTAATAAAAAGAAAAGAAAGGCATGAAGATGTATTGTTGCCAAAAAATAAGAGATTTTTTAAAAGAGTTTTAAAATGAGAATGCCAATTTGAATATAAAGCAACACTGAGTAACGTTGTAGTTTATCTTCTCTTTCTCTCTTAGTACATGACTATCTTACTTATACGTAGTTCTTTTTGACTAATAAAATTTAAATGCCATAAAACCATTTCTCTGCCCCACGGAATGAGGGGGTCCAGTTTTTGACATGAACGATAAAATAAATGTGCAAAAATTCAGCTTTCTAGGTCACGAGAGGACTTTTCGGAATCCCCCCCCTCATTTTCTTTGTCTCAGAAAGTGTGTGTGTATGTGTGTGTGTGTGTGTGTGTGGGGGGGGGGGGGGTCGAAAATCCGACTTCGTTAAGATCTATCCTATGTTCGATACTATATTTGCAAAGCTTCAGTTTTCTAGGTCACCGAGGAGCTTCTTGAATCTGGAAAGATAGAGACACTCAGACAATTTCAATCCTTCCACGTGGACAAAATAAAATTCATTTACAATTTAGTTCAGGCCACACGAAACTGCACAGGCAAAGTTCTTTATGGCGGCCACATGGAAGGACTGAAATTGTCAGTTCTCAAAGAAGCTCGCAAAAATTGTGGCTTACAGCAAATTTCTTGTTGCCACTGCAGATATTGGCTATTCCATGCTGACGAGCGTATAATAAGCGCGAAACAGGTACATTGCTGATATTTACAATGGGACCTGTATCTATATTTTTGGGAATGCCCCTTATAGGCGGGTTTTATGTTTTATGAAGACAGAAGCATGTTAGACAATTATTATATAGATATTAATTACGTCCTCCAAATTTATTATTAAAGCTCAAAATATATATAATTGTATTTTTACTTTCCCTGCAATACATGATAATGTATGGGGAAAGTATTGGAATCATGTCGAAAATCGCAACGGAAGTTTTCGACGAATGGAATCTACACGTTTTAAGACATCTAGAACACGAAAAAAATATTTTTAGCATGACGTCTGTGCAATGTATCTACTTTAACTCAAAAACTAATTGACCTTATTTAAAAAAAAATTGGTAGGTAAGTCTCCTGTGAGTGACCCTGGTGCTGATTAAATTTTGGTACGATTCAGGATGAATGAACCCACCTTTTTTTTTGCAAAATAGCCCGCAAAAATTGCCAGTATTCACTCTAGCTGAAGGTGATCAAATTTCACAAAATTTGGTGGATAAGTCACATTCGGTCGTACGATGAAGGATACCTTTTGGTGCTGATTAGATTTTGGTACGATTAAAAGAAGATAAACTTGCCTTTTTTTACGAAATGGCCCTTCAAAAATATAAAATAAAAGACAACGTTTGGTAAAATGTATCAATTGAATGCGTGTTTTATATGCAATTTTTGACAATGAAAAGAGTAAGGCCAAACCTATTACTCTAGGACTAGCCGTTCTTGATATATTTTATGGTTTTTTTTTTGCATTTTTGCTACACTACCTTTAATAAGTTGTTCAGTAACCAAATGAAAACGAAAAATTAATTGCAAATTCAGTGTTATTTAAATTTAAAATAATTATGGGTGTTTTTTTTGTAAAATTAAACTCTATGATATTTACATTTCCTGCAGTGCATGGTAATGTATTGGGAAAGTATTGGAATCATGTCGAAAATCGCAACTCGAATCTTCGACGGATCTACACGTTTTTTTGAGACCTTTAGAATACGAAAACAGAGTGAGCGTGATTCCTGAGATTCTTTTAGCGTGACTTCTGAGATTCTTTCAGAGTGAACTTTGTGTGTGTCTCTGTCTGTCTGTTCAATTCCTATATCTACTCTAACTCAAAAACTAATGGGCCCAATTTCATAATATTTTGTAGGTAAGTCACCCTGGTGCCGATTAGATTTTGGTACGATTCGGGATAAAAGAATCTGCCTTTGCTTGCAAAATGGCCGACAAAAATTGTATGTATTCACTCTAGCTAAAACACTAATAGACCAAATTTCACAAAATGTGGTAGATAAATCACTTGTGTGTGACCCTGCTGCTGATTGGATTTTGGTACGATTCGGGAAAAAAGAACCTACCTTTTTTTTTTTGCGAAATGATCAGCAATAATCGTATGTATCCACTCTAGCTGAGAAACTGACCAAATTTCATAAAATTTGGTAAATAAGTTGCTTGTGAGTTACCGTGATGCTAGTTAGATGTCTGTACGATTCGGGCGGAAAAAATGATCTGCCTTTTTTTCTTTGCGAAATAGCTTGCAAAAATCCTCAAGATCTAAAATAAAATACTACAAATACATCAATTAAATGCATGTTTTACACGCAATTTTTGACGACGAAAAGAATAAGACCAACCCCATTACTAAGATGAACCATTTGCCAGATATTCAAGTTTTCTAAATTTGGGGACTGAAAACATTTTTCACTGTAGTGAAAAAGCTATCTAATTAAATTTCTTAAAATTTAGTAGTTACGTCCCTTGAGGGTTATTCTGATACGGATTCGATTTTGGTATGATTCAGAAAAATATAACCGACCTTTTTAGCGAAAGAGCTCGCAAAGATTGTGAAAATGTGGAAGACCCAGACAACTCGACTGACCCGAGGGCTTTCAGTAGCTGTTTGAGTGGCTGGGATCGTGAAAATATGAAATGAATAAAATCGCTAAAATATATCAAGTACTTATTCTTCATGTAATTTTTGACAGCACAGCGAATAAGATTGACCCAATGACTAGGATAAACAGTTCTTTTTTTGGAATTTTGGAGCTATATATATATATATATATATATATAGCCAAATGCATTAAAACTGTAAGTTGGATATACTATCAGAAAAGTATACATGTTATTTTCTGCAATTAAAATACATTTAATGCATCATGAAATAAAAAAAATCTGATGTGGATCACATGACTTTCCTTATATAATTATATAATGCAATAAATTTACTACTTTTACAGTAAAAAACAGGTTATTCTTATAGTAGATACTTTCCAAGATATTCTTTCCAAGATATTGGGAGATTTATTATAGTATATTCTTTCCAAGATATTGAATTTTCGTCAATGAGTCGTCATTTTCATTGATTTAGCGTCATTTTTATCCATTTGGCGAGATTTTTGTTAATTTGGCAACTATTAAAAATGTTGCCAAGTTGGCGACATTCCCCTAAATTCGTCACTAAAATCTCGCCAAGCGTTATGGACAGAGAAATAAGCTATTTTTACAGCGGGTAAATGATTATTGGCGTTCAAATACACAAGTATTACTCAAAGTATCTTTTCTCGTAAATGGAACGAGTTAGATCCATGAGAATGATGTCATCAAATTTATCGCATGATATTACATATGCAAAGTGAACATGTTTCTTAACAGTTAATATTTTTTTTAATTTATGGGATTTTTTAATAAATGTATTTGAAAAATGTACAATATCTCGAGAACGGTTCATGCTAGCGTTCTAAAGTTTATGTCAATCGTTTTCTAAGGAAAAATTACGTAAGAAATGTATGTCTATTTGCGTAACTTTATTAAAGGTTTTGATTTTTTTCAAAATTTCACTTGAAAATTTAGGGGGGTTCTGAACATTCGATTGTGTTTTAAAACAATAGGCTTCCAGTATTCACGGATTGTTATTTTTGTACCAAATTTCATTCGAATCGCTCCATTCGTTCGTGAGATATCGTCTCCACAGAGTCACTGACACACACAGACATCACTTCAAAAATGTTCGATTCATGATCAGAGATGCTTGAAACGTGCTCTCCCGTCGAAAACTCGAATTCGAATTTTCGACCCCGTCACAATACTTTCTTTATACATTATGTATATAAGGAAAGTAATAAGAAAACGAATTTGAATTTGTAGGGAAAGTCATGTGCTGCCCGCATCAGATTTCTACCATTGCTTTCCATTCTACATATTTTACAGCAAAATATAAGTGCAAACAGTTTTATTTATACATTAATTAATATATGCGTTATTTTGAAGAATGAGTTCAAAACAGCATCTAGAGTCGAGTAGCTTGGCTATGAAACTGTTCAAAATTTCCGCATCAACCACTCAGCTTCAAAAAGTATTTTCAAACTGGTCAGAAATACATTAACATTTACTCCTTTAAAACAATTATTGTATGTGTATCATACCTAAAAAATACAGGGACCTAGAATGTTCTCTTCTGATAAAAGGAAAGAATAACGATATTTCAATTAAAAAAAAAAAAAATCAGTGATCAGTTATATTTCATACCATAAATAATTTTATTTGTAAATGAGGGTGTATTTACAACACACTAAGTCATTATTAAAACATCCTAATCAGCGAAGCATGGAGGAAATTTTGGGAGATAGTGTCTATCCAAATAACCAGCTACCAAGTAACTTTTGTTTTAAATGTATATTGTTTGAATTAAGTACATAAAATATGTCGAATAATGTATGAATTAAGAGGGAGTTGTTTGAGTAGACGTTGTCTTCCCATATTTCCCTCATGGTTTGCCACCAATCTTAATGCTAATGGGGCTTTTGAAAAGTTCCATTTTTTTATGACACACAGGCCAAAATGTTTTCTCACTAATACTATATGTCATGGAGAACAGACGGGGGAGGGGTCTCCTGCTTATAT
Source organism: Amaurobius ferox (assembly GCA_951213105.1). Lineage (NCBI taxonomy): Eukaryota > Metazoa > Arthropoda > Arachnida > Araneae > Amaurobiidae > Amaurobius > Amaurobius ferox. The sequence continues at coordinate 9,376,228 of OX578142.1, forward strand.
TATGAAAACTGATTTAAATATTGCCATGTATTTAAAATATGTATCTTTTTCATCATGAAATTACAAATATTACAATACTTTAATACTTCTATGTCATACAATGCAATACAATTAAGAGTATAACAAAGAATTAAAAGGTTTGAGTAGGTGAATAATAAAAAGCCCTTATAAATGGAAAGGTATACCCCAACTCAAATGGAAATGTCTGACTTCACCATTGGTGAAGTCAGACATTTCCATTAGCCAGTGACTGTTAGACACCGACCAGATTGTATATACATATATCTAGAAGAGGACAATTTAAATCTATATAGTGATCTAAATTAAGACTAAGTGCATTTTATTGGTAGGTCATCTGGTTAATTGAGTCAGTATTGAAGAGTGTAGTTACTCTTCTCCATTTTTGGTCGAAAAGCTTTTTTTTATATATATTCTTGTTCATGGTGGTAGGTATGTGAATCAAGTAGTATTCTGAAAAAGTCACATTCTTTGATATTTATTTAGTATTCAGAACCTAATTTAGTTGAAAAACTAACATTCTCCACTGTGAATCTTGCTGTAAAACTCACATTTTCCATTCAGTCAACAGGAAGACTTTATCAGCTCACATGATCAGCCATCTACTTACTTTTCTATTACCTTTTCGTTACATAGTATGGTTGAGTGTGATTCATTATCATTTGTAAAATATAGTATTTGAAGCTTATTTTAACCAAAGTAGATATTTTTATATTTATTCTTTTAAAATGTTACATTTTAATTAGTTTTGATGTAAAACATACCATTCATCAATTAAATCTTGTTTTTTACCATGGATAAATTTTGTTTTCCTGTGGTTAAATTACTTTTTGTGAATCATTTCAGCTTACAGTATAGCGACAATTAAAATGAAAAGGTTCTCAGGTTCTATGAATTTTAAGCAAAGTGAGTAAAATGACAAAAATGGAGATGTGAGTTTTGCAGTTAAGCCTCTATCTTCCTTTATAACTGGAGTGACTGATGAATTTCTTTGCAAGCTGTAACTTCCCTCCCCTTCTCTGGGGGGGGGGGGGGTAGCCTGCATGGTAAAAGGTAATCTATACTTGCAATCAATGTGGATATTTCTATAAGAAGTTTCGATCAATATTATATGATGTTTCATGCACAGTCATTCTACATGGAGATATTAGCTTATATTAGTGGTGGATTTACTGATAAGATGAATTAGAAGTCACTTATGGTCACTCCACCATTGCTAAAAGGTCCCCAAACAATTTATGTAAAATGTATAATATAGACTCCTTAAATTCATCACTATTTAATCTTGTAGATACTAAATCAGCATTAATGTTTTTCTTTACAACTCAGAATTTTTTTCACACTTTAAATTAATATGTACATGTCAATTCTAATTTAGATAAGTTTGATATAAATCAAATGAATAGTTTTAGGAGAATTCTGTATAGCAACTCCCCTCACCCCCACCCAATTGTGAAAACCCCAAAGATAGTAAATCTGCAGTTGGCTCTTTTTACTTTTACAAATCAGAATTTCTTTTAATTAATTATACATTTTAAACCAATATAAATTTTAAATCCAAGTTAGACTAATTTGATATAAATCAAATCGACATATTTAGGAAAACTCTATGTAGATGCTACTCTATGTAGGTGTGACTCTAATTTATCATTCTTTAGTGTACTATGAATTGTATCACATAATCAAAGTATGTATGCTGTCAGAAAACATTAGACAAAGATTAATATCTGTTAATTTTCATTTAAGTTTTAAAAGATATTTTTGTTGTGTTAGTTCACTTGCAAAAGCATACAAATGGCATCTTAACACAATTTTTGCTCCCCCCCCCCCCTTTGTTATCCAGAAAATATAACAAATTAAGAGATAAAATTCCATTATTTAGATGTAAAAGTGGCACCGAAAGTTTTGTCCTAGCTGATTTAGCACTTTTACATATTTTCTACCTGGGGAGTTTCATTAAGTCACTAGTGGAACACAGAAGAATTAAAAATAGGGATGATATTCAAATCATATTACTGCAACAGTTCAAAAGGTAAGTACAGAGCATGACTGCACATAATCAATAATGAACTGGTTTACAGTGTAAAATACAGTGCAAATCAGGATAAATAAGCATACATACATTTTAGAAATCAACTGAATTTTTTTATACAAGCTTTAGCCATTTCAGTTTGGCCTACATAGTCTTGCACTTATTTGGATGTTCATGTCTAGACAGTTGATTTCTGAAACATACATTTACTTATTTATCTTGATTTGAATTGCATTTGTTGTAAACCAGTTCATTAGTTCAAATAATAGCTGAAATGCTTGAATGTATGCTCTACAAAACAGTTTATAGCTTTCAGATCTGTAGAAACACTGATGGTCACAAAAGTGGAAATTGATAATTAAATTTGGCGCATATAGTATTATTTCGAATAAATATTTATACTTTCATGTCTTAAGGTTGTTTTTCAAAATTCATATTGTTTTGCTAAATAGATATCTCCTTTATTAGGAACACCCTGTTATATTTAGGAACACCCTGTTATATTCATTCAAATAAAAAATTACATTGTTCAGTGATGGTGGAGGATTTGCACACAGTATGGCAAGGGTTCCAATGCCGATGATGCCTAAAACTATTTCTGTGTCTACATAATGTATGAGCATGTTAGTCTGTAGACCCAAAAGTCCATCTAAAAGATGATGGGTTAGGGAAAGGATGTTGCAATCCCTGTGCTTGCTACCCCACCCCCCATTGGGTTCTGGTCTAAACTGAGTGACACTGTCACGGTCATCTAAACAGTTGCCTGACATCTTTGGTTAGATCAGACAGTCTCAATACAAGAATTAGTATTTAGCAGATTCTTTTTCAATTTGTGCTGTAAATAAAAATAAACTGAAAAATTTCATTTTTTAAATAAAAATAAAATAAGAAAACAAAGTGCAAGGGTAAATATTATAATTAATACATTTAAAAACACAACTCCATTCATTTATAAACTGATGTTGATTTTCCTTAATTATATGTCGCAAAAATATAAAGTTTGGAAATTATAATTATGAATATTACATACAATGGCAAATTATGAATAATACCCACTGTTTGAAAAAATCATAGTGTATTTGTCTTTGTGATAATCTGACATAAGTTGCCTGCAACATAAATTTAATGATATTGCATTTATTGAAATGGTGTGAAACTTGGAAGAAAACTTTATAGATTCAAACAATATTAACAAAACTCTGTAGATTAACATATAACAAAATTGTATAGATATTTAGACAAAATTGTATAGATTCCTACATCAAATATAGTAAAAAGTTCACTTTAGTCTATCGATTAGTGAATTATTTTAGTACAAAAGCTCATTAAAACTTCATTTTTTTTATACGTATATATAAATTATACAAATTTTATAGTTTCAACTTATTAGAATCACTTATTTCCGTATTAAATAATGTTTCTTGGAAACAATATTTACTGAAATGAGTTCAACTCAAGGGGTCAGAGTTAGAGGTCTGTATGGCCTCAGGTCTGGTCCGTGGATTTAGGTGCGACCTAGCCCACAGGCCAGGTTCGGACTACATTTTATTAAATTCATGTCGGGTTGGGCCAAGTCAAAATAAATAAAAAACTAAAAATAAATCAAAATTGAAACAGAAAAATTTGATATTACATATGAAACTAAATTTTAAATTACCGGATAAAAGATTCCTCCCATATTAAGTAATAAAAGTTTGCTTTGTACGAAAAATGCAGATGGGTAAATTAAAACCTGATACAGAAAAATTATAATTTCATATAAAAATTGAAGACGACATTTATATTTATTCAATGACATTCCAAAGTCAAAATGAAACATTGTTCTTTGCAACATTCAAGTTGTTTGAAACTACAGTAACAGAAAATATATTCTGGCTTGGATGCAGCAAAATAGATATATGATGCCCATGTATCAAATGTTATGTTTTGTAACATCATGTGGGTGTTGAACCCCTTAAACCTCCCCTTTAAACATACTCCTGTCTACAGTCCTGGAGTTTTACACCTCTTCCCTCAAATACTGCTTTTCTTGAGTGTGGTTTCAGTGCTTTAATCATATAAACACACTGGCAGCATACCCGTTCTTCGTATGAAGTATATAATATAAAGAATCTTAAAATTCACAATCATGTGCAAATTCCTATAGTATACTAAATGACATTGTTAATCAAAATATTCTATTAAAATATTTAATTTAATGCTTCTAAAAAGAATTTTAAAAGTATCTGTTCTTGCTATACAGAATTATCTTCAGGAGCAGATCTGAAGAATAAAAAGTCCTGGTCTTGTTTGTAAACAAATTTACAAAATATATGAAGTTGAATAAATATATGCAAAATAAAAGAGCTAAAACTGTATATGGCCCGTACTACAACTTATGAGTTTCTAAAATCTTTGTCAAAATAAAACAGATGACATAATAAATTGAAAATATCAATAATCCCGTAATCTTAAAACCTAAAGGCCGTAATTGATTCCAGTATATGACAAAATATGTGCTAACATAACCGGGCTTTTAATGTTTGCTCTACTATTTCGTCTTTACACAGTGAAATTGATTTCATCTTTAAACTTGGTCAGGATGCCGGTTACTCTTTTGAGTTTATCAAATCTTTTCAAATATTCACTGTAATTTTATTCAACCCAATTCTAAACTCATTCCCATTTATGAATGTGTGCCGTTTAAAGCTAGTTTTCCGTACCACCCCAAAAAAATTTCGTCCCCTTATCAAATTCAAATTTTGTATCGAGTTTAATTTTAGACCTGCTCACTCAACAGTTACCACTTTGTTTAATCGCATTTGTACTGATAAATTTAGGGATAAAGATAACTTTAAGAGCCATGCTGGGGTATATGTAGTACCCCTTCTTTTTCTAGATAATGTTTATAAGTTTTATATTGGTAGCACTAAACGCACGGTTGGTATATAGTTGACTGAACATAATAGGGACGTTAAAAACGGTAGGCAATCGACAGCTCTTGCCCAATTAGTGATTAATGATAACTTTCAACTCCTTTTCGAAAATTCCTTTCTTTTGATCAGCTGTAATAATTCCCGGGACTATTTTACTCTATGAATTCCTCTTTATTTATCTACATTGCACCTCTATCTGTAATTTTGACCCTGTCAATGTTTAAGTTATGCCTGGCGACATGTTCGTGATTCCATGAGAGTCAAACCTTTACAAAGTTATCTCTAAAATATAAAATATTAAAAAAAAAATTTGTTTTTTTTACTTATATATATTTGTGCTTAAACTGGATTATGATAATTTGTCTTTCTTGTATTTGTAAAATTTAAATCTGTTTCTGGTGATTTTGTGTGGATGCATTAAACATGTTTAGTAGTGATGCCAATTTTATAATATGTAAATTCAACTTGCCGGTAGTGGATAGTATTTAAGCATGTTAGCATAATTTTTTATTTAACGCCACTGAGGAAGGGTATGATGATGATACCCGAAAGCACTCTGGCTTTTATATTATATGTACATCTGATGGATGTTTTAATAAAATGACGTTTAAAATCTAATGATTTGTCATTCATTTATTATTTAAATCGATGACAATTAACACATAAATTTTAAAATTCGTCGGCAAATAACTATATAACTAAATGAAAATGTTTTTAAACTTAAAATTGGATATAACAAATAAATATCTATTTTTGCATTTTGTATGAGATGGCATGGTGTTCAGACTCATCTTAAAATAAATGATATCCATTATTTTAAATCATTTGTAAAATACATCGCATACCACATATATATTTATTTGTGCCAGATGCGAAAAAGTTGGCATCAAGCAATGTAAGCAGACAGGTATCAGTATAACTAATGAAGAAGCAGAGCCGAGCCTTTAGTGTCAAATTGCATATTATATTGAACAAGACTAATTGCTAATTTAATGTGGTAAAAGAGTCTGTATAACTCAATGTTGGTCAAATGTTCACATGCAGATGATCATGGTGCAGGGGTACTTTGTTCAGAAAAGAAAACACTGAAAAATTTTAACTTTCAGAAAAAAGATAAAAAAATCATTTCTACAATTGTGCAAGTACCACTCTATATTTTCTTCTCGTTCATAAATATTAGTTAATGATGATTATAACATGATGCCTCAATGAGCAACCCAAAATTATATTTATACGGTAATGCAATATTTGGAATTTGAGAAATTTTGCACTTCCATTACCATGATAAATTTCAATTTTTTGACACTTTATTACAAATATTTTACAAACTAGTTTAAAAATATAATAAACAACTACTCCTTTATGCACTCTATTTATTTTATGCAGAATTTTTATATTTGCAGTTCAGCTGAATTTGCAATAAAAGGAGCATATGCTGAATACCATGTTCAAAAAATGTCCTTTCGTTACAACATTTTAAACAAGAATATTTAAAAAAGCTACCAATTGAAAAATGTAATTTTGTATTTTTTTGTACAATGTTATAAGAAGCATATAGGTTCACTATTCAGTTTTCTGGATAACTATTAATTTTATTAGTTAAAATTTAGAATAAACTGGTTCAGTTCGACAAATTTTTCTTCTATTACTGAAGAAATCCATATTTATAGAATTAATATTTCAAGAATATATTTTAATGCCATGTTTTATATAAGGCTATATAATTTATGGATACGATGATTAATGCTGGAATGTTAAATCCTCATGAGCCATGGCAATGTAGTATTAAACTTTTCATATATTTGGTTTAATATAATAGTATAAAAATGCATTGAAATGCTTTCAAGGGCGATAGCAGGATTCTATAAAATGTGATGAACGTATTATTGATTGATGTTTGTTATGGATATTATTCTACGAGGTTCAATCCTTAGCTAAGATAGTATTGGGAGACTGTGCATCTTGATTACTCTATAAAAAAGGTGCAATTTTCGATTATAGCTCTTGTTTTTCTCCCGTTGTTTAAATTTGAACTCTTTAATTAGTTGCTTCACTGTAAAATATTTAACCAATGTAGTCAAATATCTATAAATAAATTTTTCATTCTTAAATATTTTCAGATAAATAAGTAAGTGCAGCACCAGCTTGCACTTATTTGCATCTTAAAATATTGGTATTCATGAAGCACAATTTTGGGAAAGCCGACTGACTACACTCTCCAACGTTTTCATGCAATATTACTTACTGTTAAAAAAAATGTGTATTGCACGCATTTATTACCATTTAAACATAATCTGTCTGCAAGTTACATTTTAATGCATTTACTGATAAGGTGCAAAGCTCAAGAGAAATTTTCTAACGTACAGCATCCAAAACTTACAGAAATTTTTTTTTCACTTTGTATTGCCAATTGACCGCTGAAACTGAGCCCAATAAATAAGCAACAGCGTTATAAGAATTACAATTTTAAGCTTTATAGGAATAGTGGAGTTGTGCTAGAAATGTATCAAATACAATACTTACCCTTATTTACATTTTTTCCCTATATTTTTGAAGTAAAAGTGTTTTTATTTACATACACAGCTAGGGTTGCTGTGCTACTGATCTTACGCCAATATTGTCGGGCATTGGCTGCACAAATGACCGAAAGTTCGCCAGCCACTGTAAATCGCATTATCATATAAACGTGCAAATTACTGAATAAAGTATAAAACCATTGGATTTACATAATTAAGCTAAACCCCTATTTTCTCCTGTAGTCAGAAAATGTAAAATATTCAGTGTAGGAAATAAGAAAACGGCTTTTAAAGTACTCCGATCGCTGTCCGACGCCTCTATAGCGCCATCTATTTCACAGCAGTAAAACTAAAACTTTATAATTTTGTTTGAGTATTTTATTTATAGATAATTAATTAATTGATATTATACGAATTTTCTGACCACACAAGAAACTACATATATCATTCTATCACTCGTACAAATTCCAAAAGGATTTGCACAGCCGTTCTTTTGCGGTTATGATAATAGGAATGGCCTATACTTTAACATGGGTGGAAAACGACCGAAAACCGCCTTAACGTTGTGCAAATTAATCTGCATCATAGTCGATCTGCCTCTGCTATTCTTAGCAAAAGGCTTTTCAATGGTAGAGCCGATATTGCTCTTATCCAAGAACCCTGGACCTGTAATGGAAAGATTTTGGGTCTAGGGATCAAAGGATTCAATGTCTTTTATGACACATCCTGTACCAGACCCAGAGCCTGTATTGCTGTCAGCAACAAGCTCAATGCCGTTCATATGGTCAATTTCCTTGATGGTGACAATGTTGCCATCAGTGTGAAACTTAAAACTGATGAACATATGATGGAATACATCTTTGCTTCTGCCTATCTTCCTCATGAAGATAAGGAAACTCTTTCTAAGATCATTATTAATCTTACTGATTACTGTAATAGTAGTAAAATTATCATTGGTTGCGATGCAAATGCCTATAACACTGTTTGGGGCAGTAGTAATTGCAACCGTAGGGGTGATGACCTTTTAGAACAGATCCTTCTCCATAAGCTTTATTTACTTAATAAGGGTAATACTCCTACTTTCGTGACTGTAAATCGTCACAAAGTTATTGATATTAGCTTAAGCAATAGTCCTGCTTTTGAGTCGGTAATTAATTGGAAGGTTTCAGATGATATATCCTTGTCTGACCATCAATTAATTTCTTTTTCTGTTAAAGGTCCTGTAAAATCCATAGAGGACAAGGGTAGGAACCCTAAGAAGACTAATTGGGGTTCCTACAAAGATGATCTCAGGGCCAATTTGGCTAATCACAATGGTGAGTATTCCTCTATAGAAAACCTGGATTTGGCTGTTGACTCTGTGCAACAGGCCATCATCCATACTTTCCATAGGAACTGCAGAACCACTATTGCTAACTCCCCAAGGATAGTTTCTTGGTGGTCTAATGAGCTCAGCCGGTTGTGTGGGAAATGCAGGAAGCTCTTTAATAGAGCTAAGAAGAATGGTGATTGGCAGACTTATAAATCTGCCCTCACCTCCTATAATAAAGCAGTCAGGGATGCCAAGAGAAATTCTTGGAGAACGTACTGCGAAGGTATTAATGATGCCCCTGCCATTGCAAAACTTGTTAAGTTTATGGCTAGAGACAGAAATTGTAAACTTAACACTGTCAAGAAGTCCAATGGTGACTTTACTGTTACTGGTGAAGAGACCCTGACTGAGTTGCTCAGGGTTCACTTTCCGGTTTCTTATCCTTATGTTCAGTGTGACAGTGGTATTGCTTGCTCCACGTCCTTGTCTGATGACAATAGCTGGAACATTGCTAGGAGCATTGTTACTCTTGATAGGGTTAAATGGGCAATTAATTCCCATAAACCCTATAAAACTCCAGAAACTGATGGCTTCATTCCAATTCTTCTCCAGGAGGGAATTGAGGTGCTTGCTTCCATTCTCTGCAGTATCTACAGAGCCTGTATTGCCTTAGGTCACATACCAAATGCGTGGAGGCATACAAAGGTAATCTTCATTCCGAAAATTGGAAAGGACAATTATTATGAGGCCAAATCTTTTAGGCCTATCAGCCTTACGTCTTTTCTTTTAAAGACTATTGAAAAGCTTATTGATAGGTATTTAAGGGAAGTGATTCTGGCCTCTAAGCCCTTGTCTAATTCTCAACATGCCTATCAACCGGGCAAATCTACGGACACTGCTCTTTACAGTCTCTCCTTTATTTTAGAGAGAAATCTCAATGCCAAGGAAATTGCTCTTGCTACCTTTCTTGACATTGAAGGTGCCTTTGATAAGGTACCCATCGACACCATTCTTGTTGCTCTTGACAGAAAAGGTGTTGATACCACGATCTCTTATTGGATCAAGAACCTGTTATCTAACAGGTATATCTGTGCATCTTTACTTGGTGATAGTATGACTGTGCATGCACTTTCGGGCTGTCCACAAGGAGGTGTGCTCTCACCAATTCTCTGGTGTTTAGTTGTGGACTCTCTTTTGGAAAGCATCAATATCTCTGGCGTCTCTTGCGTTGGATATGCTGACGATGTTGTCAACATTGCCAGGGGTAAATTTGGCAACACTGTCTCTGACATGATGTCTACTGCTCTCAGGAGGGTTGAGACATGGTGTAAAAATGCAGGCCTTACGGTTAATCCGCAGAAGACTGCTTTAGTTGTGTTTACAAGGAAACACATACTTAATCTTGGGAATATTTGCTTCTTTGGACAGAAGCTTATTTGCTCCAAGGAGGTTAAATTCTTGGGAATTTATTTTGACAAGGAACTCAATTGGAAGAGACACTTGGACTACTGCACGACTAAAGCCAGAAGAATCTTCTGGTCTTGTAGGAATGCTATTGGGAAAACCTGGGGCTTAAATCCCAGAGCTATCCATTGGATTCACTCGATGATAGTCTGTCCTATCATTTCTTATGGATCCATTGTTTGGTGGTCTAGAATTAGAAGTGAAACTGCTAAACTTGATTTAGTTAAAATTCAAAGGATGGTGTGCATTGCAATTTCTGGTTGCATGAAAACCACTCCTACTGCATCTCTTGAACTTTTACTTGGTTTGCATCCGCTTTATATGCGTATTGAAGCAGAGGCACTTATCTGCATGAACAGACTCAAATATCTGAAACACTGGAAAGATTACTCAAGGTATCTATCTTGGGGCGAACTTAACAGTAATGTTGCTAGGCATCCTTATTTCTGTATGCCACCTGATGGCATACATGTCAAATTTACGTTTGATAAGCCTTATGAAATTCTTGTCCCCTCGCGGGATGATTGGAAGAGGACTCCTACCTACAATAAACTGAAATGTTTTGTATGGTACACTGATGGCTCGAAGATTTGCACAAGTACTGGTGCTGGTGTCTGTTGCCCTGATGATGGCACTGAGCTATCTTATCCGCTTGGCAATTTAGCTACTGTCTTTCAGGCTGAAGTATTTGCCATTCTTATGTGTTGTAGAATTTGCTATGACAGAAAGTATGAGAATAGCCAGATTTTCATTTGTTCTGACAGCCAGGCTGCTCTTACAGCTCTGGGGAAGTTCACTGGGACGTCTTCCCTTGTCTGGGAATGTTATAATGCTCTCTGTAAAATTGCTAGTAATAATAGTGTCATTCTGTACTGGGTGCCTGGTCATTCGGGCATTCCTGGCAACGAATTGGCAGACGAACTTGCTAGGAAAAGCTCTAGTACTCCTTTTGTGGGCCCTGAGCCGGCCTTGGGTATTCCTAATGATCTTATCAGAAGAATTGTCTATGACATCTTCAGGAAGCTTCAATGTAAGAACTGGCGTGACACTAAGGGACAAAGGCAAGCGAAAATCCTCAACTGCAATTGCCCTAGTACACGCCAAAAGGAACTTTTCAGGCTCAGTAGAACTGGCATCAGGAGAGCTGTTGGGCTCCTTACTGGGCACTGCACCCTCAAGAGACATCTTAATATCATGGGTGTCTCCAAGGATTCGCTTTGCAGAAGCTGCAATTACAGCGAAGAAACTGCAGCTCACATTCTATGTGAATGTGAGGCTTACTCTGCTCACAGATTCGAACACATTGGTCGTCATGTGATTGAACCCTGGGAGCTGAACGACATTCCTGTCAAGTGCCTGCTTATTTTCGCATCGGCTACTGGTCTCTTTTCTTAGGGATCTTCGTTTTCTTTTTGGGGTAGTACAATAGACCTCTGGTCGATGTGCTGGGCTCTTTTGGAGCCACCCACCTTTATTTCATTCATATATATATATATATATATATATTCGAAATCTTGCACCCACAGTGCAAAATGACTTCCGATGCCTCTGACCATTATCCTTCGTAAATCTCACGGTCACCATAAGAAGCAAAGCCCTTTGATTAATAAGCACAGTTAGCCGTGACTTGCACGTGTAGCGGAGATATGAGGTAAACAACTACTTTATAAACTGCACCGTTATACTTTGTAAACTTCCTGGCCATCATAGGAAGCCCTTTGATTAATATGCACCGTTAGCAATGACTTGCATGCGTAGTAGAGGTGCGAGGTCAACAGCTACTTCATAAAGTACTCCAAGGTAAATAAGGCTATTTATATCTTCGGGTTCGGTTTATCATCTAGTTTTACCTTTTCAGAAGTTTTTTCATTAATTCTTAAGACTTTGTTTTACTTTTATTGATTTGTAAACCAGTAGTTTTAGCAAACTTGTTAAGGCTATTAGTTTTCTGTGTGTGTGTGTGTGTGTTGTAGATCACTAAATCTAAATCTTCCAAGACATATGAATTTTCCTCTAATGCCTCTTCTCTTGTCTTTGATGGTGTTTCTCATGATCCAATCAATGACTATAATAAACCTGACATCACACATTCCTTTTTTACACCTGACTTAATTTGGAAGGGCTCCGTCAGTTTTTCATTTACTTCAACACAGCTGCTGCTGTTTCGATAAATCTTCTTAATGATGTTAATAATTTTTTGTGGGATTCCATAACTATCAAGTATCTGCCATATACAGGGTGGCCACTCTTTGAACATATTGAAATTCCCTGACTTTTCCAGGTTTTCCAGGTGAATTGAAAAGAAATTCCAGACCAGTAATTTTAACATAAAACGTGCACACGTACGTCCCTATTTGGTTACAAATTTGATTAAAGAATCATAACAATTTAACTCCACTATCCAAAAAAGTTATATTAAATCAGGAGAAAAAAATACACATATTTTTTTTGTTTTTACAAATAAATTTTGACATTTTTAATAAAAAATTCATGTAAATGCAGTAAAATTGGACTACTGAAATATTTAAAAGAATTTAATGGTTTTCATTGAAGACAATAAAAAGAAATAGTCTAAACTGATGCCTATAAATATGGGCATTGCAAATTGCTCACAATGACAGAGATCATTAAAGATATGCAATAACTACACTACAACAAGCCACAGCTATTGAATAAATGGCAATTCAGCAATGTCGAAAGAATGTCATTAAAATAGAAAAAAATATAGTAAAATGTATATAATATACAGAGATGCCAACCTCTGCAAGGGGTCATCGGTAGAAAAATCAGTAGTTTTCAGTAAAACCGCATTGACCATCAGTAAGATTTTACGTATATTGACAATATATATTTTAAAACCTTAGAATAAGTTCAAAATGTAGTTTTGCTAACTTAACTGAGTTAATTACAACTGAATGGCACTAATATCGAGAAATCCCCCTTGGATCCTTGCTGATCCCTGGGCCCTGTGTACCTGGTGCTTGTTATGGCCCGCTCCTTGCCATCTAGCTTTGCGAATGACTCCGGCGGTTACACTTTTCACGTTAGAAAAGTGTGGGGAGACGGAGCCTAGAGGGGGCTTCGATCGAACTGGAAGTAATCCGTGGTTTTTCTCTCTTATATGGTTGCAGCATGGAGCAATCGGATGTGACTTTTTCGAGTTTTCTTGGTTCTCCGTGCTGCAGCAGCGAAAGCGAAGGAGTGTTGAAAGGATTGGGTTCATCTTCGGGTGTTTCCCAATCAGCCATTGAAACAACCCCTCTGGGGTTGGATCTTGGCAAAAAGGAGGAAGCCTGCAGTCCGGCTGTTGAAGGAAGTGGAGTCGCGAACCTCGGTGACCGACACACTGAAACCATGACTGTGACGCAGGGTATACTCACCAAAGCACAGAGGCGCAGGAGGAGGCGCACGCCTAGACAGTTGGACCAGAGGCTTGCAAAAGCTGGCACTGTAACAGAGAAGGTCGGAGGTACCAAACGACTTAGGTCGGCAGGAGCCACACCTTCTCCAAGGGATCTAGTCGTCAAGAAGAGATCAAGGACAGACATCCAACCTGGAACATATGCTCAGGCAGTCCAGGTTATTAAGATGGCTATTGTCAAGAAGTCCTTCCCTTCTAGTAAGCTGAGCAAGGAAGAGGGTGACTCTCGATAAAATAGATGAGATCCCCACTGGTGAGCAACCTCCGAAGATCCATAGCTTTAGCTCAAACGCTGGAGCTTTGGTTCTTCATTGCAATGATGCAAATACTGTGGAATGGGTCAAGAGAACCTTCCATAATGACAGTCAGGTTTTGGGAGAGGCACTTATAGTCTTGAGTGCTAATGACCTTCCCAAACCTGTCAAGGTGGCCTTCAAGACCAGAGACGTGTACACTAAGGAGCCGAGTGTTTTGCTGAAACGGCTGAACCGTTTCAACCCGGAGTTGAAGTCTGAGGAGTGGCGTGTTCTGCAAAATTTTGTGGAACCCCACTCTGTAAGATGGATCATCGAGGTGGATTCGGAGGCTGCGGAAGCGATTCGCAAAGCCGCCCTTGGTGCATTCACCGGTTTGGACCGTGGAGTCTTTAAGATTCTTCGAGATCCAAACAAAAAGCCTAAAGGGAAGATGGAGATGGAGGAACAGCCAGTAGACCGGGCGACCTCCTCTCAGGTAAGTATTGGTAGTCTTGAGACTATGATACCTAAACTTAATGATCTAGAAATTGCTTCTGGTTCTGATGTTACACTTCATGCTAATCCTCTGATTTCGGATGACGAGTTGGAAAAACGCATGAAGGATTTTGACAATGATATCACGCTTGATGCTGATCATTGTCTTGATGCTAGGTGAGCTTCTCTCTCCTAGGATTTCTCTGCCCTTTTCTTGTTTTTGTTTATGGGTTGTCTTAATGTTGTGCAAATTAATCTGCATCATAGTCGTTCTGCCTCTGCTAATCTTAGCAAAAGGCTGTTCAATGGTAGAGCTGATATTGCTCTCATCCAAGAACCCTGGACCTGTAATGGAAAGATTTTGGGTCTAGGGATCAAAGGATTTAATGTCTTTTATGACACATCCTGTACCAGACCCAGAGCCTGTATTGCTGTTAGCAACAAGCTCAATGCTGTTCATCTAGTTAAATTCCTCGATGGTGACAATGTTGCCATCAGTGTGAAACTCAAAACTGATAAACATATGATGGAATACATCTTTGTTTCTGCCTATCTTCCTTATGAAGATAAGGAAACTCTTTCTAATGTCATTATCAATCTCACTGAATATTGTAATGGTAAAAAAATGATTCTTGGTTGCGATGCGAATGCCCATAACACTGTTTGGGGCAGTAGTAACTGCAACCGTAGGGGTGATGATCTTTTAGAACAGATCCTTCATCATAAGCTTTATATACTCAATAAGGGTAATACTCCTACCTTTGTGACTGTAAAACGTCACGAGGTTCTTGACATCAGCCTAAGCAATAGTTCTGCTTTTGAGTATGTCATTAATTGGAAGGTTTCAGATGATATATCCTTGTCTGACCATCAATTAATTTCTTTTTCTGTTAAAGGTCCTGTAAAATCTACTGAGGACAAAGGTAGGAACCCTAGGAAGACTAATTGGGGTTCCTACAAAGACGATCTTAGGGCCAAATTGGCTAATCACAATGGTGAGTATCCCTCTATTGAAAACCTGGATTTGGCTGTTGACTCTGTGCAACAAGCCATTATCCACTCCTTCCATAGTAACTGCAGAACCCCCAATGCTGACTCCCCAAGGATAGTTCCTTGGTGGTCTAATGAGCTCAGCCGGTTGCGTGGGAAATGCAGGAAGCTCTTTAATAGAGCTAAGAAGAATGGTGATTGGCAGACTTATAAATCTGCCCTCACCTCTTATAATAAAGCAGTCAGGGAATCCAAGAGGAATTCTTGGAGAACGTACTGCGAAGGTATTAATGATGCGCCTGCCGTTGCAAAACTCGTTAAGTTGATGGCTAGAGACCGAAATTGTAATCTTAACACTGTCAAGTTGCCAAATGGTAACTTTACTGTTACTGGTAAAGAGACCCTGACTGAGTTGTTCAGAGTTCACTTTCCGGTTTCATATCCTCATGTTCAATGTGACAGTGGTATTGCTTGCTCCACGTCCTTGTCTGATGACAATAGTTGGAGCATTGCTAGGAGCATTGTTACTCTCGATAGGGTTAAATAGGCAATTAGTTCCCATAAATCCTATAAAACTCCGGGAACTGATGGCATCATTCCAATTCTTCTCCAGGAGGGAATTGAGGTGCTTGCTCCCGTTCTCTGTAGTATCTACAGAGCCTGTATTGCCTTTGGACATATACCTAATGCGTGGAGGCATACTAAGGTAATCTTCATTCCGAAAATTGGAAAGGACAATTATTATGAGGCCAAATCTTTTAGGCCTATCAGCCTTACGTCTTTTCTTTTAAAGACTATTGAAAAGCTTATTGATAGGTATTTAAGGGAAGTGATTCTGGCCTTTAAGCTCTTATCTAATTCTCAGCATGCCTATCAACCGGGCAAATCTACGGACACTGCTCTTTACAGTCTCTCCTTTATTTTAGAGAGAAATCTCAATCCCAAGGAAATTGCTCTTGCTACCTTTCTCGACATTGAAGGTGCCTTTGATAAGGTACCTATTGACACCATTCTTGTTGCTCTTGACAGAAAAGGTGTTGATACCACGATCTCTTATTGGATCAAGAACCTGTTATCTAACAGGTATATCTGTGCATCTTTACTTGGTGATAGTATGACTGTGCATGCACTTTCGGGCTGTCCACAAGGAGGTGTACTCTACCAATTCTCTGGTGATTAGTTGTGGACTCTCTTTTGGAAAGCATCAATATCTCTGGCGCCTCTTGCGTTGGATATGCTGATGATGTTGTCATTATTGCCAGGGGTAAATTTGGCAACACTGTCTCTGACATGATGTCTACTGCTCTCAGGAGGGTTGAGACATGGTGCAAAAATGCAGGCATAACGGTTAATCCGCAGAAGACTGCTTTAGTTGCGTTTACAAAGAAACGCATACTTAATCTTGGGAATATTTGCTTCTTTGGGCAGAAGCTTATTTGCTCCAAGGAGGTTAAATTCTTAGGAATTTACTTTGACAAGGAACTCAATTGGAAGAAACACTTGGACTACTGCACGACTAAAGCCAGAAGAATCTTCTGGTCTTGTAGGAATGCTATTGGGAAAACCTGCGGCTTAAATCCCAGAGCTATCCATTGGATTTACTCGATGATAGTCTGCCCTATCATCTCCTATGGATCCATTGTTTGGTGGTCCAGAATTAGAAGTGAAACTGCTAAACTCGATTTAGTTAAGCTTCAAAGGATGGTGTGCATTGCAATATCTGGATGCATGAAAACCACTCCTACTGTAACTCTTGAACTTTTACTTGGTTTGCATCCGCTTTATATGCGTATTGAAGCAGAGGCACTTATCTGCATGAACAGACACAAATATCTGAAATACTGGAAAGATTACTCAAGGTATCTATCTTGGGGCGAACTTAACAGTAAGGTTGCTAGTCATCCTTATTTCTGTATGCCACCTGATGGCATCCATGTCAAATTTACGTTTGACAAGCCTTATGAAATTCTTGTCCCCTCGCGGGATGATTGGAAGAGGACTCCAACCTACAACAAACTGAAATGTTTTGTATGGTACACGGATGGCTCGAAGATTGGCACAAGTACTGGTGCTGGTGTCTGTTGCCCTGATGATGGCACTGAGCTATCTTATCCGCTTGGCAATTTTGCTACTGTCTTTCAGGCTGAAGTATTTGCCATTCTTATGTGTTGTAGAATTTGCTATGACAGAAAGTATGAGAATAGCCAGATTTTCATTTGTTCTGACAGTCAGGCTGCTCTTATGGCTCTGGGGAAATTCACTGTGACGTCTTCCCTTGTCTGGGAATGTTATAATGCTCTCTGTAAAATTGCTAGTAATAATAGTGTCATTCTGTACTGGGTGCCTGGTCATTCGGGCATTCCTGGCAATGAATTGGCAGATGAACTTGCTAGGAAAGGCTCTAGAACTCCTTTTGTGGGCCCTGAGCCGGCCTTGGGTATTCCCAATGACCTTGTCAGAAGAATTGTCTATGACATCTTCAGGAAGCTTCAATGTAAGAACTGGCGTGACACTAAGGGACAAAGGCAAGTGAAAATCCTCAACTGCAATTGCCCTAGTACACGTCAAAAGGAACTTTTCAGGCTCAGTAGAACTGGCATCAGGAGAGCTGTTGGGCTCCTTACTGGGCACTGCACCCTCAAGAGACATCTTAATATTATGGGTGTCTCCAAGGATTCGCTTTGCAGAGGCTGCAATTACAGCGAAGAAACTGCAGCTCACATTCTATGTGAATGTGAGGCCTACTCTGCTCACAGATTCGAACACATTGGTCGTCATGTGATTGAACCCTGGGAGCTGAACGACATACCTGTCAAGTGCCTGCTTATTTTCGCATCGGGTACTGGTCTCTTTTCTTAGGGATCTTCATTTTCTTTTTGGGGTAGTACAATAGACCTCTGGTCGATGTGCTGGGCTCTTTTGGAGCCACCCACCTTCATTTCATTCATTCATTCGAATGGCACTATGTGAAAATAATTAGGAAATTAACCTTTATAATTAACCAAAATATAAAATAAGCTAGTTTAGTCATGTTAATGTACAACAATAGGGAGATGGAGATCAATGGAAAAGGATAATTTTGTACTCTCGGCAACGCCCGGGGGGGGGGGGGGGGGGGGGACTGAATTTCACGATCGTACTATTTATATGAAAATAATTAAAATATTAGACTTTATAATCAACCAAAATATGAAAATACATTAGTTTAGTCAAATTAATGTACAAAAATAGGGAGATGGAGATCGATGGAAAAGGATAATTGCGTACTCTCTGCAGCGCTCGCGAAAAACAACAACTGAATTTCATGATCGCACTATTTATGTGAAAATAATTAAAAAATTAACCTTTATAATCAACCAAAATATGAAAATAATCTTGTTTAGTCAAGTTAATGTTGTTGTTGAAACCCAGACCGTCCGACCTACCAGAAAGGTGTAAGGTAACTGTTTGGACGGTCGGGAAGTGCCACCCAATTTAGACCGGAACCCAGTGGGGGAGGCATCCACAGGGACCGTACCCTCCTTCCCCTACCACCAACCTCTCGGAAGGACTTTCGGACCCACATGTTTAACGTGATCGTACTCCGCATGAACACGGCGGCAGTTTTGGCAGTGGCTGGAATCGAACCCGGGCCTACCGAGTGCAACTCCAGCGCGCTAACCAATGGGCTACCGCGCCCCAGTCAAGTTAATGTGCTACAATAGGGAGATGGAGATCGATGGAAAAGGATAATTGCATACCCTCGGCAACGCCCGGGGGGAAAAAGTGAATTTCACGATCGTACTATTTATGTGAAAATAATTTAAAAATTAGCCTTTATAATCAACCAAAATATGAAATAAGCCAGTTTAGTCAAGTTAATGTACTACAATAGGGAGATGGAGATCGATAGAAAAGGATAATTGCACCCTCTCTGCAACGCCCGCAAAAAAAAAAAAAAAAACTGAATTTCACGATCGTACTATTTATGTGAAAATAATTAAAAAATTAGCCTTTATAATCAACCAAAATATGAAAAGAAACTAGTTTAGTCAAGTTAATGTGCTACAATAGGGAGATGGAGATCGATGGAAAAGGATAATTGAGTACTCTCGGCAAAGCCCGCAAAAAAAAAAAAACTGAATTTCGCGATCATACTATTTATGTGAAAACAATTTAAAAATTAGCCTTTATAATCAACCAAAATATGAAAATAAGCTAGTTTAGTCAAGTTAACGTGCAATAATAAGGGGATGGAGATGGATGGAAAAAGATAATTGTGTACTCTCAGCAAAGCCCGAAAAGGACTGAATTGCGCAATCCTATAATTTAAGCGAAATATAATTTGTTTAGTAAAATATTTCTTTATTTTTACGGGCACTATAAAAATAAATTAGGTCTATTGTTCTGATATGAAATCATTATAAGAAGAAAATGGATGCAAACTGATAATTTTGAACTCTCAGCACAGCAGGGAATATGAACTGAATGGTAGGATGCATGGATTTCACGGGATTTTCCGTAGTTTTGGGAGTAATGTCCGTAAAACCATAAGATAAAGTAAAAATCCGTACAAACTACGGAAAATCCGTAAAAGTTGGCATCTCTGTACTTGGCGACATTTGTCCAAAATGGCGCACAAACTCTGCCTTTTTGCTTTTATACGGAATTAAATGGACACATGGCAACCTTTATTTAGCAGTTACGAGTACAGCGTAATACTTGGCGAAATTTTTCGAAAATGGTGTACAAGCTGGGCAGTTCTGTTTTTATATGGACAACTAGTAAAAAAAATTCCAGAATTTTCACAAAATTCCCTGACTTCTCCCTGACCATTCTAAAATTCCCTGACTTTTCCCGGTTCTCCCGGTTTCCAGGTTGAGTGGCCACCCTGCATAACATATCTCTGTCAATAGTATCAAATGCTTTTTAAAAATCAATGACATTTAAATATAGAGATGCATTCTGTTCAATGCTTTGCTCAATGATGATTCTCAAAGTGAAAATATGTTGAGTGGTTCTAGCTCCACTTCGAAATCTTGCTTGTTCCTGTCTCAAAACCTTCTCAATTTCATTTCTTAATCTGTTGACAATAACTCTTCCAAAAACTTAATTAAAAAATTTTAAATCTAGAATAGACATTAAAGTGATACCTCCTCAGATCTCACAGGAAGAAAGATATATTCATTTTTAGGTACTTTAATTATCGTTGCTTCTTTCCATTTCTCTGGTACTTTCTCAGTTTTCACGATAAGGTTAAACATAGTTTTCAAATATCTAGCAGTCACTTTAACATTAACTTTAAGCATTTCTGCAGCTATATCATTTCCACAGGCTTTATTGGATTTTAACACCTTCAAAGCATTTTTAATTTTGATCAACGGGATTTCCTCTGTAGAAATATTAAGGTACATGGCACATCAAATGTGACCACTGGCTGCTCGCTAGTGTCAATGTTGTAAGCATTTAGTCTTTTTTCAAAATGTTCTCGTCACCTTTCTTCAACCTCCGCTTCAACAGATAAGCTGACTCCACTGCTTGTCTATATCCTCTGACATTACTTCATTATTCTCTAAGGCAGAGAATCTGTATTTCAATTCAATATTGAATTTCTAGCGAATCTTCTTATCCCTTAATTTAGCAATATTGCACCCAACAAATCTGGTATTTTTACTGTTCTTTTTGCATTTAAGTAATTTTAATTTCAAATTCAACACTACAAGATGATGGTCAGTGCCAACATTATTCCCTTTCTTAACTCCTAACAATCATTATAGATCTGGTAAATATTCCATTAATTGCAAAATGGTCTATCTGATTTCTTGTTTTTCCATCTAGCGATGCCTTGACTTATGTATATTTTTGTGTTTGAACTTGATGCCTCCAGTTGTTTAATTCACAGAATGAAGCAAATAGTTCTCCATTTTCATTTCTATCACCACAAGCTTCATTGCCTATGGACTTATCTTCCTTACAAATTTTAGACCCAACCTTAGCATTAAGATCTTCAATAACTAGTAAAATAGGTCATGCTTGGGAACTATATACAGCACTTTTTGAAGTAAACCATAAAAACGTTTTTCACTTCATAGTCAGCTTTATTAGTAGGAGCATACACTTGAATGATGGTCATTTTAATAAACTTTGAAAAGAATCAGGATTAAACTAATGGAAGTATAAAGTGAATATATATGGTGAACTAAATCTTTACGGCCTCCAGAATGTTATGCTTCTACTTTTTCAATAAATATACTTTTGTTACAAATAAGTAGTTTAAATTCAAAGCACATATATTATAAGTAAAAATGCATTACCTGGAGGTATTTTACAAACTGTAGCAGGATGCCATCCATATCTTTGGTTACAATTGGGACTTTGAACAAAAATGCTGCTATCACTTAAACACTCAGCAAATACTTCACCTCCAATATAATACAATCTTACACCTCGCCCTATAATATATAAGCCAAGATATATGATAAGTTTACTATTACAATGAAAGATTATACAGGGTATCAATAAATAAAAAACACTTTGTGCAAAGGATAAGTAAAACTTGAGTAGCATATTTAAGCATAATAATAATGCAGCATACAGCTGTTTCGAAGATATACTAGATCCCCTTCATCAGTGTAAGAGCTTGCTCAGGTGGATTGTTAATATGGGCCTTGGGTACATAAACTCCTGTTTTTCTATTTGCACTCACTTTGTCTTTTTGACTTCAGGTTTGTTGGTTATCTTGCACTTACGAAGGGGATCCAACATATCCTCAAAACAGCTGTATGCTGCATTATTATTTCATTTGTGCTTAAATATGTTGCTCAATTTTCTACATCATAGGGCATCAAGGAAAGCAATGAACAAGACCAATAACTCAAGAAGTATTAGGGTTAATGCATATTTTTTATGAAGATGTATAGGGAACACCCTATGATGGTACACAATGAGACAACTTAGGAAGAGGGGCTGACCAGTGGTGAAACTAGTATTAAGCATTATGCGATGCCTGAGGGCACAAGAAACGGATATTTGAAGTGCACAGAACAAAACAATATTACATATTTTGCTTAAAAGAGCAAAATTTCTAGTTACAGGAAACTATCTAGCTTCATGTTAGAGATAGGGGAACAAGTTAATTACAAAGTTGTAGAGTGATGCAAAATTATTACATTAAGCATTTTTATCCTACAGCAGAGTTGCAAAATAATGCTCCAATGCATTTAACAGTGTAAACGTAGAGACATTGGAAAACATGCGGAGACATTTTATTACACATGTGCAAGCGTGTGCCTAAATGTTGCTGAAGGTGAACATTTTGTGTATAATAAAAATAAAGTCAATTTTATTGTGTCGCATTGTCTAAATGTTAGAGTTTTTTAGCGGTGGGGTCACATTGTATATATTGGTTTTCAGGGTTCCTTTTCATCATTTGAAGGAGGACAACATACTAAATACTAATTTTGAAATGCTCTACAACTTTGTAACTGACTATTCCCCTCTACATCTAACAACAAGCAAGACAGCCCCCAATACCACTTAAAAATGGGGTCAGCCTCTCTAAAGTTGTCTTATCATCTATTGCCATTATTGTTTCCTATACACCTGCATAAAAATATATGATAACCCTACTACTTTTCGAATTATTGGCCTGGTCCATGACTTTCCTTGACACCCTGTATATAAGAAGTAAAAGTACTTACACTATTTAAATTCTAAAACAGTTATTACAAAACAACGCAAAAAATTGAAAGGTAAGAATATTTATGAAAAGTATAATTCTTAATATATTACAGTTTAACTCTGAAAAGATATGTTAAATTTCTAACCAAATTAATTATACTGGAATGTGATAATTATTTTTTCATTATGTTTATTCATTTAAATTGCTAAATATTTATACCATAAACAAAGGGAGCTTCAATATATTCTCGGCCTGGGGTCAATTAAATACTAAACTAGGTACAAAACTTACATATATTTGCACTCTTTAAAAAAAAAAATTAAAGCACACAGATCAAATATTCAGAGAAGCAATAAGGAGGGAGGGGTAAGACTGCACAGTGGTTAGCACGTGGGGATTGCACTCGGACGACCAGAGTTCAATTCCCGGCCTTCTCAAACGATCTCTATATTCAAACAGAGTACGGGCACGTTAAATATGTGGGTTCATAAGTCCTTCCAAGAGGTTAGTGGTAGGGAAAGGAGGGTACTGTCCTTGTGGATGCCGCCCTCACTGGGTTCTGTTCTAAATTGTGTGGCACTTCCCGGCCATCCAAACAGATACCTTATACATTCAGGTAGGTCAGATGGTTTGGGTCAAAGAAGAAGAGAAGTAATAAAGTTGGTGCAAATGCCTCTTAACTATGCAAGTAAGTGATTAAAGATTGGGCACCAGGTTCTAGGTCATTCCCAGAGAACATTTAATGTGTTGACATTATGATTGCTGTCGATGTTGCATTCAACAGTATATATATATCGAAGAGTAAATACTACATGGTAGATACAATTATGTAGAAACAAACATATGTAAGCTTGCACATATGCAGTAGAATTTTACATTGTCAATGATAAAAAAATAAATAGATATGAAAGCTAATAGATTTATGCATGAAATAACTTGCATACCCAAGTTCATTATCATTTAAAAAGTTATAAGAATTTCAACAATGAGCAATTTTAAAATAATACAATGAGCAATTTTAAAATAAAAATGGGGGAAATAATGATACCTGAGAATTAAACATGCACTAAAATTAATACTAAAAGGATGAAGTAAGTTATTAAACATGGGAATTAAATAGAAGAAATTCATCAGTTTCTACATTATATATGATACAAACAACCTAAGCATGAATGTCAATAGAAAAGGAAAATGCTAAAGGCCCCCAAAATTAAAATGACAAAACATTTAAATGAAGAAAAGAAGTAAAAATCAATAGATGGAATTGGATAGAACTTCCATAGGTGCTACTTATCAAGGATCCATAAAAGTTCTAAATGTGTGTCATAGTATAAAGCAACACACGTGGTTGAAATATTATACAAAGACCCGTCACATTATAAAAACAAATAATAAGAGAAAAATGGAAAGGGCAGGATCATAGTCACAAAAAGTGATATATAACATATTTTAACATATTAAACATAATGTGATAGTGAATATGACATTTTGTGTAACTTTAATTAATGCATGTTTATTTAAAAACCTTTACTTTTATTT
This sequence comes from Amaurobius ferox, assembly GCA_951213105.1. Lineage (NCBI taxonomy): Eukaryota > Metazoa > Arthropoda > Arachnida > Araneae > Amaurobiidae > Amaurobius > Amaurobius ferox. The sequence continues at coordinate 9,400,826 of OX578142.1, forward strand.
AATTAAATTTGTAATTGTGATTTGATCTTTAACTCAAAATTTGATATTTATATTTTCCTTTTGAAATACATCTAAAGGTCAATGAGTCATGCCATGGTCAATGAGTCATATTCCAAATTCCTTTCTCACGCTAAGTTAACATCTGCAGGATGAGTAGCCACAGCAAGTTCAAGAAGACAGTCACCAGTCAGCATCTACCCCCCACTAAAAATATATACATTCAAGGATTTTACATGCGTTAACACATAACGGTCAGTAATTCCTTCACAGGCAAAAAAAAACTTACTTTCCCACAGAAACTGAAAACCTTGAATTCCACTTCCTTCACGATAGCATGGGCAGTTATTTGAAGAAGCCAACTATTTCTGTCAACTTACAAAAATAATGTGCAAAAGTTACTCCTACCAAACAATACAGCTCGGACAGAATTTGCAGATGGGTCTACGTTGCTCCAAGGGGGTAATCAACACCCTACTCCTTTATTTTAGCATGACCAAGGCTACGACCAATAACATCTACTTGAAGTCCACGAGTAGCCAATTAAATGATTACTGAGTACAGTGTCATCCGTAACATAGACTGCGTAGTGAGAAGCAGAATAAAACCTAGGAGCATTATTACGAGGGTGGCCCGGTCTTGTGCCGGCCACTATGGTCCTGTGCTTCTTGCAAAACGGTTGACAATCTTTGTCTGGTACAGACATTGAAATGCTGGTGATCACTTTGAGCTAATTGCTTTTTTTTAGGACAATGGGTCTTATTCCTAACTTGTTTTGAGCCGTAACTTACTGGCACAGTTATTCTGTTTTAAACAATGCAACGAAGGTTTTGATCTGAGCCTTTAAGTAGGACATGGGTCCTACCAAGCGATACGGCTATGTCAACATCTGATGATGGCTTCCCAACACACACACACACACACACACACACACACACATTTGGCTTTTAACTTAGCTCGTCTATTATGGACATGAGTCCTAGACAGCAACACAAAGAATTCCAACTTGTGAACAACGCTATAAATTGCCTGCAGATGCAAAAACAGGCCGAGTAAATATAGAAAATATAGTAAATATAGTAAATATAGAAAGAATAAAATTCCAACAAATGGGGTTATAGAGCCCTAGCAGCCCTAGTACAGCGTCCTAGTCAACGGTGAAGTAGTTTGCAAACATCAACAAATAACGAAAGAGCCCCGAGATGGGGGCCGCAGCAGCATTCAACAAAGTATGGCGACGACACCAGATATGCAGAAACTTGGCTAGGAAAATTTCTCAACATGGAGTATCGACTCAAAGTTTGCACTTATGAGCGCCAGATTATATGGCTTCATAACTGGAACTGAAGAGAAACCGAGTGAGGATGCAACAAGAAAAGAAAGATTAGATTATCAAAGGCGTAAAGAGAAAACCTTGTCAATAATCTATTACAGCCTGGAAACTTAATACCGGGATTTGATTTCTGCAATCGACGAACCAGTGACAGCATGGAATGTATTGACAGAACAGCTTGAGCCAAAGCCAAGACCAGGTCTCATGAGGCAGTTTGACGACTTTTTCAGAGAAAAGCCAGCACCAGGTGAACCAGTGGGACTTTTTATATCATGGATTAAAAGGTTAGTGGCAAAGTTGAAGGATGCCGGACACCCAATGGCTGAGGTCCTGGTTGCATTTCAGACAATCCGACATCTTCATGACAATTTTAGAGGGATAGTGCAGATGTTGTATAGACTACCAGATGACCAGCAAAAGCGTGAGGAGCAACAAAATGGAAGTAAGACTTTTGCTTTCAATGTACTTAAATCTAAAAATGTAGTTACTAAAAGTGTAAAAGTAAATAAACGGATAGGACCTTGCTATGTATGCAAGGCTTATGGTCATCTTAAGGCAAACTGTAAACTAAACCATGCAAAATTAAGTGAAATACAGTCTAGCATTTTAAATTGTAATACTGAATCGACCGACAAATTTGGTTGGGTAGTTGATACGGCAGCAACTAAGCCTTTTTGCAATAATTTGAAATTGTTCAAAAAATGTAAAGAGCTTAAAGGAACTACAATGCCCTTAGCTGTCGGTGATCAAGAAAGCCCAATCGAAGGTGTCGGATCGATCAGTATGTATGTTAAAATAAATAATGTGAAAAATTTCATTCATTTGACAGATGTAATGTATTCACCTAGATTGAGGAGAAACTTAATTGTTGCTTCAATTCTAGAAGAATAACAATGTAATTTCACCAGGAAAAATGGTTTCTTTAATTTTTACAAGCCTGACGGCAGTAAATGGTTTTATGCCAAAATACATAATGGCTTGTATTTCCTTCGACCTCAATACGAGAAATAATCTAAAAATTTTAATGTTGAGAAGTCTAAAGGAAATGTAAATGCCTAAGCCTAAAAATCAAAATTCTAAAAAGCCTAGTGAATTTAAAAGTAAAAATAAAAATGAGTCATCTGTTTGGAAAACTGAAAATAATGATCATGCTTTTAAAAATCAAAGTAAAAAAAGTAAGTTTAAAACTTGTAAAGTTGAAAATTGTGATAATGATCAAAGTAATAATGTAAATAGAAATGCCAGTAAAGTTTTTAAATGTAAAATTGTAAACTCTAATACTAGTATTTTTATACTAGCAAGCTTTGTAAGTTTGATGTTTTTAAAAGTCCAAGCAATGTAAAATCACCCATTGAAGTCGGGATAAATACAAGGTTATGGCATAAAAGGTTTTGTCACATCAATTTTGAATATTTACATCACACATGTAAAGTGCCAGCTGTTAAAGTATTGCCTAAAATCAGTGTTCAGAAAATCAACTGTAAATGTTGTAAATTGGCAAAAACAAAAAGAATTTCATTCAAACCCATAGGCAGAATAAGATCAGAAAAACCATTGGAACTAATCCATATGGACGTATGCGGGCCAATGCCAAAACCATCGCATGGAGGTACTAAATATTTTCTTAGCATAACCTATGATTTTTCACGCAAAGTTACTGTGTATCCTATGAAACGAAAATCTGAAGTCTTTGATAAGTTCAAACAATGTCAACATCGAGCAGAGAGATTCCTAAATACCAACATTTTAAGTGTTCGGACTGACAACGGTATGGAGTTTTGTAACACCGAGTTTGAAAAGTTTTTAGAACACAGGGAATCAAAGCGGAAAGAACAAACACGTACATACCCGAACAAAACGGGGTTTCCAAGAGGTTTAACTTAACTGCTTTGGATTGTGTTAGGGCAATGTTAAATGATAGCAATCTAAAGGATAACTTTTGGGCAGAAGTTTTACTCTGTTTTGCATACGTTAAAAATCGGATATGCCACAAGTTTAAGAATCTGATATCGATCGAGTTGTACAGCAGCAAAAAGCCATCAGTTGCTCACCTCAGAGCGTTTGGATGCCAAGTTTTTGTATGCAAGCCTAAATAACTTAGGGGGAAACTTGATATGCGGGCACAAGAGGACATTATGGTGGGATACGCACTGAAAACTTGGGGTATAAGATATGGCTCTTGAATGAAGGGAAAATAGTGGAAACTAAAAATGTTAGATTTAATGAAGAGTGCAATGCAAAGGAAGGCGGTCTGGGACCCAATGTAAATCAGAAACCTAAAGAAAATTTTACTTTCTCAATTCACGAACCAACCTATCCAGACTTGTCTGACGAGGAGTATGTGGAGAGGGATAAAGACGATTCATCAGAGGAAGATCAAGACACTACAGAAAGTAATGAGAAAACGGGGTCCTCTGGTGATGATCGTCAAGTTCCCGATCCAGATACTACTTGGATCAGAAAAGTCATTCCGAGAATGACGGGAACAAGAAAGAATGTTTATTACTATTACAAAGGAAAAGGACCTAGGTTGAGATCACTAAAAGATATAGAAAATCTTTGTGAGAAAAATAAAATAAAATTTGATAAAAAGTTTTTCAATTTTAAGGGAGATTATGGGACCGGCCAGAAGCCAACATTGAAGAAATCCAAATTCCTAGGAACTACAAGGAAGCGGCTTGCACTAAAGCGGAAGAGAATGGTACCTTGAATTAGACCAGGTTCTCAGAAAACTCAATTTCATAAAGTTTAAGTGGTGCAATTGTGCATATAATTTTAATAATAAGGCTTTATTGATTGTTTGCGTTGATGACATCATATTAATACATGACATCATTGCCAAAAATCAAACTGATCTAAATTATGTAACATTATTACTAAAAACTAAATGTGACATTAAAATGTTAGGAAAAACAAAAATGTTATTAGGTATTGAATTTGAGGAAAAACATGATAAACATTTCATCCATCAAAATCAATACATCGCAAAAATTTGTGACAAATTCTCAAAGTTTAAATATCCAATTTCTAGTTTACCCATAGCTAAAGGTATAGTTTTAAGCAAAACAGATTGTCCAGCAAATCATGCAGAAATCGAACAAATGAAGAATATACCTTACAGAAGCTTATTAAGTTGTTTATCATTTCTTGCCAGCAGAACTAGACCTGATATTAGCTATACCGTAAACATCTTATCCCAATTTCAGGAAAACCCAGGCATTAAACACACCCATAACACTGTTTGGGGTAGTAGTGATTGCAACCGTAGGGGTGATGATTTTTTAGAACAGATCCTACTCTTCAACCTTTTTGTACTTAATAAAGGTAATTCTCCTACCTTCATGACTGCAAAGCGTCGCAAAGTGATAGACATTAGCATAAGCAATAGTAATGCTTATGAGAATGTGATAAATTGGAAGGTCTTAGATGATATATCTCTTTCTGACCACCAAATAATCTCTTTTTCTGTTAAAGGTCCAAAGATGATCTCAGGGCCAGTTTGGCTAGCCACAATGGTGAGTATTCCTCTATTGAAAACCTGGATTTGGTTGTTGACTCCTTGCAACAGGCCTTTATCCAAACCTTCCATAGTAACTGCAAAATCACAAATGCTGACTCCCAAAGGATTGTTCCTTGGTGGTCTAATGAGCTCAGCCGGTTGCGTGGGAAATGCAGCAAGCTCTTTAACAGAGCTAAAAGGAATGCTGAATGGCAGGTTTATAAATCTGCTTTTACCTCCTATAATAAGGCAGTCAGGGACTTCAAGAGAAATTCTTGGAGAACGTACTGTGAAGGTATTAAAGATGACCCTGCCACGGCAAAACTTGTTAAGCTGATGGCAAGGGACAAATTGTAATTTGAACACTGTCAAGAAGTCAAATGGTGACTTTACCGTTACTGGTGAAGAGACCCTGACTGAGATGTTCAGGGTCCACTTTCTAGTTTCTTATCCTTATGATCATTGTGACAATGTTAATGCCTGCTCCACGTCTACTTCTGACGACAAAAGTTGGAGCATTGCCAGGAGTATGGTTACTCTTGATAGGGTTAAATGGGCAATTAATTCCTATAAATCCTATAAAACTCCGGGGACTGATGGCATCATTCCAATTCTTCTCCAGGAGGGAATTGAGGTGCTAGCTCCCATTCTCTGCAGTATCTACAGAGCCTGTATTGCCTTAGGTCATGTACCATATGCATGGAGGCATATTAAATTAATCTTCATTCCACAGATTGGAAAAGATAATTATTACGAGGCCAAATCCTTTAGGCCTATTAGCCTTACGTCTTTTCTTTTAAAGACTATTGAGAAGCTTATTGATAGGTACTTAAGAGAAGTGATTCTGGCTTCTAAACCCCTGTCAAGCTCTCAACATGCCTATCAACCGGGCAAATCCACGGACACTGCCCTTTACAGTCTCTCCTATATTTTGGAGAGAAACTTCAATGCCAGGGAAGTTGCTCTTGCCACCTTTCTCGACATTGAAGGTGCCTTTGATAAGGTACCCATCGACACCATCCTTGATGCTCTTGATAGAAAAGGTGTTGATATCACGAACTCTTATTGGATCAAGAACCTGTTATCTAATAGGTATATATGTGCATCTTTACTTGGTGATAGTATGACTGTGCATGCACTAGCGGGCTGTCCGCGAGGAGGTGTGCTTTCGCCAATTCTTTGGTGTATAGTTGTAGACTTCTTTTGGAGAGTATCAACATTTCTGGTGTTTCCTGTGTTGGTTATGCAGATGATGTTGTCATCATTGCCAGGGGCAAATTTGGCAACACTGTCTCTGACATGATGTCTACTGCTCTTAGGAGGGTTGAGACATGGTGTAAAAATGCAGGTCTTACTGTTAATCTGCATAAGACTGCTTTGGTTGTGTTTACTAGGAAACACATTCTTAATCTTGGGGACATTCGCTTCTTTGGACAGAAGCCTATATGCTCCAAGGAGGTTAAATTCCCAAGAATTTACTTTGACAAGGGACTCAACTGGAAGAGACACTTGGATTATTGCACGACTAAAGCCAGAAGAATCTTCTGGTCTTGTAGGAATGCCATTGGAAAAACCTGGGGCTTAAATCCTAAGGCTATCCATTGGATTTACTCGATGGTAATCTGTCCTATCATTTCCTATGGATCCATTGTTTGGTGGTCCAGAATTGGATGTGAAACAGCTAAACTAGAACTAGTTAAGCTTCAAAGGATGGTGTGCATTGCAATTTCTGGATGCATGAAAACTACTCCTACTGCAACTCTTGAACTTTTACTCGGTTTGCATCCGCTCTACATGCGTATTGAAGCAGTGGCACTTATCTGCATGAACAGACTTAAATATCTGAAATACTGGATATCTGAAATACTGGAAGAATATCTGAAATACTTACTCAAGATATCTATCTTGGGGTGAACTTAACAGTAATGTTGCTAGTCATCCTTATTTCTGTATGCCACCTGATGGCATTCATGTCAAATACACGTTTGACAAGCCTTATGAAATTCAAGTCCCCTCGCTGGACGACTGGAAGAGGACTCCCACCTACAATAAATGGAACTGTATTGTATGGTATACGGATGGCTCGAAGATTGGCACAAGCACTGGTGCTGGTGTGTGCTGTCCTGATGATGGTACTGAGCTGTCTTATCCACTTGGCAATTTTGCTACTGTCTTTCAGGCTGAAGTCTTTGCCATCCTTATGTGTTGTAGAATTTGCTATGACAGGAAGTATAAGAATAACCACATTTTCATCTGTTCTGACAGTCAGGCTGCTCTTATGGCTCTTGGGAAGTTCACTATGACTTCTTTCCTTGTTTGGGAATGTTACAATGCACTCTGTGAAACTGCTAGCAATAACAATGTCATTCTTTACTGGATGCCTGGTCATTCGGGCATTCCTGGCAATGAGTTGGCAGATGAACTTCCTAGGAAAGGCTCAAATACTCCTTTTGTGGGCTCTGAGCCGGCCTTGGGTATCCCCAATGACCTTGTTAGAAGAACTGTCTATGACATCTTCAGGAAGCTTCAATGTAAGAACTGGCATAATACTAAGGGACAAAGGCAAGCAAAAATTCTCAACTGCAATTGCCCTAGTACATGTCAAAAAGAACTTTACAAGCTCAGCAGAACTGGCATCAGGAGGGCTGTTGGGCTCCTTACTGGGTAGTGCACCCTCAAAAGACACCTTAACATTATAGGTATCACTAAAGATTCGCTTTGCAGAGACTGCAATTACAGCGAAGAAACTGCTGCTCACATTCTCTGTGAATGTGAGGTTTACTCTGCTCACAGATTCGAACACATTGGTCGTCATGTGATTGAACCCTGGGAGCTGAACGACATACCTGTCAACTGCCTGCTTATTTTCGCATCGGCTACTGGTCTCTTTTCTTAGAGATCTTTCTCTTTTGGGGTAGTACAATAGACCTCTGGTCGATGTGCTGGGCTCTTCTGGTGCCACCCACCTTCATATCATTCATTCAAGTAATACTATTAAAATACATGTATTTAAGAACTTTGTGTACTGCATACGGATTGTTTGAAATTAGTTAAAGAAATATTCGACACACATGTATATAATTTATTATTTGAATAAAACTATTCTATGAGAGATTTCGTAGTAAATATATGTGTAGAATCCGTATATTATTCAATTCTTATATTGTACAAGAATCTGTAACGAAATTTGAAGGTTATTTGAAAGGAGGAAATATTTGTCATTTTAAAAAGGCAAAATTTGTAACATTTTAGGGAAATTTGCTTGATATTTTTCAGTTTGTGGGAGCAATGTTGCTTTTCTGACACACATAGGATAATGCAGCGTTTTTCAAGATGTGTTCTGCGGAACCCTTGGCATTCTGCAACGTAACCACCAACAGCATCAATGATACAACAGAAGATATGCTGAAGAAACACAAAATACTCATTTGTAACACATTTTATTCGAACGTACCAAACATTCATTTCACAAGGACCTTATCGATGCAGTGAAT